>CATKUY010000067.1:0-346681 GCA_949802685.1 Dicyrtomina minuta
GCTTTAGCTTTACTAAAGAAGTGGTCTTTTGCTTCGTTAACGATTCCGCTCTGCATGGGAACCCTAAGTATACATATTGGTTGACTGTTATTAGCGGTCAGCTTTGCTAGTTAAATTTAGTGGATTTGCTAGTTTTGTTGCCTTTCCGAAATATCATGACCTCAGTTTTTAGTAGGTTTAGTCTTAAGTCTGCTTCTTGGAAAAAACTGCTAAGCTTGTCGATCTTTCGTTGTAGATCTAGCTCGTTAGATGCAAGAAGTATGATGTCGTCAGCGTATAGCAGAATTATTATTTTAATGGTAAACATTTAAATGCCTTCTATGTTACTAGATCGGAGAATTTCGGGTATTTTGTCGATCGATATTGTAAAAAGTGTTGGTGACAAAGTTTCACCTTACAGAACTCCTCCTATTACTTTTAGCATATCTGTGTATCCGTCCTTGCAACTCATTTTAGTTTAAGCTAAATTATACAGCAATTTGATCTTAGTAATGTGAAGCTCGCTTAAACCTACATTTTTCACTCGATATTATAGCTCTTTTTTTGATTAAGTCAAAAGCCTGGCTTGGATCCACAAATAGTGCGAATAATTTCCCTTTGTTTCAGAGCGCTGGCCTGTTTAGCTGTTTTAGGATGCATGTGTACAGCGCAAATATGTGATTTATACATCCTCGACCTTTTTTATAGTCTGCTTGATTCTCTGAGATAGTATCATTCGTAAAGCAGAAGAAGTTAAGTCTGTTTGACATAATACAGGTGTATAGCTTATTTATAGTGTTTATCAGGGCGATCGGCCGATAATTGCAAGCTTGTTCTGAGTCTCCTTCCTAATGATTGGTACAGTAATTATTTTAGGCAAGCAGCTTGGAATCTGTTCAGTTTTTGCTGTGTTTTAAAGTTTTGGTAGGTATTTATAGCAGGTTGCATCTAAATTTTTCCATCCTTTATTTGGGATACCATCAGTTTCCAGGGATTTGTTGTTCGCTAGTTTATTTGTTGCTTTAATAAGTTTCATCTGAAAAATATCAGCGTCGAGTAAGGCAGGGGCACATGTTAAGGTTATGCTGTTTATGTCAAACACTTCAACAACGTCTGTATCTGTAGTGGTTTCAAAAACATTACAAAAGTGTGCATTCCATTGAGATTAAGTGATGTTGTTTGTTTTGAAGCTATGCTTCTTGTCTATTAACATGTTTACTGCCTTCTTATATCCCGTTAAGTCTTTGCTATGATGGATTGTACTTTAGACTAGGGCAAAAAAGGTTTTTTTTGTCTTGGCAGAGTTTTTTATAGGATTTCTTGGCTTTTAGAAGCTCAGCTGTTTGATTCTCAATATGGTCCTTTCTGTTTATGTGCAGGAGGAAAAGAGCTTTCCGTTTTTCATCACTGCAGTCTTTGTCAAGCCATTTTGGCCTAAAGTTGTTCCTTGTGTCTGCATTTCGTTTGTTTGGCATCTTAGTTTTACTCGCTACTTCGTAGATTAAACTTCGGAGGGTGTTAGAGTCGCAACTGTCAAAATTTAATGCTTTACTGTCAGATCTCAGTTGAAGCTAAACGTCTTAGGCCTTTTTTTGTTCCATTGTAGTCTATTCTTCGGTGCAGTAAGAGTTTCTTCCGAATTTTTTCTACAATTGCAATTTGCGATTGTGACCAGTATAGGGAAGTGGTCTGATTCTAAGCTTTCAATTACTGAGAAGTCTTTACATAGTCTATCGTTCGGTCTTTTTACACGCATAAGTCGATTAGACTGCTTCCGTTATAGCCAATATACGTGGGGTTTTCATGCTGATCGAAGGGGCCCATTTCATTAAGTATAAGTAGTTCGTGGGTATTACTAAGCTCTATTAACTGTTTTCCTATTTTGTGTGTTTGCTGGTCTGTCGAGTTTATGGTTTGCTTGAAGTTCTTAGTAGATTCTAATGAGTTCTGAAATTCACCAGTTTTACTGTTTTAAACTTCCATAGGTAGTCTAGGTGCTGTCCTAGGAGTCCAGATGATGGTGTTGTTATTAAAAATTCTCGTAAAGTCGTCATTATGTTTAAAAACACAAGTTTTGGATAAGCAAAACATATCCACGTCATTTTGTACAACTAGTGCCATCTTTTCATTGTTGTCTTTCATAAGTCCATTAACGATTCAGTAAAAAATTTTATTTACAGTAGGTTTAATTTGTGTATTTTCATTGTGTATGGGCCCGCCACTGTTCTATTCGGTGTTCATATCCACTTCTAAGTAGTAGGTGGGCTACCTTGGCCTGGATTTCCAAGTAGGCAGACATCTTTATCAAAAACAGCATAAAACCATAGGAAATCAATGATTTTACCCCGTATTTGATGCTTTGTCACCATTTTTCTAAAGTCACTGAATTGACAAGCTACTTAACCCATGTACCACTACCTAACCTAACCTAACCAAAACTTTAAGAAATCAATGATTTTATCTCATATTTGTTGATTTTTCACCATTTTTTTAAACTCACAAATTGACAAGCTACTTAACTTAAGTAGCACTACTTAACTTATTAAACAGCCTAAGAAATCAATAAATTTGCCTCATATTTGTCATTGATTACCTATTTTATTCACGTAGCCTCACTAAGACTGTCATATTCTGTACTTTAAATAATTTTATATTTTTACCCAATAATGTTTTCCTTATAAAATTGACAGTTGAAATATAAAATGCAAAATTTGTAAAGGAGAAAAACAACCAAATGAATTTAGAAAAAACTGTACTACAAAAACAGGTCTTAGACGTGAATGTAAAATGTGTTCAAATGCATAAGAAAGTAGGCCTTAAACGTGTAAATGCGGTCGTACAGTAAAAATTTATGAGCTTGCAAGGCACAGAAAATCAAGTATTCATGATAGATGTTTAACTAAAAAAGCTAATACATAAATAAATAATAGCACAAAGCCTACGAAGGAAGTAGGCCGTATAGTTTGTATGAGATGTAAGGTGAAAACACCTTATAATGAAATTGAACAAGTAATAACTAAAACTAATAAAACTATGATAAAAGCAAAATGTAAGGTGTGTAATACTTAAAAGTGTACTTTAATCAAAACTACTAAAATAGGCGGGTCAAAGACCCTTAAACCAAAGACGCCCCAGAGGGGCTTGCACACAGTGGCGGGTGGTGATATTATTGATAAAATTGGTAAATATATAGGAGAAGAACACTATCCAGGCAGTAATTATTTAGGTCCTGAACTAAGTTTCAAGAACAAATAGCAAAAGGAGATAAACCAGTGGATAGAATTGATGAAGCAGCAATGCATTACAATTTATCATATAATATTTACAAAGATAAATATAATAGATATATAGCAGATTGAAAATTACTAAAACATATAGTTAAATTAAAAAATTCTACATTTAGTGAAAAAGTAAAACAGTCTCAATAACAGCTCCGACAAGTGAACTTGAAAAGTTAAAAACCTACAGCTACTAATTATTAATTAACTTTATTGTGTAGTTTACTGGATACTTGAAAAGTCGTTTAACAACACAAACAAATATTTATCCCATGAGCACTGTTATTTCATGGACCTAACGGCCTGACGAAAATCAAAATTAAATTTGAAACCGGTCGCCGATATACACAACACTGAAAACTACTCACTTTATTTTATATTCATACAACGGTGGTCAGATTGGAAGCTAATCACCAATTAGCTTCTTTCACCACGTTGTAACCAAAAGTGTAATTAAACGAAAATAATATTTAGGACTTAGATTGAAAAAGTTTTAACGGTTCCAAAAGCCTCAAGGGCACAGCCTGCTAGATAAAAGTAAAGATGATAAATCATATAAAAAACTAGATTCTGTATTTAAAGACTCTTTAACAGGATATGTAGAAATAAATGAATAAGCTAAAAAAACAGAAATAAAACTTAAAATAGTTGAAAAATATCTAGCTACACAGAATACATTTACTAAGCATGTAGGTTAGATACTATACAACAGGAATTGATGCCATATGGCAGGCTGATTTAGTGTTTATGCCTGACAAAAGGGTTAAAGATAATGATGGTTATAGATATATTAATTTAATGATTGATACAATTTTTAAATATTGATGGGCTATACCTTTAAGAACTAAAACAAGATGAAGTAGTTGATAGTTTTAAAGCTGTATTAAAATATAATAGAAATCCTTAAAAACTTTATTTTGATAACGAAACTGAATATAGTCGTGGAAAGATTATTAATCTGTTCAAAAAATATAATTTTAACTGGTAAACAACAGAAAATAAAACAAAAGCAATGATTGTATAAAGATTTGCAAGAACAATTCAACAAAAGATGTATAAATATATGACAGAACAAAAAACTAGTAGATGGGTTGATATCGTACAAGATTTTATAACACAAGATAATAATTTAAAACATACAAGCATTAAAATGACACCTTGTGAAGCAAGTTAACTAAAAAATGAATTAATTGTATATTTAAATCTTTATGGTTCAAAATTAACATAAGGAGAAATTATAGAAAACAAGAATAATATTTAACAGGAAGGGCTTAGCCCTGGTCAAAGAGTTAGAACAGATTTATTTAAAACAAAGTTTGATAGAGGATATAAACCTTAATTTGCTGAAGAAATACTATATATCAAGGAAGTTTTATCAACAAATCCTATAACTTATAACCTTGTAGACTACTTTAATGCAGAAATTAAACAAACGTATTAAACAAATGAAAAAACACCATACAATAGAGAGGAAGAAGATTTTTAATATAAATATATTATAGAAACAAAGAAAACTGAAGATATGGCTTAAGAAAAATTATGTATGAAATAAACATATAAATGAGTGAAGCAGAACAAATAAAACGTTAAATAAGACTAATAGAAAAAGAAAATAAAAATAATAAAAATATAGGAGAACAATTTATTATTAAGAAAACAGGTGATGATGCTTTTACATTAGAACAAGAGAAAAAAATGCATCAATTATTAAAGCAACACAAAATTCAACTGATAAAGTTGAAAGAAAAGCAACATGAGCTTTAAAAGAATTAGCTCTTTTTAAAAAAAAAGTCAATTTTAAACATTTACATTTAAAAAATATTGCACGTCATCATTACACTAAATTTAAAGAATTTAAACCTGGTACTAATAAATTGTTAGACAATCTAGCTTTAACAAATCAATCTGTACTGAAAGTAAAAGAAGTACAATTAGCGAATAAAAATGTACCAGAACTCATTTATTAAACATATAAAGAGAGTCTTATATCTTTTAAATATTTAGATAACTTATCTAGGGTTGCTTTATCTATTATACTTCAAATAAACGATGATGTGTACACACATAGTTATTTTATTGGAAATAAAAAGATATACAAATATTAGAAAAGAAACCTAAATTGTCAATTAGTGTATGGGAATTATTAACTAGAATGCATCCAGATAAAACCAAATATGATGTGTAATTGAAATTTTAGCTGATTATGTTGTACATTTACCTCGTAGTAATTTAATTCGTAAAACATGAGGATCAACGTTCTAAGAACTAATAGCCAGTAGATATTTTTTAGATACAACTGTCGATATTATTCTTGTTAACTCAGTACTTGTACGTTGTGTTTTAGTGACAGGATGTTCTATAAATGCTAGACCACATAGATGTATTTGTTTGGTATTGAACTGAAGTTTAGAATTTGTTACTACTAAAGTAAGCCTTGAAAGGTTGATCAACTAAACGGAGCAATATTCGTAAGTTGAAATCCTGGCATTAGTTAGTCAGATTTAATGTGTTTGTAGATAATAATATTTGAAAGGCTATGACCTCGATCGAGCCTATTATCTGTAATATAATTTACGTAAAAATACGATTTACAGTTACTTTCTCATTCTTTAAATTTTTTTATAACTAACAGCCTTGACTGTAGCCAGATTGTATTCAGAGATCTGAATCCAAATCTGTTATCAAGAATATACAGTTCTAAATTATGTAAATCAGTGCATTCCGTACATTTCCTCATACTGACCAGTCAGTGTCATCCTTGAACTCTAGTGTTCAGTGCTATATTGGTTTTACAATAAACTATTCTAGACCCAACAGTTCACGTCTCCGTCAACCTGATACTAACTACATACTCAGGTCCACGTCGACTCCAACCTCACTGTGTGTTAACTTAACATTATAAAACTACCAATTCAATACTTCAATCACAGACTCTATCCTAAATCGTCGAACGATCAACAACTAAACTATTGATCCTCGAATCTCTGTATCTTTTACCACTATTTGTAAACTATACCTTTTAGTTACTTCAACTTTCTGTACAAACAAATAAGTATTTATGATTTTGTAGAAGTTGTTTGTATCTACGTGTGTTGAGTCCACTGGAGGAATATTTATTTTCCCCAGTTTAAAGTCATTTTAGGGATTATTGCACCTACCTACATCTACGAATTTTGAGACAATAGCTTTACGACCTTAAGTCTCATCATTTCATATTTCATACAACCTGTGTTCGCCACTTAACAGTATTTATTCATTTACACCAAAAGTACCACCACGCTATAAAATTATAGAAAAAGCTACAAAACCAGTATATTACAATGAAGATCAGGAATATATCAATGGAATAAAGGTTTTGTTAAATAATGAAGAACTCAATCCCATCAATTTTAGATGTAAAGAAATAACAGTTACTTTTTAAAAAAAAATATTATTAAATGACTACAAATACTAAATATATCAAATATAGTAAAACTTCAATACAACAAGATGTTGATACAAATTAAAACAGAGCATGAAGCATTAAATTTAGATGTTCTAAATATACAAACTAAACCTTATTGAAAAACCATAATAGAGCAATAAGATGAGTACTATTCCAAACATAAAAATTAATTACAAATTTTTCTTTTAATAAATAAATGCACAAAAAATGATTAAAAATACTTGGATCTTTAACATCTAATAACTACTAGTGATGCAATAGCATTTTGTAAATTTAAAGATTATTAACAACGAGAAAAATCACATTTAAATGAATCAGTAGCAACTACAATTAGCATTAATAATGTAGATAACGTTTTTCTATTAAAGAAAAGTTTCTTTATTATTAAGGTTGATTTGGTAAAAAATTAAATGGTACAAGATATTTAGGTACAGAGTTAATTACATTAGTAAATAATGGACCCATGTTTCTATTTAGTAAAGTAATATTACCATTTGACGATACAACTGTTGAATAGTATAACAGGCCAGGACATGTAAGTTTAATTCAAGGATTAATTAAACAAAATGATGGTTTTAGTTCAAATAGAGTACATGGTCAATGCTACTCTTTAGACAATAATGAATATTCTGCAACAACTGATAAAACCCCAGAATTTGCAAAAAGAAATGATTTATTAATTAAATTTAATGCAAATGCAGGAGATAAAGTTGAAGGTCGTTTTATAATTCCATTCTCACATATCTTTGGATTTAGAGGTAAAATAGTATCAAAAGTAGAAGTTTCTGTTAATTTTTTTAGATTAACTAATAATGATGCTATATTTAAATCTAGTGCTCAAGCAACAGCAGGTACAGCTGATGTAATTGATGGGTTAATCAATATTACCTCTTTGAAATAGAAAATGCCTTATATTGAACTAAATTTTGAAATTTCTAGTAAAATATTTAAATATCTTACAACTCAATCAAAGAATCAGTATAAATTTATAAGGAAACAACTAAAAACATTTTGAGTTTTACCAGAAATGGCCTAAGATCGTAATTAAGTTACTATCTTATGTCCTGAAAAGATTCTAGGTTTTGTTGTTGGATTTTAAACTAATCGTTTAAATAGTCAAAAATCAAATATTTTAGTGTTTGATCATTGTTATGTTCGAGATGCTTCTACATCTTTAACTAATCTAAATTATCCAGGCACTAAATTAAATGGTGGTAATAAGATAGCTTGTATAGAAAACTATGATCAATATTCAAAATTTAGAGAAATATTTACACATTAGGAACTATAAATTGCACCATATGGATTTCAAACAGCTTATTCTTTGTATTGTTTTAATACAACTTTTTAGGAAGATCGTATTAGAGGCAATACATTAAGTAATAAAATTCATTTCGAATTTAGTAAAAATGTACGAGCAAATACAACTGCTTATGTTATAATATTTAGAGAACGAGTAATTTCTTTGACTACAACAGGTGGTAGAAAAACGCAAGTTAAATATATGAGTACTTATTAGTAGAGTACTTTGTAAAATTATTAAATCTTTTTCTCTTATATGAATTAAAAATATATCCTTCACAGAAAGCCAATATAAGGCTATTGGAAATGCCTTGACAAATAATAAAGGTGCAACACAACATTTTAATAAATCTTAATTTAGAAAAGATGATGGCTATCTCACGAATCCAACACAAAGTCAAATAAAACAAATTAAAAGTAATAATTTTAATTTAAAATTATCAAATTATCAATGTGAAAAGATTTTTACAAATTTATCAAAACGTATTAAATTAGGAGGTGTTTTACCTCTTTTAGCCCTAATTTCTTTGATTAATAAAGCAGCTGGTATTATTGGTGAAGTAGGGGCTGCTGCTGAAGGTGAAAGCTAAGTCGTTACTGCAGTTAATAATAAAAAGTCACAAGGTAAAAATTTAGCTGAACAGAAAAGACAAAATTTAGAAACTGAGTCAAAGACAAAGTCTAAAGTGGTTTATTGTTAAAAACCTTGTCCTTAAAAGCACAAACTAACATAGAAATGGCTGAATATTCTTGACAAATATGCGTTTTAAAGCCCGGTTTATTAAAAGGTGTATATATGAGGGATAATTTATCAATACAACCGAAGAATATAGAAATTGGAATATTAAATCTTGATAGCAATAATAACCCTAGAACTTATTGGACTTTATGATATAAAAACAATAAAAAACACTATTATTCTAATTCTTTAAGCCATTGGCCACCTATAAAACTAATTAATTATTTTAGATTGGGTATAGTTTATTTTACGTTTGAATTGCAAGAAATTTGAACAAATGCGTGCAGTTTATTATGTTAACAGTTAATGTCTAATATTGTTAATAATAGAGATTTTCAAAGGCGTGCGTAGCACTTCATCATGTAAAGAAATAAAAATTGCATAACAAATAATTTCAAAATTTTGTTATATTACAAAAACGACTAATAAATTAACATCAAATACTTTAATTATATTAAACAAAATACAAAGTGATGATGTTGAAATTAAAAAATTAACTCATGAGAAAAATGAATTTAAAGATAGTTTAGGTAAAAAATTAGTTAAATAGAGAATCTTATAGGGGTGATAGAAGGAATAAAAGGTGATATTACTAACCAAACAACTGTTTTTGATAATAAATGTAAAATTAATAGTACAGCAGTAAATATAAACTGAACTCATATTACCAATATTATTTGAGAAGAAAGTGATATGAATCTTAAAATATATACTGAGATAGATAAAAGTAAACAAAAACTCAAGGAAAAAATACTAGAATTTTAAATATAATAAAACGTAATAAATAGGCTAAAATTGCATTAAAAGATTTATTATTTACAGATTTAGACGGTCGAATCAATAGAAAAGTAACACAAATAAATGAAAATATTGGACTTCTAGAAGAAAGTTCAGAAAACAAACTAGTAGTATTACCAAAAGCTATATCAACGGTCCTTTTGGATAAAACAATATGAAGAATATGTCATCAGTAGTCCTTAATTAACAAAATTAAATAATAAAATAGCATTATTAACAAGTTTTATCTGTATTAACACACCTGAATCTGAAGGAACTGATTTAAGTCAAAAAGTTTTTGATATACCTTTCATGAATTTTGTTAATACATGTATAAATTTTTAAACTAAACAAGGTGCAATATTTTGAATATCTTATACAAGCTTACAAATTGAAGTAACTCATTATAAACCTGGTACCATATATTGGTTCAACAGTATTCTTCAATAATATTAATCTATTATTTTATTTCATTAAACAAGTAATTGCTAGTGTTAGCGTTACGTTAGCGTTAGCGTTTATTGTTGGTAAGCGTTAGCGTTAGCGTGAGCGTGAGTGTTAGCGTTAGCGTTATGATAAAAATGCGTAAAGTAGGTGTTACATTATTACTTTTACAATAACAAAATTGCAATAAATAATAATATAATGATATATGATATTCTATTATAAAACATTATAAGAATATAAAATTTTTGAAAAAATAAAATTACAATTTTTAAAGGCCTTGTATTAGGAACTTATGCAGTCAGTCCAGAGGGCCTTGAGTGTCAGTAATATCAATATCGTAATATTGATACATTTAACTGGGTTTTAAACCATTAAACTTTAAACATCTACCAACATTATTTTCTAATAGTTGCATAAGCATTTTAATACAACGAGCAGGCAAATAAATATTCTTGCTAGCAGACCTTTAGTCCTTGAGGGCTTTGCCGGCGGACGTTGTGGCATTGATATGTATAACCAGTTTAACCTTATTTTGTTGATATGTTTTAGAATGTACTATTTCACATCTCAAAATAGGATATTTCTCACCGATTTGTAAATCTCCAAATTTTACATAGCCCTTAAGCAAAGCGTTACAGTTTTCTGTTTACATTTTATAATAAATGAATTTATCAGTAAATTTTCAAAGCGGTTCAAGTCCTTCCAGGGAACTCAAGCCACTTTGTGGCACCCTGAGGACCAGGGGTCGAGCAAATCCACTTCAGAACCAGAGTCCGTTATACTTCTTTTTTATAGTTATTTGAGATATTTACTAGGAATATAAAACCTTTTTAGGGTATTTCTGTATCGCTTTTCACAAGCATTTGCTGTAAAATCAATAGTTATAAAGAAATAATCTTTTTTCCAAATTTCTTGACAAAACTGCATAAATTTCTGTAAATCCATAGCTATTGCAATTCTATTAATATGTAAGTTTTGTTCATCTTTATTAGATAATCTAATTAAAATTAAAAAAATTAAATTTATTCTAATTAATCTTTGATCCAATTCAAAATATGACTGACTTAGATAAAATACACAAATATTATTTTGTCTGCCTCTCGTAAAATAACTTTTAATTATATCCTGATTCTTACTATTTATTACATCATTAAAAATAATAACAGTTTTTAATTTAGAATTAATTTGTTTAGGATCTGGTATATCATCTTTAGTGTTGAATATTGTAATATTTATACTATTTTTTTGATTTGTTTTCAATCCTTTGCCTACTTTTTTTATTAGTTTTAATTTACACACACTACCTTTTTGTATTTGATTCTTATTATTGAATAACGTAACCACATGCCTTTTTGATCGATTATTTTTAAATTTTTTAAATAATATTTGATAAGTATCCTGTTAAAGACTATCTCCTACTAAAATTAAACTATTGTAGTCTAATATTTTTTTTTGCAATCAAAATTTGATAACTAGACAGATTTTACGAAAAGAACATTCACCAATAACTTAAGACCTGAATATATTAGTAAATAGGGTACTATGTTTAAATTTAAGATTTTTATTCCAAACACTGTTTTATTTGTCATTTCTTATGATTTTTATTTTTTAATAAAAGCGCATTTCGGTCCATATGCCCTGTCAGGACGTAGTCTATTATACGTGATTCAATTTGGCTTACAGCCTCTGAGGACCCGCAGTCCATCTTGAATCATTAATTTTCCAAAATTATTAATTTTTCATCTTGTAAAGCATTATTATTTTTAATATTTGTCAATTTAGTACTATTATCTTCTAAAACAATAGTACATTGACTATTTAAGCATAAGTGTGTAATACATGCACCCATTTAAAATAAAATATATTTATTAACCAAAAGGTTTGGTGTCTGATTTTTGTGTTTGTTCGTTATATTTACACATAACACTTTTATTAAACTTTTCTTTGAATTTGTAGGAATTTTAATGATTTGGTAATGTTAATAACACCTTTTTTATTTCTTACAAAAATATCGTGTTTTGTAGTTAATTTTAACAGATCCTAATACAAGTTTATGCATATTTTCTATGTTAACTTCTTTACTATTTGTGTAATAACTTGCAAAATCTTTAAATTTAGTACGACTGAGATACGTCTAAAGGCTCTTCGGGCTGCCAGCGTAACCAGGTATATTTGTCTTATAAGAATACGACTTAGGTCCTGTTGAAACAAAATCTATTAAACCATGTGCTTTAGAAATGCATGTTTTGTGTACTATAAATTCATCTGTCCATTCACTGACATATTTACCAGTTACAAAATCAAAAGGATTGTCTTTATTATCTACCCAAATTACACTATTTGTATCCACATGAAGAACCCTTCCCTTAAATTTCTGAAGAGCATCATATAATCTTAATCTTGCGTTCGCACTTGCAAATGCAGCAATATATATGTTCGTATCTTTTAAACATAGAATCAAATATTCTTGTTTTTTATACTCCACTAATACAAATGTATTCGTTAATAGTGTATAATTAAAAATTTTGAGTTTGGGATTTGATTCTAATTTATATAAATCAGCATATTTTGACACAATTTTAACTAGTTTTAGTAAATCTTTTTGCCCAAATTTACTGAAACTATTTTAAAACTGTTTGGCTACAGCTTTTAGACCTGAATTGCTGATGAGCTTATTAGGACTTATTTCAACACCAATGCAGGGATGGTGAGCCTAAGCTTAATCCGAATCTAAAAGCTGAATTAAGCTAAATTTGTTCTTAAGCTAAATCCTAATCGGAATCCGAAAAGCAAAAATTCTGTTAGCCTAATCTAAATCCAAATCCCTATGTTTACAAGAAGCCTAATCCGTAAGCCGTATTTTTTTGGCTTTTGGATTCGGCTTTTTGCGGGAAAATCATTTTTTTATTTCTAGCCACTTTTGCTACGCTCTTTAATATAGACCAGTTTTATGCTAACAACATATGCGACATACAGTATTGTATTTCACTGCAGTAGTGTCAAACAATTTTGCGTATTTTGGACTGCTTTTTGTTTTTCAAAACTAGTTGGAATGCAACTTTTATTGCATATATAATCAAATAATTTTCCCTAGCGATATTTTCGTCTTAAAGGAGGTTGTTGTAACGTGAATAGAAGCTTTAATTGGAGTAATATTGACAACAATTTCCACTTTGCTTTGTTAAATTTAACACATGTTGTGAACATTTTGTGTTCATGAATTACATAGATCCAGTAGAACTTGTGACCCGAACTGAAAAAGCTATAAAATTCTGGTATACTCAGGAAGGTCACAAAATTTTGACTGAAGCCCAATTGAATAATTTTAATTACGTGTTCAATCGTTTATCTTTGAGCGTAAATTTAACCTTTCCCATAGTCACATCAATACGACATCTTTCTGAAGAAAACTTTTTGCCGCTTTATAAGGAAGCAGTATTTACCTGGTTTCTTAAAATTCATACTGCAAGACTTGACTGTAGTCCAATTTCCAGATTCTTCAAACTAACTGCCGCGTATGATAATTACGGTAGTGACGATCCCTTGGTGAATTAAGCCAACTTCTTGGATTGATCTTGAGCAAAACTAAGAAGGACGGTTTTATTTTCTTAGTTAAGTACAGCACGATTCCTTTTGAACTTTGCTTTGATAGCAGAGAACATATAAATTAATTTGGCAATATATTTCTCGTTCCATAGTCAGTATACATGCCACCCATGCCTGATCACTAAGAATTTATACAACAATTTAGTAAATCAGTAAAGTGGTCCGACACAGGTTCAAAATATTTGAGTGAAACACAAAAAGAAGGTTTCATTCGCCTGCTCCGATTAAGTACAATTCCATACGAACTCTGTTGCGACATCACCGAGTGTTTCGCCATGTCCGAATTTCACAAAGAAGTTAAACTTTCATATTCTGATTAGGATTAAAAATCTATAGCCACATGTATGCGATGGTAGAATTTTCGTCGTTGTTTATTCGGACTGTTGAGCATTAGTGGTGGCGTCACAGAGGGAACTGATTCCTCACCTATCTACAGTATCAGGGATTTATAAGTTTTGTACTATTAAATTATTGCGAATCCGGTTACAATACCCAGTATACATTTTGGTTCGAACCTCAGGAATTCTGGGGGTACAAAACCCCTCAAATTAAATTTCCTAAATAGAAATCAACAATCTGAAATTACTTTTATATTTTTTTTCACCGCGTAGTATCGTCATTAACACCGTCACTAAAAATGTGACAGGTGCTCCTTCCAAAGTTAAAATTTAGGCAATCAAACCACGAAAATTCAGTAGTTGCAGATTTGGGGGTTCGGGATTCAAACCGCATCTCAAACCCAAACTACAAACCTCTTCGTAGGAACATCTTGTGGGCCTGCGACAACACACAGTCGTCCCGGACCAATGGCTAGACTTGAGGCACGCATACTTATTAAGTAAATACAATTGAAACGTGTGTATATGTGTGCTTAGTCCAATCATTAAAATTAATTCGAACATTTTTGTGCGTTTAGAATTCCCTCAATCCATGAGTCTCATTCCTCGTGAACAATATTACGCGTTCACAAGAGACGCGATCATTTGTTACTTACATTCTGGACATAGAATCACCGATCTTCCACATCTATTTATGATCATTAGAATTTACTTCGCCATCTTTGACATTGCTAAAGACTTCTTTGCGGAATTGCAAATTCAGGAACTGAACAAATCTTTGGCCTATCTTGGATTTTGGAAGTAAGACTAAAGAGAGCTCCGCACCTCATCAATTCACTCACCGAGACACTAAAGATTTGCACAGGTACTTCAATTCCCCTTTAACCAGGGATCAGAATTAAAATTCAAAAATAACTATATTACAACTATACAATAATTAAAAATTCCCGAATCTTGGAAAGCAAATTTTGCACTTATCCGAATTTTACAAAATTAAGAACTTGTGAAGGTCCGCGTAAAGCTCCAAGCCGTCTCCGGACCCCTTACAGTCACAGCAAGTTCTCCGAGAACAACACCTTCCATAATGTCAAAGTTCTCAAGATTTAAATTCGAACCCGGAAAATTCCCTCTCCAAGAAACCTACACCTTTCACCCGTGAAAGCACTCCAAAGTAAATTAATTCCATTTAATCCGTTAAGGACGGATTGCATTCTCCTATACTAAAATTCTACCCCACATCGTAAAATTTTTAAAGGTCGCAGAGAAGCAAGGTGGATGTTTTTAAATTAAAGGTCAAATCAATAGCACATAATCATTTTTTTTCCCATCATCTCTTAATAAGAAGTTAAAATTTTAATCAAAGAGTTCAATTCAAATCCCAATATATTTATACAGTAGTAAAACAGTAAAACTCTTTGCAGTATATACAAGATACAACCTTGACGAACTTATAAAATAAACCCACTTACAGTTCTATTATCAATTTAAACCCTCCCTATTCCATTTGAAAATGTCCCAAAGCGAACAGAAGGACATCCCGTTAGTTGAATTAAACCAAACAGAGAATGTGGGGAATCCCGATGACGAGTCTGATCTGGACAACACTGTTGTCGCACAGAACTCTACCTCCACCAGTCAACAGCAACTGCCAGGGAAGAAGGAGAACGCCAAAGTGCCCTCCTCTTCCAGTCGTCAAAGTCGTAACCCTGAAAAGGGGGAATCTTCTTCTCGTTTTAATTCTCAATCGGCTCCCAAACGAAAGACCAAAAAGAAAAAAAAGAAAGCTAAGGTTGAATTCCGGAGCCATTCCCAAACGGGTCATAAATTGGGAACCTTAGAGACTGACGACAGTTCCAGTTACACCGATGCGGATAATCAAACCTTCACGGAGGATAATGATCCGAATTCGGATGAATTAGATAAACATTTGCAACTAAATAGCGAGTCCATCCCTTACTTCGTCTTAGAAGTCCTAAGACCATATGATACGTACCTCGTCTTTTGTCAACATCGAATCCTCATTCCTCCAAACCCAAAGATAATGATGTCCGAAGCCCTAGATTCTACGCTGTGCGTTCTGGAAGTCGAACGGTCCCATTCTTTGGTCGACCCAAACATACGTATCTTTGAAGATCACGAAGATATCTCTCAAATCCAGCTGTATGTTTACGGGGGTTGAGATGATCTAACTCAAACTTATGATAGGCGGTTAATGAATGTATCCAAAGTGGAGCCATCGTTACCTTCCACATCTTTCGCACCACCATCTCACTTTCCTATAATTTCCGGTGGCGGAGAGCTACAGCATTTTACTGAGTTTAACAACGATACTCAGGGGGCTGGGGCTCCTTCCACCGTGACCACTAGGAACAGACGTGAGATCACTGCTCATCTTCAAAAATGGTACAAGGACCGATTAGGCCCACCAGAACAGATCGCCAACATGTTGGCAGGACACGACGATCAATTTTATAAGGGCATTATAAATATCGCCCGTGACACCCATGCACCGTTAGAAATAGCCGTTTGGACTTATATGACGTTACTTCCTAATCAGCAGAAACAACTCGAACCAGGTAAACCTCGGGTTGTTCAGCCGTTACTACCGTTGGAAGCACCACGTAATGCTCCTCCAAACCCTTATCAGGTCACGTCACCACTACATGCAAATCAACAACCAGTAAATCCACCGAAGCATCATTTCAATCATGGTGGACACAATGGCTTCCGCAAACTCAAATAGCTCCACACCCCATAGTAACGCAACAGCAGCTCCGAGCTGCGGTCGCATGTGTGGATTTAGGTGGAATAACCGTACCACAAACGAGATATCATCAACTAGCTCAAAGCGGTACTACAACAGTTAGGGCGCCCCAAAGGAACCCGCCATCTACTAAATATGTTTGCAATTTCCTATTTGTAGTTCCGACTACTAATCAGATTAGGAGTCGACCAACTCCGGTCAATCCAACGGTGGCTAACTGTCCAACTTTGATACTTGGCGTTCTGCTACCAGTGCCACCGAACGCGGCAATGAAGGTGCACTTAGCACATTGTCCAACGGCAGGTCGCAATTTTGTGCGTAAGCCTAGAACTAAGGTGACCACCACACAACCCTCGATTCCACTTCGTTAGGGGGTACTAACCAGCAATATCAATGTGACGCTCCAGGGGAACTCAATCCAATGACAACTGTCTTGGATCCTCCGCTAGAATATCCTAAAATTGACTTTCCACCGCAAAGGCCACAGCCTCGTTACTCATTGCAACCAGTTCAAATTGAGCAACCACCGCCACTTCAATATTTAACCAGGGATCCGTTACCTTCTTAACAGTGGCAACCACCATTTCAACCACTACCACCACCGGCAAATCAAGTATTCCCTCAGCCGGATTATTCATTTCAGGTGGCCTGACGACCTCCTTAACTAATAATACGGACAGTTCTAACCACAACTCCGACTCCTACCCGTACTTCGCGTACGGCTAGTCAGCCACCTCCACAATCTACGACGCGCGCAACGCCAACACAAACTAGCAGGCCGACATCACGACGCACAGATACCCGTGAGCGGGAACCTTCCCCACCTATTTAACGTCGGTCGCGCTTACGTCGAGCTCGTTCTTCTCCTGCGCGCTTATCGCACCGCAGGAGTAGTAGCCGGAAATCTAACCCCTTTCCACCACCAGTGGAGAAAGAAAGGTTCTAGGAAGAGGAACCGAAGCTCGACAGACGCGATCGTCGATTGGTGGAAACGGCAGTGCGCCCGTTACTGGAATTGTACACCAGAGGTAAATCATCAGCTGGTTATGCTCACTTTCGCGCAACCAAAATTATTAGCGTTATGCCAAAATTTAGCGGTGAAAAGCTTGCTGAGACTTAGGTGGAGGAATTTAATGCAAATATTAAGTTTTTCAAACTCCCTCCATCTGTCATAATCACCACACTTGACAAGGTATTCACTAACTAAGCCAGTCAATAGTGGTCTCAGAATAAGAAGCGGTACACCACAAATATCGATTACAATGATTATGAATTATGTTTTGACATATGGAATGAGATCACTGAAGATTTATGCCAAAAATTCAATCGCACATATGTTTCAGACCGAGCGTCTGCAAACCTAGTCAGCACTATGTATAAATCTCCCTAAAGCGCTAGCGACTACATAGTAGTGAGAAGTGCTTGCTTAGATTTGATGGATTCTTGCATAGATCCTGACAAAAAGTTAGTACAACTCATCGATGGGCTCACACCCGATTTAAAAGCTATTGTCAAAACCTGCGCAGAGATAGACACCCTTCGTATAGTCCTACAACGGCAAATAAAAAAAGATCTAAAGGCGAAACAAAATCAAGCCGCATCTTGAAATACTCCCACAGAAGTCCCCATGTCCAAAGTTCATATTAGAGGCCTCAAAGTGGAAGTCCAACATCCTTACCAACGGAAATCCACCGATGTCCTCCACCGTGATTACTATGTGGCATGGGATGGCCTGGAGTATCAAACCGCCGATAGTTCCATGTTCACGGCAGCCAAAACGGAAGCCGCTAAAAATGACAGAGGTCTAATAAACTGCATGAAGTGTGGCAATGATTAACACAGCGCTCGTAAATGTATCGCGCTCTTGAGAGAGCAAGGTAGAATTAAACCACCTCCGAAACCGCGCAACATGCCAAGTAAGTCTGGCAGTAACAATCAGAACGGTTTACGTCAGAACAACTCAGCACAGAACGCAAAATCTACCACGGACCCAGACATGATAAAGTTCCTCCAGGATCTCAGCCAGTCCGTAAAACAACTGCAAATGCAACAAGCTTAACCGACTTACGTCATCCTTCCACAACAACAGACACCTCAGACGTACAAAACCACAACAATTGGTACCACTTCAACCCGTTCAGCAAACTCATTTTGCACTATCTAGATCATCCTTCCACGACCCACCTCAACAACATATGGAGTTTGATCCACAACGAATTGGTGCTTCACTCCGAGGACTAAGCACCCAGTGGATCCTCCTCCAATCAATCAAACCCCAGACAGGGTACATCTGCTTCCTTTAACCAACAGTATTTAAACTAGAGGAGGGGGGGGGGTCGAAACACCTGAACCCCCACAATCGCCTTTAACAGACTTTGCTTTTAGTAATGAACCAATGGATTACATCCTTAATATATCAGTAAAGTTAATACCTTTTCGTACCGTACACTCCACCTCATTCCCACAACCAGAGGTAGCTGAATCCATACAAATTTCTCCGTATAATTCAGCACCCACGTCTCCAGTTAGTGACGGCTCCGATGACAACCCATACTTTAGTTATAATGCAGACAATAATATACCAGTCATAACCAATGACTATATTTTCAAGATCCATCACTGTGGTGGTGGCCATTGCTATAAATTTTGTAGTTTTAAAAATTGTCCTCCAAAGCAGAGATCGAATTAGAATTTAATATCAACTGTCTTACTAAAATTTTCATACTTAAATCCCTTATGGATTTAAGCACGAAATAAAAGTTTAAAATAAAATCTTACATCAATTTATGAACCAAAACTCAGAAACATTAAACGTGCTAACAACGCGTTGACATTCAAACCATTGCTTCATGTGCTTCGTTCAGTGCTTCTAGCCGAGGAGATAAACAATAAAATAAAAGTGAACAATGTAATCATTTTTCTCCTTTTTCCACTCTTTTTTTCAATAGATGGACAGAGACTCATCGTCCTCAGATTCAGAAGATCTTTGGGACCCAATACCCACAGTCGTCCTACATATGTCGGTTACACAATACCAGACTGACGACAAACTATTAGCCATTTTATGTAAGGCCCTGACCACCATGCAAGAAAAAGTGAAATAAACGGCAGGGTAAAATTCAATAGTCTCCACTAGAGACCCAGCACTCAACCCTGCCCCTCTTAAAGAATTAGCGAAGAACGTCATTATGAAATTGATCACAAAAATGGCCCTGACAGAGATCTAAGGTTACGATCGGGCCACCGATGAAAAAGAGCATATGATGGCATGTTACAAAAAGTCCATCAGACTCCTCATAAATGGTTTCAAACGCGCAGTAGAGAATGACTTCTCGATACCACCAGACGAGTCCCTGTCTCGTATCCAGAAACAGGCTGTTCTCGCCTTAATGAAAATATGTCGAAAACGTACACACACCGAGTTCAAACTTAGAGAGCCCTCTCCTCTTCAAACTCACCTCCACAGGGACCTCTACGTATGCCACATGCATAGATACAGTGCTCTAAGTCCCTCTTCAGAATCAGAAGAAAATGAAGAAAAATAAGAGGTGGAGGAAGAGGCTACTCTACTGAGAAGACGCAGCAAGCTTCCCGCCTCCGCGCCTCTAAATAATCCACCACAATCATCAACAACCGAAGGAGGCCTATCAGCCCCTCCCGTACCTCCAGTAACCCCGAAAATGTAGTTATCCAAAAATTTAAGCACGGCCAATTATGACTGTGTACTGACTCAACCGATCCAACTTACTGATGATGAAACAGCACAGCAAAAAAGGGATCTTAGCAAAGTTCGTCACAAGGAAGGTTGGGAGTCATTACCCAAGAGAAAACACTTATGTACTAGAGAATATTTTACGAAGAGAACAGGAGAAGACAGCATTAGGGCAAGGATCGCCGCAGCAACGGCAACTCCACCTATTCGCCCAAGTCTGCCCAGTGCTCTGCAAAGCTAAAACAGCCAAAAGAGCCTTAAGTCCAATGCGCCTTCATCTTCTTTCAGACTTCAGTCCACGTCTCAGGGGTTCCCCTTCTGCCACGGTGCCCCCACTGATTCCGATTCCAAACGCTTCTCGGGGAAAACCATCCATCATCGGGCAACGCTTCACTATTCCATTGGCGGGAGGTAACCCTCAAACCAATAGTGCTCCGACGGCTGCCTCCACCTGGGAGAGTCGATAACCAAAGGGAATTCCCTCTCTAGGAGGACGTCCCCTCGGTGAAAATCTATATCACTTCAAATCTTCGCTTGTGCAAAATAGGGCTCCTGTACCACATCCCAATCCGTGGAGATTTACTCCCGCAACCAATGTACCAAGACTTTAACCTCATCAACAAAAGTCCACGATCACTAGAGTACACCCAATAGCTTTACCACATACGATCACTTCTCAAACCATCCAGGGACTTGCCCGAAACCTAAAGGATTTGGAAGAAGCGACTGCTTTGGCTCCAGCATAGGACTCTCCTGCATCTCCAGGTCCTTTACCAAATCCTTGGGGAGTCAGTAATTTGATCAACGACCCTAGAATTAGAGGACTTTAACAGAGGCCTTCGATTCAAGGGGTACATCCTATCAACATACCCATCGAGGTTCCACCATCAGTCGTTTAGGGACTTACCCGAAATCGTGCAGAACCAACTGAAAGAGATGCGTCATGAGCAAACCAGGCCATGTCTTCACTTTCGACTTCAGATCATCCACCCATACTTGTGCTTCGAATATCACATCTCCTGGGCGCTCAAGTTGGAGGAACCAAAGCCGCACTGATGACTCCGGATGGTGTCCGAGATATGGCATTGGCCCAGGCATATCAGATGTACATACAGGAGAGATTCCAAGACATCGTCCAGGATCCCAACGCCGTATTTCCGGTACGTTTACAATTCGAATCCGACCCAAAATTTGTGCTTCTCTTAGATCCTGAAAGGGGAGGTGGAATCGATCATCGTACATCGTTGTGGACACTCCACAACCTCTTGAGGAATTTCGTGAACAATCTGAACATGATCCTTTACGTTCGTTTTCAGGAAGGCCGATTTTACCCGATAACCAATAATCCGGAAGCCATGCGGGTAACGCATCAGCGCATCATCATCCCAGCGGCTAATCTCGTTATGGGCCCACTTCCATTGCGAATCATAAACGCTCCTCAAGAACAATCCTCAGGGATTAGCCGAGAAATGACTACACTTCAGCTTGTGGAATTGCGTTCGCAACCCCGTTCTGACGGACTAATGGCTCTGCAAGCGCAAATCTATTTGCCAAACATCTTGGTCAACGGAGGAGATATGCCAGCACAACACCGTTATCAACATCCTCTGGCAGCTGCTCAAACCGCAACATATTCTAAACCAACGGTTCCTGAACCTGATGGTCAAGAAAACTAGCAAGTTGGAGAAAACAAGGCTCCAGGTGTCACCGCTCCACCGAAACCGTAAAGACATTCCCCAAATTTCTCATTTCAAAGCTTCGAAAAAAATTAAAATTAATATTTCCCCAAAACAAATTACGTTAAAATAAGCCTTTAATATAATAATGAATTACACAGTGACATATTTTTCACCGGTGATTCCTCCGTTAAAAATAAAAATTACAAACTACGTTAAAATTGCTTTAAAAATAAAAATATGTACTTCTATGTTTCCTATTATCTTTTCTTAGATTGACTTCAGTAGATAGAAGACCAGAAGACATTAGCTTCTACGTTTAGTTAGTTTAAGAAATCTATTTCTCTTAGTATAATTTAGTTTTTTTGATGTAACCTATTAAAAATTGGTTATGTCACGTCGAGAATAATTAAGTCCTTATGCATATGAAATTAAGACGTAGGACTCCTTTTAGGCGTGCGAAATTCTTATACAAAATATTTTTTTTATTATTACTTTTTACTTCAATATCTATGAATTTGCAAATGAATTAACGTGGTCCCTCCAGGAGGGAAAGATGCTAAGAAAGATAGGATATCAGGATGTTAATTTTTACTACCAAAACTGATAATTTAATAAAAATGAACTTCGTAAACAATTTCCAGGTCTAGGTCCACAAGTTATTAAAAGTTATAAAAATTCAAAATCCGTTCTAGCCAGCTGGTAAATAAAATTTTCAAAGCATTCATAAAGGTTAAAATGTAATCATGTGTGTGTTTTCTCTTTCTGTTTTATTCCAGCCGATCCTCCGTGGAGACACGGAGCCCTACAAGGGGATGATGAAACGAAAAAGGAAAATCACACACACATACATACACTCAGATTCTGATTTAGATTTTCGATCTTCCACCAGACAGCCATAGCCATCTGACAGTCGAAGCGAGTATCCTCGAAATGAATTAAAAGGTAGAAGACCCAACTCATCGCTCTCTTCACGTCTAGGAGATTCTTTGGGAACTGCAAAAAATGCAACCCGGAGGCCAAAAGCTCAAGTTGCGTTACGCGGACGAGAGAGGCGAGGAAGGAAAAAATAGATAGTGACAGAATTAAGCTGGACGAGGACGGAGGCCAGCGATTCTTCTCCTCGAAATTATTTTTCTAAATTTTCTTGAATTTTCTTTTAGACTGCGTGGAAGGAAAGGAAAAGAATGAAGACACCGAAGGGATTTTGACGCCTTCATAAGGATCCCTGTCATTAATCCTGCTGGTGCAGGAATATTCCAAGAAATAAGAAAAAGAATATTTGTAGTGATAATCTTCACATTTTTGTATTTTTGCTGCAGAGATGGTAAGCTTAAGCCTAATATGAGTTTTTGTATCATATATGAAGCTTTAGAAATACTCGGAAATGACGCTAGCGATTCTTCTTATCTTTGTTAGATTCATCATCTAATTCATCTTGTTGGGTGATATTACTTACAATTTCTTCCTCAACCATTTCCTCTTCCGTAAGTAAATTGTCATCCATTGCTGCAAAATATGAAAATGTGAGTTTCTCAATCACATAGGCCTCCATTTCCAACGATGTAGGTGATGAGGTGAGATAAGAAATGAGTGCAGTCCAACAGTACAGTAGTGCTTCAGTTGTGCGGTTTGGTTTTTACATTTTAATTAACAAATTTTGCTACTTGTGTTCGTAATATCCCTTATAAATGGTCAAAAATACCAAATAAGTGGTAAAAATTGGTCCCTTAAACCCGACTATTCCTTACATCAGGTCCCTTACATCCGTATAATTTTTGCATTGTAAGCATAGCCAGCCAACCAAATATTTTAAATTTGTCCCTTTAGGCGGTTTTTACTTAAATCAGGGTCCCTTATAGGAGGATTTCACTGTAATAAAATTATACGAAAAATGTAATTTTAAAAGTGCCTACTTAAATTACCACATACATACTTTGTTTTAACTGTAATATACATGTAGCAAAATATTTTACATCTTGATTTATTTTTCCGAGGCGTACATGAAGCAACTCTATGAAATGTGCGGCGTTTGTGCCGCCTGTTTGACATGACTGTTCTACGGAGCGTTGTGGTGATGCGTGTTTGTAGGACGGGTACTTTTAGTAGTTTTTGGAAGAATTTATTCTTGAATTTGAACCTTTAGTAAAAATCCGGCGCTTCGCGCCGGATTTGTCCACTGTGGGCCCGAAGTAGATGCTGAGCTTACAGCGAATTGTTTTAATCATTGGAAAACATTGTTTACATAGGAAGGCTAGCATAAAATCCTTGCAGTTAGTATCCGTGAAATCAGGCTAAGTTACAAAATGTGCCAGTGAAAATGAACGGCATTTGATTGGGACTGTTACAAGTGTGCGTTTAATAACAGCACAGGTTTAAGTTAATACATAGGTACGAGTGTGTCAGGTACGAAGTTTGCTGATACCATAAAGCAGGGTTTAAGTGACTTAAAAGATCTTGTTGGGAATTGCGTCAGTATGAGAGACGCTGGTGCAGGGTTTAGTTAGCTGGATACGCCTAGTGTCAATGCGAGTGAGCTTAGGAAGAAAGGCACATGTACGAGTGGATAAAACACTAAATTTGATGCATCTGGTGGACGAGGTTCCAGTGGTACAGCTAGGTTTGTAAAAATTCTCTTGTCTGGTCAATAAGTTAGGTTAGGTATTGAAGACATAAAGATATGCCGTAAAGCTCTGTATAGAAGCACCCAGCTTTTGGTAAAAATAAAAAGTTTGAGCTGTAAAAATTAACATCACCGCCTATAGCGAAACCCAGGGTCACTATCAGAGGCTTGCGTCTATTCAAATGCTGGCTTCTATTATCTACAGTACGTTTACCTGATACATAATTGAAGTAACGTCATTACAGTATCACCCTTATAAACAAGTGATATTTTTTTGACATCATTTGCAGACGATCCTAATAAAAGAGTGATATTTTTTGACATCATTTACAGACGATCCTAATAAAGAATCGATTTTTTTTTGACGTCATTTACGGACGATCCTAATAAACAATTAAATAATGACAGTGGGGGTCCCTTAAATGGTAAAATTTGTATGACGTCATTTAAGGACGATCTCTGCAGGCATACTAGTAAAATCCTATGTCGAAGATATGTTTCAACCTAGTTTCTAAACTTATGACAGTGAGGGTGCCTAAAATAGTAAAATTTGTATAACGTAATTTATGGACGATCCGTGCAAAAAAATTCTTCGGGTGGGTTTCAGTTTCAGACAAAATTTGGCGCAAAGCGCCAGATATTTAAGCTAAGCTTAATCGAAATCCGAATTTTTTCGGCTTTTTTCAGCTTAGCGGAATTGAAATCTTAATTTTTAAATTCAGCTTATCCTAATTTCAATCGGAATCTGAATATTTAAAAATGTTTAAAGCTTAATCTGAATCCGAATCTTAATTTTTCGGCTTATCATCCCTGTTTTGCTGTGTGTGCTCTCCGTCATCTCCTTTCCTCTCTACGAGTTTTGTATTAGTTTGATAAAGTAACGTGAGGTCAGAAGACGAAAATTATATTCATAAAATAAGAAAACAAAATTATATATTGTGTTATTCACCGGACCTGGACTTAACCTGGAAAAATAGAACTTACCTTGTACTGCTCCGGCGGTACTCGTAAGAATGTAGCATAATAATCATTGCGTAAATTGTTGGACGCAAATCTAAAATAGAAAACAAAAAGAAAAATTAATTATCGTTAAATTTAATGCCCTTAGCTTTCTGCTGACCAGAAAAAATATTATCATTTTATTTTGAGATTTATAATTTCCTTTTGTGTTTGAACTTTATTATATATTTATCCGTAAAAATTACCTAAACTCTCCTCTCGTTCTTCACTCTTCACTCAGTTGATTGGCAAATCCATTGATTATTATCCAAACTTCATAAGTTGTAAAATAAAAGTAAAAATAAATTATTAAAACCTAATCAGCATCTTAGTCGTCGGGTAGAAGTTCATTGAACTCCCTGATCGTGATTTAGGGTAAAAAAAATATACATAAAAACCCAAAGATATTGTCAAAATTGAAGGAGCGTTGTGAATGCAAACCGACGACCTGGAGTGTCCTTGTGGGTTCGGTGTTTCCTTTGTTCGTTGGCGACGGAGCCGTTTAGTGGCTGTACTCCTCGTCCTAACCCAGCTTTTCAACTTATAGAAGTGCAGAAATAAATATTGCTTAACCTAAAATATAAAATTAGAATAAAACTAAATTAAAATACTTACCTAATTAGGCCTTCAAAATTTAAGACATGTGGCTGTGCTGGACCTGATGGCTGGCTGTGGCGTGTGTCCGTTGCAGGAGATGCACACTGTCTCGGACACAGTCGACCGTAGGCGGGCACTCATCTCCAGTGCTGATCTGATCAGGGAATCCAACCACGTCTTCTACCTCAGCGCCACATGTCCTCCTGAAATTCATATAAAAATAAAATATGTGTATGTATGTATGTGTGTATTTATACAGCTTTGGTTTTTAACCTCAAGGGTATAACCTACTGTTTTTCTATACAACATTGCTATGTAAACCACTAGGAAGGTGCGAGTGTATAGTACACTTGACCAGGTATAGTAGTTCATGTTTCCTAACTCTAGTATAACTAGTATACTGATATAGACTACTTACTGTCGTACTCCTAGAGAGATATATTTATACTGGTTTTTACCAGGTACCATAGAATGTATTTTTCGGCTGACCGAGGATATGAGACAGAGTAGAACGGAACAGATACAGCGTTCTCAGGACTGCAACTGCTCCGCATTCATTCTGCTCCAACCCGCCAGCAGTCACTCTTAACGAGAGTAGACAGGTGGCGACGGCCTGTAGTGGACGAGGAAAATAGGAACTTCGAGATGAATCTTGAGTCTATACATTTAAATGTACAGTGTTCAGGCATGAAGTAAACTACTATTAAGCTGACTTGTATCTCTTTCTCAGGTAGGAACTACTACAGATAAATACAACCAGCACCCAAACACTTAAGACTCTCACACCCACCCCGTTCAACTCCCCCAACGCCCCACCAAGCCCAATCCCCCCACTGCCCACAATCAAGAGCACTACTGGCTGGCCCCGACTTAGTGACAAGGCGATGCATTACATCTCCAAGCCACCAACCCGGGGTTAAAAATAAAATATAATTAATACTAAAGATAAAGTAAATATTGGAAAAATAAAAAGTAAACAAAAGTGGAGATTGGCAGCCTCAGTGCACGGAAAAGTCAGGAGCAGAGGAAGCCCGTTGCTTGACATGCGAACGTCAACGGGTTCGCCTTTCTGCTTCTTGCTCATCCTGTCTGCTGTGGGACCTCTCAAGGTCGGACAGGGTCTCTGACCACGTCCCTGCCATGTCTCACTAACATAAATCCAAAACCAAGCTAAACTTACCAAACAATAATCCGCGAAATTAATTAATTAATATCGGCAAAAATTACGGTGACTGACCGAAATTCCGAGGGCCTACGGCAGTAATGTCGACGATGTGCTGTCTACGTTTGCCATCAATCGTCGGCATACACCCGCCGCCCCTCGGAGGTCCGGAAGCTCGAGGTGAGGTAACCGAGATCTAGATGTGTTTTATCGAACCTTGGTTACCGTCACCGAGCTACAAGTCGCCATATCTAAATCATACAAAGATAAAATATAGGTATCCAAGAATTCACATTAGCATCAATAATAGTATTTAAAAGTGAAAATTAAGTGAGAGCAGAGACTCTTACCGCCGCTAGCTTTCTGGAGCTCTTGAATAAATTCTTCAATAGTTCCCCCCTCCCCATGGAGTCACTAGCCCAACTAGTGTGGTGGATCACCCCCGTTAAATAAACCAAACTACCATCTGACCTCATCATCATTTGATCTCGGAGAATGCTTTACTTAAATTAAATCCTAAAAATTCCCATTCATACATTTCATTCATTTATTATTTCGGAGATTCCACATCAAAGGGTGAGGTGGTAAGGTAAACTAGGTAATGTGGTTTCCAGTCGCTCTTTGAGTCGGTATAGGAAATTACAAAACCGTTTTAGTAGCTTATGTTACTGCTGACCTCTGTATGTTACTATCTATACTTTAGCTGGTACTTACTGTTAGATTAATTTGGTTTTTAAGGTACAGAGTGTAGAAACTTAGTGTACCACATAACGAATGCATTTGCTGACGTGGCAGTAAAGTCATGTAGAGTTATTCCTGTAGTTTTCTGTTTAGGTTATTTCAGTAATAATAAAGATCGCCGGCGTGCCGGGTTAAAGTGCAAGTGGGCAGTGATGGAAAGTAAAGCCAGAGGAAACGAGTTGATACGCGCGATTATGAACCTCTACACTTACCGGATGCAGGACTGTAAGAAACTAGAATAAGGCCAGTTGCCATGCAACTGAGCTTGTGTTGTATGGGCCGACTCGGTCTGTGGAGCAAATTTTAAAAAACCTCCACACACCGGACGGCCCATACAACAAAAAATCAGTTGCATGGCAACTGGCCTTATTCTAGTTATTGTATGTACCTGCTTATATTTATATTTGTGGTCAGTTCCCCATACTGACTTTAGCTGTTTACATGTAAAACGTAATAGTAAATACTTCACAATCACGATCACAATTTATAAAGGAACATGCCTACTCCGTATTTCACAAACTAATAATTCACCATTAAAATGATACGGTTAATAGTAGATATGTCCTTGATACATTCTGATCTGAAACTATACTAATTACTGTTGATTAGGACATGTTCTGAAATGTATAAAAAGATACGTAAAGGCAGTCATTTTGGCAAACAATGATCTTTACCAATGGTATCGGACATGTGAGTTTTTATTTTAACGAAATTGGTTTAATACTGAGGGAGGAGATGCGTAGAAACTTTTGTAGTGGGAAATTAAGTGACGTATGCTGACCTGCACTTTAAAAAGGGGAGATTATTTTTCTGTCAACTTCAGACTTTTGAATATTATTATTATTTTGTCGATAGTCAGTGCAATGCTTTACTATAGTCAATACTGATAGTGTAAATCATACTTTTTATTATTACTATTTTAATCAACCACTCATTCTGACTCTGCAGTGATAGTGCTGTACTATAGCCAAGGCTGATTTGGACGTAGATTGTTTTTTTAAATTATAACTACTTAAATCCACAACTCACTCTCACTCAGTGTTGTCATAGACATTGCCTACATTGAAAATCAACACGACGGTTCCGAGCTTTTATCTATGGGCTTTTATCTTTTATCTACCACCACTATTACTAATAGTAATAGTGGTTGTACTTTGATTTAATGATTTATTAGGCTCGAAAGCTACCAGCCTGGGCACTAAAGTGGTGGAAAAAAATTGTTAAATTTGAGAAGCACCATAAATGATGACAGTGGCAGAGTAAATAGTAAATGGGTCCACTTGGATATTGATAACATCCCATGTTCAATATAGTCATTAACGCAATGGTTAAGCTGATGACAGGTGGTTTGTAGGGCCCTAAAAATGTGGATATTTCGATAACATCATTAAAGGGCGACCCATTAACAGAATTTAGACTATTATGGTACTTAATATGTCGTGCGGTTTGGTTGACGCTCGAAAGACATTCTGTCATATTCTGTTCATATTTTGTAGATATTCAAAAACAAAATAAGTTTTAGTTTTTCAACTTCATAATTTGTTTCATCTCCTGACTATTATGGATCATCCATAAATAATGTCATTCAATCCTTTTATTTAATAGACCGCATGATCTCCCTGTCATCAGCTTAAACATTGCGTAAGCGGCTACCTATAACATGAAATGTCATCAATATCGTAGTAGACTAATTGACTCTACACATGACGTTATTTATGAACGATCTCTGACTGTACTTTGCCCACTGTAAGAGCTATATATTCTGGACTAAAAAAAAAAACATCCGCCATGTCCCAGGTTCGATCCCAAGACCTCTTGAGCATGATGCCAAGTAGTCGCACACTGCTCTAACCGTACTGCTTCTGAAGTTGAATGAAATAGACATATAGTGAATCAAACAATGACGGTTCACGATTCATTAATCTCCACAGTCAGAATAGTAGTATAGATATTTGTATAGGACCCATGAATGGCCTTCATTATTACTCAACGACAATCACCGCAATTAGCAACACAACCTGCCGCGTCCACACCACGGTTACCCCCTCGAACTACCAGAAAAAGAAGTAATCAGTCTGAAGTTGCTGAATTAATTTCTGCAATTGCACCTAAACGAGGGAGAGGTCGTAGAAGAAAGTTATCAGCCCGGCAAGTGGTCCCGCACGTCGTACAGGAGTGGGAACCTTTGGGAAATGTGTTTCGGGAAATATTTTTAAAAGAAATTCATGTTATTTGCCCATAAGACGTAAAATCTATAAAGAATTCGTTTACTTTCCCAAAAGAAATGTAATAAACCATATCTCTCACGAAATTTGCTGCTTTTCTTGTAAGAATTTACGCAAACGGCCCAAAAGCGCTGTTCCCTTAAGAAAGTCGCCTAAAAGAATACCATTGCGTGGAAATTCCCAAACGCAACACAGGGAGTGTGCATAAATTACGATGTGAGTCAAGGGTGGGTAGGTGTTGAAGCTGCCTTTGATTTTACATATGCGTGCATACCAAAGAAAGTGGGGTTAGGGGTTCAAAATTTCTCATTTTTGTACCACGTAATTTTTGCACGACCCCACGTATGCTTCCTATAGTATAGCTTCCACTATTAACTACACTGCACTGGTCATTCCTATTCACTTCCCATGGTTGAGCTAATACCTGCGTCATCCGGTAAACTATACTAGAAATGGGAAACTCAAATAAATTGAGTGCGTGGGATTGTAGATTCTGGATTTCATACTTCCTCATCATTTCATAATTTTAGAAGTTTAGTAATATTTCGCTTACAAAGTGTTAAGTGTAACAGGTAATGTAATTTCGTCGAGTCATTTGCCTTGCAAATTGCTCAAAATTAGGATAGACATAATAAGTTAGCACACGCAACGCTGGCGACGGAGTTTTGTGCAGTTTGCGCTGTGAATCAAGTCAAACCTGAACCTGAGGAGTGGATTGGTTACAAAATAAAGGTAAGGTATTTTTATTTAAAACCTAATTGCTGCTTGGCCATATGAAAGTACATTTTGATTTAGCGGTTGACGATGGAAAGTGGGTACAATTTTGCTGTGGTTTTTATTATCAACTAATTTACTGTTTTGTGATGTACATCATATCTAATTATTCATTGGTGTACGGTGTACCGTCAACCGCTAAGCAACATACTATGAATTTGTTTTGTTTTCTCAAAATTCAAGCAAATTACAATATACAGATTATAGTGCTGACCAACTGGATGTATATTTTCTACAGTCAGTTTGTAATAATGACGTGTGACCTTACTTTATTCTGTAGATTTGTACACCTAAGTACTGCTACCTGCTGAATTGATGACCTGCCATGGAACCTGACGCTGTCAACTGTTGAGCCGACCACGGAGCATTGGGGACATTATTCATTGCGGCTTAAACAGTTTTTACTTTTTGTTTATGTAACTAATACTCATAACTAATTGTGTAATTATTGCCATTTTGTATTACCTATAAAAAATTTCTACGATGTTAATGTTTACTAAATAAATTGTATTTATAATATTTAAGAAGCTTCTGAATAGATTCATAGTATTTATTTCTGCATAAGTCATTGATTGGTAGGGCAGTGAAAAGAAACTAAAAAATCTATAAGGAATGTAGGATAAGCGCTTATGGGAAAGTGGCAATATTTCCCAAAGGGAAATTGAACGAATTCTTAAATGGGAAAATTATCGGGAAAATTGCAAAAATTCCCGATAAGTTTCCCACTGGACTAGGCATTTGAGTTCCCTAAAGAACGGAATGTGCGGGGTAGGCCCATCGTTACCGCAACAAAACGATCAACAAAGAACCTGGTAAAACCACTGTCACATCCAGTCATCGAACTACCAATACGTGCCCGTGGACGGCCAAAAAAATTCACTCCAAACTGGTGCTGGTACTAGTTATTGACGACCATTCTTTGCCTAAATGACGTAAAACTAGGGATTTACTCACACAGGAATGTTTGAGGTACAATGAAACACGTTAAATGTATATACTTCAGTCGTTTCGTTTTCCTAATTTTTTTAAAACTTCAGTTTTTGACTGTATTATTAAACCTTAAATAAATTGACGACAGCTGATTTACAGCCAAAATAAAATATTTGATCAATTTCCATATTATTTCTTGACGGGAACCAATACAAATACAATGGGGCCCTGTTACAAACTAAATAATGTTGTTACGAAGAGAGACGAGTGAAAAATTATTCATTTTTTATTGTTTAATTTGAATAACTAAATGTCAACAAATTATTGATAAAATTTATGATGAGTAGTAAATTTTAATGTAAATCTGATGAACTGTAATGATGAAGCATAGGGAAGGAGGAAATATCAGTAAATGAAAAACTGAATGATCGATTGAACGACAGATCTCATTGATATTTGGAGGATGACGGATGTCACTGATATTCCTCCGATCTGAGATTCTCTCATATTGTGAAAATAATGATAAAAAGTGAAAAATATTGAATAAACGAATAGTTTATATTTTTATGTAAATATTACAACGACGTGTAATATTAATTGAACCGAAAATTACTTTAGTGGCGACAACGATAATTTATGGTCGCTAACATTGGGGGCTCAACCAGGATTTGAATCTGATACCTTCTTGCACTCAAACTTGGAATTATGGATCATGGAGTCTAATGCTGGTTCGCCTGATCAACGCCGGCGTTTGAGGCTCAACGCCGGACGTCCTTCTAGTCGCTACGGTTTTCCAAGGTCCCGTAATTCCGGTGTGGGAGCGAGCGGGAGTTTAGGGATGGGTCTACTGTTGCTCATTCGTCTGTTTACAGTCAGCGGACTACGTTTTCCCCTGTGGGGTCGACGGTGACCCGAAATGTAAATTTATTTGGGTTAAGCTCTCCTTCGTCCAGTCATGCAACCGATAGTCGTCGTACTGCGGATGCCGAGCAGGAATACGACGACGCAATGTCCCGCATTGAGGAAGATTTGTTTATGGCTCAGCGTCGGGTAGAAGCGGAAGGAGAATTTTGCCGTCTTCGTGCTCAGCAAAGATTGGACAGTTCACGCAGGGATGTGACTCCTCGTGATTCTATTTATCGTTCTCAACTTCAAGATGTAGTGCCTGCAGCGAACGCCGAAAGTCGTGTACCTCCAAGTCCAGTCCGTCCGCCTGCACCGCCGATGATTGACGATTTACGTAATTACGAAAATTTGGGCCGCAAGACGCCAGAATTAAAATTTAATCCTCCGATCATGACTTCTACTACTACTCCAACTCCAGCAGCTGCACCGTCTGGTTCTATTGGACCGGTTATTGCTCAGTGCATTGTTGCTGACTTACACCATTTGATTCCACGAATGACTGCACCGGATATTGTGGTTATTTTTTCTGACGGTGGGGAGAAAATGATGCCATCTAAATTATTAAAATTCAGATTGGAAGAAGATATTGAGTCAGGCAAAAATACAAGAACGAATATTGAACACAATTTTGAAATTGACAATAGAGAAAACAATGAAAATATTATGCAATTAACAGGAGCAGAGAACCAAACATCAAACTGTACTGCGCATGACCCATCATCTGTAGAATTTAATAAGTTGACACACATTAATTCTGAATCAGTAGCATCGATAGACGAAGAAAAGAATAATAATAAACACATTTGCATTGATAACAAGATACCACTACAAGGAAATGCAAAACCTAATTCAGTTATAGTAACAAAATATTCCACTCAATGCACAATTCTTTTGGACTGGATTGGCGGTGGTAATGAAGATTGAACTGACGGTTCGGTGTGTTTTTTGAATGCGTTGAGTGAACTAAAAGGAAAACTATTTTCTGGTCGTACCGGGAGGTACACGATCCTGCAAGAACTGGACCCAAGGGTATTTGCCTTCTGATCTTGTCGAACGCAAGACGTTAAATAACAGAGAATTCCTTTTTTATAACTAGAGATGATAAGAACAATACTTATTCTCCTTATAGGGGGAGAAATATTACAAACTAAATAATGCTGTTACGAAGAGAGACGAGTGAAAAATTATTCATTTTTTATTGTTTAATTTGAATAACTAAATGTCAACAAATTATTGATAAAATTTATGATGAGTAGTAAATTTTAATGTAAATCTGATGAACTGTAATGATGAAGCATAGGGAAGGAGGAAATGTCAGTGAATGAAAAACTGAATGATCGATTAAACGACAGATCTCATTGATATTCGGAGGATGACGGATGTCACTAATATTCCTCCGACCTGAGATTCTCTGATATTGTGAAAATAATGATAAAAAGTGAAAAATATTAAATAAAGAAATAGTTTATATTTTTATGTAAATATTACAACGACGTGTAATATTAATTGAACCGAAAATTACTTCAGTAGCGACAACGATAATTTATGGTCGCTAACAGGCCCAGTAATGACGGGGCTGAATATATATCGGGGCCCAGAATTCTCAGGGCCAAGAACTGAAAGGCAATCTATTGTGGGGCCAAGAGATGAGAGGCCAACTACTACCTGAAATAAAAAAACGGTTCGGGTTGTTGAACTCAAAAAAATTGAATACACTCAAATTACATTAAATAATAAGTAAATAAATAATTGGACAAATAAATAAATAAAAAATAAACTAAATGAATCAATAAATAAATAAATACAATAATAAATAAATAAATACAAATATATAAAAACTTTATTAAGTCACTGTTGCACAATTGCAATAGCTTTACAGCTCAGTATACAAAACAACATTTTCTTGATTATAATTTAAATATTTTTAAGTGCTTAGTTGGACAAGTTTTACTATTAATAAATATATATTAATTATACAAATAATGATTATAGATTTTAATTGATCCTCTCAACGCAAGCATTAAAATATCATCCACTTCTGCCGACGGTACCCGAAATGATTTAGCTCAAGCCTTGAAAAAGTTGGTTATCGTCCCACGCGCTCCAACATATAAACATGTGACTTCTCGACCACGCAAATCCCATTTGTCAATAAAATATTTTACACAAGGTTTTTCTTTTTTCCCTAAGTCCACGGCTATCGCTTGTTTTTCACTATCCTCAAATTCAAATCGTACAGTGGGATCTAAAATTTAACCAATTTTGGATGAAGTGTCATAAGCAATGATGTCTACTCTCCTCGTTGACCCATTCTCAGCAACAAAATGAACTTCTTGCTCAACAAAAAAACCTTGGTTTTGAAAAGCTTAAGCAATAGTTTCCCGAAAACTATAATGTCGAATACTACGCAAGAGTTCTCCCCGGACACAGGACCCTAAGACATGACCAAGACTTTCTTTCTCAGCGCCGCAATGCCTGCACTGGATTCCGTCCAAGCTCCTTCCTGGAATGACTCTTACACAACTAACGTTAGCATTCATTGTCAAAGTAGTTACCCATTTAGATGTAGTTAACCCTGCTTTGTTGATTAACATTTTATTCCCCGCTGGATTGTCTTTGAACTAACACACCCCTGCACCACGTAACTTCATTGGACACCAATGTTCAAATTCCTTTTCACGAAGTTTTTCACGCATTCGTTTTGTGATTTTACTTTTTTTTCAGGATTATTTAATTCCACTAGCTCTTCAGCAGTGAATTTCAAAGCTTTTTCACACAAAGTCAATTTATCCCCTAAATCTTTGCAAAATGGAACATACAAATCATCAGTATTCAACAAAACCAAACAAATATTGTAGTGCTGTAAAAATGCTTTTCACTCCGCTTTTGTTATAGATAAGCCACGCAAATTTTTGGAAGTGTACAACATTGCATTTGGAGTATTGGTAGGAATTTCTAAAATTTCTTTCACAGAACTTCGAATTATTCGATCCACATCCTGTAAAAACGAACTGGGTAGTTTATGAAAGGGAGCCATCTGTAAGGGATAAATCAGAACTGGCCAAATGTAAACATTAATAATTGACAATTTCTGGTGTGGTCGCAGCATAGGTGATGATACCAAGTTGTTAAGCATCTGACTCAAATCATTAATGACTTTTGACGGCACAAATGTGAGCTGAGAAATAAAGTCTACTTCGAGGTATTTTACAGTTTCGCCTTGCTTTAAAAATGGAATAGAATCCCCATTTGACAATAATATGAAAAAAATATAAAAAAATAATATTTAATTAAAAATTATCAAATAAATGAATACATAAAATTACTAATATAATAAAATAAAAAATAAAATAAATTCATTAATAAATCAAATAATTTTAAAATCGATAAATATATAAACACAACATTAAATAAATCATTAAAAAATAAATAAAGACATAAATAAACAAATAAATAATTTAATAATTATTTCAATAAATAAATAAATGAAAAATTAAAGAAATAGTTAAATAAATAACTAATTAATAACATTAGTAAATAAATAAATAACTAAATGAATAATTGATAAATAAATAAAAAGAATAAATAGTTGAATAAATAAATGAAGACTGAGAGAAAAATGAGGAAATAAACGAAAAAGTACATAAATACTTTAATGAAAATAGTTTAATAAATAAATAATTTAATAAATAATTAAGTAAATAAAAATTTCAATTAAATAAATCATGAAATAATTAAATAATTTAATAATTAAATAAGTTATTAAATAAATTAATGAAAAAAAAAATTTAATTAGCATTATTAATGAATACATGAAAACGATCAGCATATTAGATTATTAAATAAATAAACAATTTTTGAAACAATTAAATAGGTAAACATGTACATCAATAAATAGAACAACTCTATTTAGGTCTAATAGAAATGCATAAATATTTATTATTCCTACCTATGCAGTCTATTGCGATTCTGGCGGGCAATTTGTGGAGCTATCAGAGATTCAACCAACGCTTTAATGAAGAACTGCAGCCGGGATGGGTCTGTTTTGTGAACAGGATGACAGGAAGCAAACATGATGTAGCAGTTTAACGCTGCAATATTCAAGAGCTGAAAAAAAATCTTGACAAGCCATCTTCGGGGCGCTCTTTAACAGGTATTTTCACCTATCATTTGGTCAACTGTGTCCATCCCGCCTACAATACACATATCAGTCAAATAGAACGATCTTTAACAACCCCATCATTTCGAATGTTCCAGACAAGCTAAAACTAAGGTATTATTTACTTGTAACAATATTTTGCTAGAATAATACATCATTCAATAAATTATCGAAAATTTAAATGAATAAATAAAAAGATATTTAAATAAATAAGAAACCAAATAAATCAAAACAATAGATGAAAAAATAATTAAATAAATAAACAATTTTACAAAAAAATAAATAAATAAATAATCACATAAGTTAATACACTAATAATTAAATAAGTATACAAATAAATAAATAATTAGGCAGATGAATAGATATTACCCGAATCAAATAGGTTAGTGTAATAGCTGCCTCCGTTTAAGTCGTCCCCACATTAGTGGCCCCCTTTTAGGTCGCACCTGATCACTACTCGCCCTCGTTATATTAGCCTGCACAAACTATATCTCACATCTCCTAATCCCACCATACTCCCGTTAGTTAGACAAATTGTTCCTATTCTTCGGGCCACCAGAACGCGCTCAACAATGATAACACTTAAAGTAAACACCCTACAACAGCTTGAACCTACTGTCAAATACGTTTATAAGGTAACTGGGGGGACCGACCCTATTTGTCGCGTTTAACCGGATTCCCGATTTTCCCGTAAGGGATTTCCTGATTAACAATTTCAAAATTTATTTTATTTTGAGTGAAAAAAATTCCAAGGGCAAGGTATTTACATCGTTGTTGAAATTCAATTTTTGTTTGCAGTTTCGTGTGAACCACTCAAACAATGATTTCTCAACATCTGGTCTGTAGCACGACTTCTGCTTCTTCACGTTTTTTCCTCTTAGCCAAGCTTTTTATATAATTACTAACTGGCATACACCACGGGGGCGAGTAGTGACAGGGTGCGACTTAAACGGGGGTGACTATCACCCAGGGGCGACTTATTTGGTGGTGAATAATGTGGGGACGATTTAAACAGGGACAATTTATGACCTTACTGATAAATACAAAAACATAAATATAAATACAAATTTAAAAAATTGAATAATAATCAAATAAATTTATAAAATCGTACAGTCATTAGTGACCCCCGTTTAATTCGTCCCAACATTACTCACCCCCTCAGTAGTCGCCCCTGTTTTTTACTCGCCCCCGTTAAATTCGCCCCCACAAACATGTTTCACAACTCAATTCGTCGTCAGTCAATAGGTTTTTTTCATCATTAAGTTTTTTACAACATTGGTTTTTTTTCGTCGTAGGGCTTATTTCGTCATAGTGTATTTCGTCACTGGGTTTTTTTCGTCAGTGGTTTTTAGATGCTGAGGCTAAACATCTTTTAAAAATCCGCCGCTTCGCGCCGGATTTATCGACCGTGGGCCCGAAGTAGATGCTGAGCTTCAGCGAACATTGGCTTCAACAAAGGAGCAAGATGACTTGAGTAGCGCTAAAATATGATCTATGACGTAAGGATACTTCATTGAAATGGCGATGGTTACCCCTAATATAAATATTGCAACATTGTTTTGCATTTACTTCGTTATTTGAATAAAATCAGTTTATTCGTGCGAGTGCGACTTGTAGCGTGCTTACCACGGATTGACAGAAGGACAGTCTAAAAAATGTGTACGTGACATCATTTGCGCGTCACCCCTAACCTGCCCACCTAATTTAAATGCGATAACATCAGCGTGGGGGTGTCTTAATGAAAGCACGTGACATCATTTGCGCGTCACCCCTAACCTGCCCACGTAATGTAAATGCGATAACATCTGGGTGGGGTTGTCTAAATGAAATTTGCACGTGACATCATTTGTGCGTAACCCCTAACCTGCTCGCTTAATGTAAATGAGATGACAGCTGGGTGGGGGTGTCGAAAAATGTTTTTCACGGTACATCATTTGCGCGTAACCCCTAACCTGCTTACCTAATGTAAATGCAACAAAAGCTGGGTAGGACGTCATTAGGGACGATCCCGGAATAGCTATAACCTATATACTGAATATGTATAACATATTCCCTGCTCCCTGCTTGTCTAACGTAGCAGTAGTGTGTTTAACAGAGCCTTGCCCCTAATTCACCCCCAGGCGCCCCTCCGGGAAGGGTAAGGCCCTCCAAGGGCTCCCCCCTACAAGTTTAAAACTTCAAATAGCGAGTGAGAGAGACGATTTTTGGTGAGAATGGAGAGACGAAAGAGCCAAGAGAGTTATTGTTGTTGTACATTTATGTACGGTTTCAATAAGCGAGCACTCTTCACGTACGATGTGTGAACCGTTGAACATTTTTTAACAATATGTGTTAGTAATGGAAAAGTGATTGTTTACAAAATCACTCGTCTGCTAAGCGTAAAAAATCGCAAAGACGTGTAAAATGGGAGGTAATCTTTCATTTGTACAAACATAATACAATTATTTAAAATCATGTAATTGCTAATTAATTGGCGACTAATAAAATTCTAATCAACAACCATAACAAGTACATGTCTTTTATTGTAATATTAATGTTCGTTACAAATTTCCTGTACCATAAAAAATGTATAAATAGTTGAATTGGTGTATGTATTCTGTACAATCTCTTACTACTCTGCAAAGTATCAAAAAGATCTTCTCTCAAACTTCTTTTTAAGTATGTATTGTTAATTATTTTTCCTTTTTTTGTTTTTTTTAAAATAAATTACTAAATAATTGTTGTTTTTTTACAGAAAACATAGACAACATCGGAGGAAAGCAATGGATCTGGAATGGTTACGGACAAAATGCCTGTAATGGCAAAAGACTCGACAACGGCAGAGGCTCGAGGATACAGAAAAATTCAGAATTTTATTGCTAGAGTCGAGAATGGTAATGTACTTTACAAGCTGGCGATCGTGTTTTATACCTGCATTTTTTGCTAAAAACTGTACGACATGAATATCGGTATTTGTGGTTATGGTCACAGTACCTGTTTAGCATGCAAAAAAGATCCCTGCTGTCAAAAATGTGGTAGTACCACATTTCTTAACAGTCAGTAGGTCAACCCCCTATTGAAAGACTTGACTTTCCTATGCTCTTTTACCCCGTGCCCTGTACGATTCAGTTTACTGAAAAAGCTAAGCACGAAGTCAGTTGTGATTTTAAAACATATACATGCCTGCTTAGGTTTAATTGTGACTGGGTTGGCAAAGCTTGTGATATGGTAGCACACTTTTTGTCTTTCCATTCAAGCGTCCTAATTCGACGCAAGCCGTGGGTTAAAATATATATATACGGCCATGACAGTCATGAAGCCCAACATTGGGATTTCCTATTTAAAGTTTTTTTCAGATTTTTTATTGCCTATTCAGAAAAAGTATATAAACGAAACTGAGCTATATGACTTTGTCAGTCTCGTGAAATTAATCGGTCCGTCTCAGAATGCGTCAGATTATAGAGTTTTGATGAAAACTGTTAACGAAAATAGCACGCTAATGTTTAAATCGATTCCTTATTCTGGTTCTAGAAAATGTCATAATTTAGCAGATACTTACTTGTCATTTAGGATTCCTAATGACAAATTGTTTATATTTAGTGTGACAGATATAGCCATGGAAATAAAACTAAAAGATTTAACTGTAAGTGACACGTTTCAACAAAATTAAAAATGTATCAGCTTTGTTTTGATTGTATTTGTGTTAATTAAAATAAATTTATAAATACATTTTGCTGTAGTATTTGTACCACTTTATATATTCATTCACTACAATTTAAAATTTTATGTATGCTTTAATACCGTCTAATTAAAATTTAACATGTTATGTAAAACATTATACATATTTTATCATTTATGTCAATTCGAAGTTTATATGTATATTAATATTCCACTTAAGAACATTATAAAATTTTATGTATCATTTGTGTCTTTTATATAATGTCGCACTCATGATTAAAAATTGGTATCACTTTATGCATGCTTTAAAATTTATTTGCATACATATTCTCTTCACAGTATTTTTAATTATTCTAGATATTTAAATTAAGTTTAAATTTAAATTCGTCATTTACATGTATCGTTTATCATTTTTACCTTGCGACATTAATCATTAACCATTGCTTCATTTACCATTGGACCTTTTGACATTCACCATAAGACTAGGCTGACCATTTTTTAAAAATAAAAATCCAGTACATGCAAAAAAAATAGTAATTCTTAATTAAAAAAATACTAAGTACTTATAGGGGGTCGATCACAAATTACGTGATCCAAAAATCGCAAAATTTTTGACTGTATGCCCCCCCCCCCCACCGTAATTGGTTTAATCATTCTATAACGACTATTTTTCTTCTTTAACATGGCTTATTTAGTAGACCCAATTAAGTAGTACCGATTATGGCGATGGGTGCTCCCCTATAGGCTTTAAATCACCAGTAGCATTCTATTTATTTCTTTTTACAGTAATATAATTTATAAAACAGAATAATACAGTAAACACATCCTTAAAAACGTCGTTGAGAACTACGTGTTTTTATGACGAATAAATTTTTGATAAATCTTTTTTAGTTTAAGTGTACACTAGTGAAGTCGAAGTTACACGTAAACACGCGTTATATTATATTATAATATTATATTATAGTCTAAATCTAAATTAGCACTTTAAATTAGGAATGAAAACGTTGAAGATAATAACTTTAGCCTTAGTACGTCTACACGCATACTATTGATACTATCTAGCATAAATGACCTTAAATATTTGGATCATGCAGTGAGTGAAACAACAACTGCAATTTTGTTAATAGTCATATTAATGATGTTGTAATTTTAGAACCTTGTTGCTACTGTGATATTTTCATGCTTTTAAGATGCTTAGGTTTAGGTAATCAGCATCTATTTCAAGGGTTTGGTCCGTTCGTCTGTAGATTGTACGCTACAGGTCACAGTTTTTAACTGACTATCTTCAAATAATTTTAAAAGGCTAGCAAAATCACCTGCCCAGTGGTGTACAGCTTTTAGTTGAAATCGCGGTAATAGGTTTTCCGCAGTCAGCGGTTAAATAGAGCAACTTTTAAAATTTTTTCAACATTGTTCACTCTCCAAATAAATGCTTATGTAAATACATTATTGTACATACTTATCTTTGTTTCTAGCTAGGTACGTTGTACGTTACGATAACGCCATTTTGGCACCGGACACCAATAATGTCATTTAAATTAAGAGTGGATCACTTTAAAAAACAAAAAGCCCTACAAAATAATATCGACGTCAACATGTTACTACAGGAAACAAACACGCATATTATGTAGAAGACATTTGGTTGGGATTGTAATCATCCCCAGCACAGAAGTTCCTACTTTGTTTTGGTTTGCGGAACGTACAATTTTAAATTGTAGATTAATGCAGGTGCTTTATGTGCTCATAATATTTAAAAAAAATACAATAATAATCATTTTGATGCCTTACTAGTACACTTTGGTAACACTAGTCAAAATCCAGTACATGTACTGTACTGGTTGAGTTTTGTATTTTTCCCAGTACTTCAGTCTCAAAAACAGTACTGTACTGGGGAATCCAGTACGGATAGTCAGCCTACATTAGACCCACCATCATTTACAATTACGTCCTATAGCATTCACCATTACACCTTGTCTCATTAAATATTAGCCCTTGCATCATTTAAACCTTGTGACATAGACCTTGGGACAGTGACCATTACACTTCATGACATTTACCTTTACCGTTTATCATCACAAACTCTACCATTTCATAGCATTAGACCACTAATAGAAGACATAAGGTAAATCTATATTAACATATGTAGGGGTCGTGCATAACAAATGTCACGCTTTTAAAACTAGGGTGGGTGGGGGTGGTCCTTGGTTAAAGTATAGGGTGAGTGTCAATTTTTTTAAAAAAAATTTTGGGAAGTTATTATGGACAAACCCTAAAAGCAAATTTTTTAAAAAATTTATGGTGTAAAAAGTATAACTTGTAACAAGAAGCGGTTTTCGTTTAAAAATAAAGGAAGTCAAAGGGTATTATATAAAAAATATAAGTACCATGCTAACAGTAAAACCCAGGTAATACAAGGTATTATCGGTTTAATATTAATATCTTTTGAACTAACCCTGATAAAATTTTTTTGTTTAAGTATATGATGTTTCTACAAAGCAGTGTAATTTATAGCTCACAAAATTGGAGCCAGTTCTTAAAATTCAAAGTAATTAAATTAGATGAAGATAAGTTTTTTAAATTTTTTTATAAAAGTTATTTACTTAAGAAATCTAATTAATTTTGTTAGCCAATATTAGTATTAAACGTAAAAACGAAAGTAAAACAAACATTTAATATTTGCCAATCAACTAAATTAGTTTTAATTAGGTTAAAAATTTAAAATCTTCTCTGATAATTAAAATTTAGATTCTTAACACTAACCTATTATTCATAAATTTTAAATATGGTTTATTTTTTTGTATTTTTTATACTGTTTTTATATTTAATATTGAATCCCCGCGTAGGTTTTGTAATATATTATTCATCAAATATTTTAAAAACATTGACATTTTTTAAGTCAAAACATTTTCGAAATAATTGAAGAATAATATTAGAAGTGTAATCAAATCCAGTAAAGAATAGTCGTCATCGTCCTGCGATCAAATGATTAATTAATTAATCCGGAGTATACGCTTGGATTTCCTCAAAAAGCATGGTAAGCGATGCGATTAAACTTGACAAACTTCTAGCAGCAAAAGCAATCTTTCGTCCTAAAATTATAAAAACGCAATAAGTTAAATTAAGTTCACTAAGGAGTTAATTATTGCGCAAATATACTTACTAGGTAAAACTTCCTTCTGTTTCGTTTTTATCTCCAAAATGTGAATGAAGTGCCTGATAGAACTCATGTAAGATTTCCTTAATCGTAAATCCGAAACAAAGAAGCAGAATTTAGAATAGTAAAACATGTCATGCGTTGGGTTCATAATTGGGTTTTCATTTCCTAAAGCTCTTGGTGTAGGTGGAGGAATATCAAACGTAGAAAGATCGTTGATCACCACAAGTTTAGCTAATGTTGTTTTCTTGCGCCGAGACATATTATTAACCAGTTGATCAACCTTGGACTCAAGTTTCTAGTTGTCCTCTGTGTCATCTTGAACCTCAAGCTGACGTTTGTTTGCGTCGTCTTCAAAAACATTTTGCGTTGAAGTATAAAGTGGCTTTAAAAAAAGCTTTATTCAACGCAACTTTCCCTGTAAAAGTTTCTAAAGCACAGGATATAACCGAATTTAGGTATGGTGTGAACGACGTGCACCTTTTGTTTTTCTCGTCTTTAATAGTAGCCAAAAGCAAAGAATTAAAAATTGGGTTTAAATTTTCTTGATAAGATACACAGATCTTACCAGTTGCAGGACGAAAAACACTTTGAACGGTGTTACGAACAACATTTAACTCTTTTAACTGAGCTGAAGTTTGTTTAGGTAAAGGTTTACGAGCTGCCATGGTATCTGATGTCTAGAACGATGTTGTACGATAGCTTCTGTAAAACTGGGATACAATTTTCTTATTTTATTTACTATTTATATAAAACTCCCAACGGATTTGTCTAAGTTTTTGCTAGAGGGGAAAAGTAGGAGAAAAATAATAAAACAAAGCGGTTAGGTGAACACTTCCAATGAAATTTAATTAATCAAGTTATCTTTACATTCTGTTTTTTTATGTCCAACCTCAAAAGCAATGTCGCATAAACCTATCTTAAGCCTCAGCACAATCCAATTTATAAATTTGCTTAACCATACTATTCTGTTTTTTATGTTCAACATCAAAAACAATAATGCATAAACCTGTCTTAAGACTCAGCACAATTCAATTTATTAACTCGTTTAATTACGACATCCTGTTGTTCAACCTCGAATTCAATGTAGCATAAACCTTTCTTTAGCCTCAGTAGTGTCCAATTTATAAACTTGCTCATGCATAACATGCTATTGTTCTCGTTTGACTTTGAGGTAGCGAACGCTTGATTACTCAGAACATCCTGTCGATTGTTCAAGTTAAGGTTGGTCGAGTTTGTTACTCATGATCAATAGAGAATTATTATAATTGCTTGCAGGTACTTTTTACCTAAAGCTTGCCGAACTGTTCAACGTTTATGGGTATATAAGCTTAAGAAATAAACCAAATTTATTCAGTTTCAAAATTAAACTTGTTTGAGCTCTCAAAAAAAGACGTGAATCGTAGTGGTCATCTAAAGTTCGGAATCGATGACATTCATATTGACACGAAGAAAATTTACATTTAAACTAAAAATAAAATTATAAATTAAAAGCTTTCCAAATTAAAATTGTATTAAATCAAAATACTGAAAACTTGCAATGACAAAATTAAAAAGATAAAAATTAAAAAGTCCATGCTAGCATAGTTACAACTATGCTAGCATAGACTTTCAAAAGTTAAAAATTTTAAACTTACTCCTTATGGTTTGGGTTCCATTTAATTTACAGTGGGTTCAAGACAAATCCACCTGTAGGAAAAATACACAATCCTAAAATTTGTTTAAACATTTATAAACTTTAACTGAAATGTATTGAGCCTACCTGAGATTACTAATAGGGCAATTAGTAGTACTGTCTGTTTTTGAGATAATAAGTAAGGCGCAATGTGAGATGATAAGATTATAATGAGAGTGGTTAGGATACTCACCAAATTTGAAGAAAAATCCAAATTCAGAATTTAATTGTGCTTGAACGACGTTTCGGGATTCTTCCCTTTTTCAAGTTGCACTTTAAAATGACAACGCTCTCGTTGTTCTCGTAATGGCAATATACTTATTGCGCTAAAATGTTTTTAAACCAGCCTGACGACGTCTGAGTATACGAAAAACAGGCTGTGATAGGGTGGTTTGTTAGGAATGAAATGGAAGTCGTCGCGTGACGACCTTGGCTAGATGACCTTGGGGTCGCCAATATCCCATTGGACCAAATTGGACCGTCTCGAGGTTAAACAAAGGGAATCAAGTGAATGAAAAAGCCAGGTTAAGCCCTAGCTTATAATTTGATTTAAAGTAAAAAATAAGTTGGTTTTCTAAAGTATTGCGTTGTGCCTTGTTTGCTGGTACAAAACAAAGGGCAGAGACTCTGGCATTTAACAGGGAGTGGCCAGGTAGAGTAAAATGTTGCCTAGTCGTGTGATATTCTGGATTATTTCTCATATAAGCTAAATGTTTGCGGAACCTTATGCCGAAAAGTCTAGTGGTTTGCCCAACATATATAACATTAGGACATAATGTGCAAGTTATGCCATAAATTACATTTGAGGAAATCCAGGAAAATCTAGATTTGATATTTTAAGTGGATTTCACATTGAATATTGAAGCAGATTGAATAGTGTGCTTGCAAGTCACACATTTGGGGCGACCACAAGAAAAGGTACCTGGGCCAGGGTGTGGGGGTAGGGACGATGATAGTGAAGAGCGAACCAGTAGACTTTTGAGATTAGGAGCACAGCGGAATGATGGGGGTATCAGTAAATGTAGATTGATTGGATTTCTGTAAAACTATCTTTTTAAATAGACTAATAGATTTATCGGCTAGTTTAGTGGTTAGTGTAGAATGTGATAAGACTAATGAAATTCTTGAATTTGGAGAATTTGTTTTGTATAAGAGAGCTGCGTTGGACCAATGATGCTTTGAGGAATGCTGATGCTATAATGTGTTTGGGATAACCCCTATTATAAAGAAAGAGGACATATTGTTACACTGAAATTTGAAATCATTATTGTTACTGCACAACTTACGCAGACGTAAAAATTGGGAATACGGGATGGATTTCAGCAGATGTTTGGGATGGAAAGAATTAAAGGAGAGATAATTATGAGCGTCAGTGGGTTTATAGTAAACAGATGTGGATAAGGAGTTAGAGTCGGGATGGGAACTGATACTATTATCTAAGAAAGGGGCGGAGTCAGTGTAAACAGCGGTAGTGAATTCAAGGGCAGGGTGCATAAGGGAGTAAGCTTCTAAAAAGGAATCGACCTGGGCACGGGAACACGAGAAAAATAGCAGGCCATCGTCTATATAACGTCTGTACAGATCCAGGATGGGACCTGTGTACCTGGAGAAAAATAATTCCTCCTGGTGGGCCATAAAAAGGGATGCATATGTGGGACGCATTTTTGTACCCATCGCGACACCACTACTTTGCTCATAGAAACTCCCATTAAACTCAAAGGCTGTGAGAGTCAGAATGAGCTTAGCAAGGCGGACCACGACAGAAGTAGGGGAGATTAATGAGAGGCGTTGGTCAGCAAAATAATGGATGGCTCTTAGGCCATCGGCATGTGGGATAACAGTATACAACGATTTGACATCAGCGGTGGCAATAAATCTACCAGAATTCTAAAATCGAAACTCGTCAATTAGGGCGAGGGCATAATTCGTGTCTTTGAGGTAGGATGGGGTTAATTCAAGACAAGAGCATAATATTTTTTCAACAAAACCCGATATGTTGGAAGTTGGGCAAGAGTGTGTTGAAACTATAGGGCGACCGAGGTTGTTGGGTTTGTGAATTTTAGGGAGGACATAAAAAGTAGAAATACGGGGGGAGTCCACAGTTAGCTGCCGGGCAAGAGGAGGCAAGTCGTTGATGGAAATCAGTTCCAGGATGCAAGCCCTAACCTTCTGCTGGTGGTCTGCAGTAGGGTCAGAGGGAATGCGTCTGTAGTGGTTTGGATCAGAGAGTAGACGGTTACATTCTTCAATGTAAAGGTCCTTTCTCTATACGACGGTTGCGCCCGCCTTGTCAGCCGAGCGTATGACTGTGTCCGATCGGTCCCGCAGTGTCTGAAGGGAAAGAATTATGGATGGTGAGAGATTGGGTTTGGAGCGTGCAAGGGTTTAGGAGTTAAGTAAGCCCTTCACGCGTTCGATGTAAAAATTAACTGCTGGGATTTGTAATGCCGGAGGCATCCAATTACTTTTATTAGAGACAATTGTCTAAATGAAGGAAATAACTGGGTTATTCGGGTCGTGAAATCAGTAAAAAAAAATTTGGAAAGCTTTTAATTTTATAATTTTATTTTTAGTTTAAATGTCAATTTACTTCGTGTCAATATGAATGTCATCGATTCCGAACTTTAGATGACCACTACGCTTCACATCACGTCTGTCAAGAGGGGTGCGGAAGATTTGAAAATATCAACGATTACAATTTTCAACGTGAACCAAATCAAGCAGAAGGCAGCTGTGGACCATTTATTCCGAACCTTGGAAAGTTTTATATAGAAAGGTCAGAATTTTGAGGAATTTTTAAAACATTTACGCATACATTTGACCATGTACAAGTTTTAGTTTCAAACGTGTTTAAATACTTGGTAAGCAATATCATCTTGATTCTAAAACAATGTTTAAATTATTATAAGGGTTAACGAGTTCAATTTTTAATTGAACTAGATCTAGAAAACCCAACTAATAGAAAAACATGTAATCCAATTATAAATTTGCCATATTTTATATTATGGCACTAAAATTTTATAGATGAGGTAATATTTAATTCTGCATCGTATTTTATTAATTCATTGAATGTTTTTAATGAAAACGGTAGTAGATGGGCAATAGATTCAATTCGTAACTTGCATTTTACCGTAGCCAGATATAGACCAATAGGTCCAAGTGGTTTTATTGAAACACCTCTATTTTATGCTTACAGACAAGATTTAATAAACGAAAGGTCGTTTAACGATGATTGTTTTATGTACGCTGTATTAGCTTCTTTACATCATCAAGAAATATTATCTGGAAAAACAAATCCTAATAATTATGTTAAATTTATCAGATTTTATGATTTTTCGATGCTGGAAAAACTAGTTCAAATTCATCGTATGAACGGGTTTAAAAAGGTAACTAAAATTTGTATTTTTGTTTTTACTCACGATAAAGAAGAAATAATATATCCAGTTCGAGTTTCAAAAGCAAATTATCATAAAACAGTGTATCTTTTAGTAGTTGACAATCGTCATCAAGAAATTTATTATATTGTTATTTTTGCGTTAAATCGTATTCTTTCGTTTCCAAATAAAGATCTGTACCATTATTGTAGAGTATGTATGAACAAGTTTTCAAAATTGGTAACTGTCACTCATGTTTTGGAAAGTTTTTACACAATCCTTCAACTATTGTTAAAGAAAAGATAGCAAAAACAAGATCTAGGGCTTAAAAGTATTTTGATTTTTTTTAAGGATATTACAATTATTGATCAGGATACTGCGTTGTTTCTTATAAAATCATTAAAAGAAATGTTCAACAACGCTTACATCATTAGTTGGACTGTTTTAAAACTCTTAAAGCTTAAAACGTTTAAGTTATGTTATTAAGAGATTAAACCTTACTTCCAAGATCGTATTAAACTAAATTACATAGACACTGACAGTTTTCTTGTGCCCATAAGGTTTGTAGAAGAACAAAGGTCAATCATTGAAGATTATTAAAAAACAACCCATATTTTTGATTTTTTTAATTTAGAAAAAACGAAAATTTTGTTCAATGAGCATTACAAATCTCAACCATTATTATTAAAAATTGACTGTGGTTCCAAAATAATAAGGTTCGCAGGATTACAGACAAAAGCTTATGTTTTAGATTTCAATGATAATTCATGTAAGATACGAGCAAAAGGAATAGCAAAGTCAAGCTTACTAAATGTTAAATTTAAAGATTACAAAAGAGCTATTTTTGATACTGATATTAAAACGATACAAATGAATGTTATTTGTTTAAAGAATCAAAAAATATTTAATTTAAGTCTAAGCAGAATTAAATTTTCTAATTTTAAATCTGAAAGGTATTTACTACCTCCGCACGGTGTTAATTCCTATGCTTATTGTAACAAACGAATAGAAAGTATTAATTTGTAATCTTTTAATTATTGATGCTATATTGTAACTTAAATATAATTTGTACTAACTGTATTCTAGTTTATGTAAATAAAATGGATTGTTTAGAAAAAGTATCGTTGTATTTAAAAAAATGTGAAGGTATAACGTTTCAATTCAAACCAATAGAATTTCGTGGAGTTATGAATTTTCAAACGGTTGTAAATGAGTGTGGTTTAGGGGGGGTTGGGTATAGGTGATAACGTGTGTAATTAGGAATCTAATTGTTGGAATTATCAGCATTTCAAAAAATTTAAAGAATCTTGATTAGAATATTGAAATTTTTGTTAATAATTTACAACTGTTAGTCATAAACATGATTAAAACTGATTTAGTTGTAGTTTGTGTTTTTGTAAACCACATTAAGACAAATTTGTCGATTAAAACGGACGAAATTGTGAATGTTTAAAATGTATAAAATGTACTGTATGGCCTAAACTATATTGTTATTTTCCAGAAAGAAATCCTGAAATTAAACTATGTCAAGAATAAGGAGAAATATTGAATAGTAGTAGAGTTTTGTGGAAAAATTAAAATGTATGAAAAATAAAAAAGCTTTGTATGATACAATAACCAATAAGTTTGGTTGACGAGAATAGAGTTCAGTTGGATCTTAAACGTCAAGGTGTAAAGTGCACGATAAAATTACGTGAACAAAAAATGAGAGAAGTTAGGTGTATTGATTCTAACTGTTACCTAATCATGTCGGGAAATGATAAAAGTATAACAAGAGAAGACGAAAGATATAACACTTCAGTTACAGCTGTACCTAAAACGTTTGGTAAGCGTTAATCAAATAAAAACGTTAAAACAAAAACCAAAGAAGAACGTTAAACGGAAACCTAATATAAAAACATCTAAACCTGCTAAATTATCTCTCAGTCGTAAGCGTAAAGCAGTTCGTAAACAACGTTAAAAATGGATGTCTGATTATTAAAAACTCTAAGAAGGTGTTAGGGTCTGAAATAGACTACTTAACTCACAAACCTACTGACGTGTCAATAGTTTTGTCAATAAAAGAACAAGTTTGTCCTAATTTAGCATTTACTGACTCAAAAATACATCAAGAATTTGATTTTAGTGCCATTAAATTTAAATTATACGATCTACAAAGTGCTAAACTCTATTCTGCAGTGAGAGTTAAAAGAAAATCTGGAGCGGTACTAACTGAAGCTGACATTGTTTGTGCTAGTAATAATTTGTTAGGATTAATATTAAGCAATGGCTCGTTGTATATTGGTAATAAGTTGGTTTCTTCTGACAAAAATTTGTTACCATATAAAAATATTATTAAAATGTTAAGTACCAGCGATCGGGAAAATCCTAATCAAATGTTTTAAAAAATAAGTGAGCCTAGCGATACATCATTTGCTGCCTATAGTGTATCTTTGAAACATTCTGTATATGTTGCAACTTCTAAGCTCGTTGAGCTTAAAGGGTGTTAAGGGTTTCCAGAAATGAAACTTCAGACATTCACTAAGCGATGTGTCTATGCATATTAAATATGACAGATCAAATACTAATCTAATTTTAAATGCTTAGGATAATTCTGTTGAATATAATCTAGTCAATCAGGATATTTAAATAGAAATTACAACGGTTCCACTTTACCCGAACAATCTAGAAACTATTAATAATCAATTTCAAAATGGAATAATTGCTGCAATGCCTGGATTTAGAACAGAATAAAGCAATCTTAGAATTGCTCAAAACAGTTTCAGTATTATGCATGAAAATGTTTTTTCTGGAGTATCACCACGCGTGGTTATAGCAGCATTTGTAAAATCTGCTAGATTAAATGGTAAGCACTCTCTTTTACTTTTTGTGTTTGACCATGCTTATTTAACAATATTGAAAATGCCAACTGATAAAGATGACCACCTGTATGGTACCTTGAATTGCAGCTTTGGAAGTGATATATATGAATGCTGTAACACAATTTCAAAAAATAACTGGATTAAATTATGATGGAATTGTAAATTATAAGTCTTTTAAAAATAGCTACGCTCTTTTTGCTTTTCAAATGCAGTCTGAAGGCATGGGACACATTTTAATATAATAAGATATAATGAACTTCGCATGGAAGCAAGTTTTGCAGAAGAATTATCTGAACCATATTCAGTGATTGTTTACGGAGTCTTTGACTCAATACTCTGTATAGATTTGGACAAAAATATTACATATAAGCCGTAATATTATTGTATCATGTAAATTTATAAATGAATAAAAACTAATTTGGAAATATGAAAATGATTTTTAACAATAATTTTATTTATTTTAATTTTTTAAAAATACAATCCACATCATTTTATATCATAAAACATTGACTCATTTACATTAATTTTAAAATTAGACATAATTTTCAAACAGTAAAATTTTGCAAACTTTATTGATTTGAATAACTATTATTTACATGATTAGGAGCAAGTTTCATAATTAAATCAATATTATTAATAATATTCTTATTCCAACACTTGTTACAAATAATTATTTTTGAATCAAGAATCTACATATAAGCTGGTATCTCATATTTAAGACAATCTTCTGTTTCAAAAAACAATTTGTTAAAAAATATTTGAGAAAGATTGAGATGGTCTTATAAACAGCAAATACAGCTGACATTTTCCTCTCTTAGATATATCTTTATAGAGTTATCATTATTTTGAAAATTAGAGAATTGCGCACGGTCCTGCTAAAATAGATCTTAAATTTTGTAGCTGTCGACTGCAAATTTATTGTTTTGAAGGCATCGATTACAATAGTATTTAGAGTCTATTTTTTATGTTCTAGAAAACGCATTATTAATGTTAAAATAACTAAACCAACAATCAAAACATTTTAAAGCAAAGTGAAAATTCATTTTTTAAATTATTTTAAAAAATACAACTATGTTTTAGAAACAATGGTCGAGCTCCATACAGGAGATTTGGTTTTTCAGTTCCGTCTGGATTAAGGTTAAAAACTTATTAATGGATGGTTTTTTTTCCACAAGCAAGTCTATAGCTTTTAGTTTTAAAGCAGGATTCACACAAAATACCCCAATTTAGTAATAGATAGTTGTATAAAATTATTCCAGTTCGAAATTCAGAAAATAATTTTACCTCATCACTTTCTAATTTTATTGTAGATTTTAAATTATTACATAAATATTTACAATATTTACACCATAGCAACAAGAAATCGTGAACTATTTGAACAACATTATCATCATCTAAAAAATGTTTAACTTTCTTTTTATCTTATAACTTCTATTTTTCTTTTCTTTTAATTCTGTCACTAGTAAGTTTAAAATCATAACATCAAAAGCAATATTTTCGAGTTTTATATTCTTCTAAAATTACTTCTGTTTGATTACATAAAAATAACCAAGATAGACCACAATCTGTACATTTCAGGTCATGACAAATCATGTTGCTAAATACAAAAATCTTTCTGAAATATCTTCAAAGACTGAAGGTTGAGAAGAATAACAATCATTGCACAATTGTATTTTAGAATTCAATACAAATTCTTTCATTCCGATACTACTTAAAGCACAACACACACTTTTAGCTTTGTTTATTTAACAAGAGTTTAAAATAACTTTGGATTCAAATCCTCCTTTGATACAATAACAGCAAATAAACTGAATTGGACACTTAATTGAACGAGTCGAATATTTGCTATTGCTAAAACTTGTAATAGTATAAGGATTTTAAAATCTATGCTTATATTTTAAAATTAATAAACTTAGTTAACTTTAGTTGTTGAAACACTCATAACCGTATTGTTTATTTTCAAAATTAAACAATTTCAATGATTAAAGTGAGCTTTGTAACCAGCAAAATCTGCAACTTGAACATTTAATATCTCTACTTGCAAAAGACTGTAGAACACTTGTACTTTCCATACCAAATGTTAATACTAGACTGCAAAATTGAAACCTGTTTTAAATGAGTAATCATTAGCTTGTTACATGACCAACAGATACAGTACAAAAAGCGCCACATTTAAACATTTAATATCAAGAAACGTATTTGCGACGTTAAGGATAAAATATATAAGCAACTGTTCCTATTATTTTGATATTTACGGATTCATATAGATAATTAAACCTGTGTAATGATATACATAACGTTTTTATACGTCTTTAACCGTGTTTTGAACGTGTTTTGATAAACTTTCTGCAGGACTGCCTGTACAACACAATTTAAAAACATTTATGGACCTAAATGTAATAAACATGCTGACCTATGCTATTATCTAGCAAGTTAAGTACACATACATACTCCATTTTTATTACAATAAAAGAACAGGAGCTGCTTAAAAATACATTTAAAAAATAAATTGGCTTTATCATAAGACAGGTGCCGACCTATGCTACTGCACACACAAAATAATTAAACTTTATTATTTTAATATTGTAGCTAGATATAAAATAAACTGTTATACATTGTTAAGAGATAAAAAACTTGAACAGCACCTTGTATGCAGGCTGGAATTTACGATTTAAACCTAAACTAAAGAAATTTTAATTTTAAAATTCCTGATTGGGAGCAGCGGCGTGTTGCTTATACATACGCAATAAATTTCAAATCGATGTATTTACGTAACTTATATATGTAAACGTAACTTTATCATTTCAATGATGGTTTTGAAACCTGAACAAGTCCAAGGTATAAGTAGTTTACGTGTAGTTTTAAAAAGTGTTGAAATTTTAAATTAATCAATTTTAAAGTCACAATTAGTTTAAAATTTACAATATTGAATGACCATCACATTCAGCTGTTTTAATTTTTTCACAACTGGTTCAAACGTTGGAGCGTTAACATAATAAGGTCATATATCTAGCTACAAAATAGAATAATACCGAGTTTCCTATTAATATTGTCAAGTTCCGAACTAAACAGTTTCTGATATTATAGTTTTAAGCCCTTTTCTTTACAAGTAAGGACTTTTTGGGGTAATTTGACCTAAACAATTTTAAGTTTTTCCTAAAATTACTTCTAGTATACATTGTTAGATATTTTTGAAAGTCATTGTTGCAGGTTTCAGCATAATTTTTTTTTTACACACGTTTATTTTTATTAAATAATTAACTTGCGTATATATTAAAACATTTTAAAAATTTCATAAAGTAGCACATGTTCTGCTTTTTAACATTATTTATCAGAGGTTTTTAGTTATTGCAGAGTTTTTAGATTTTAGGACTTCTTATTACGAATTAAAACGTAAATATAGTTTAGACTTGTATGACCTACATAAAAGCCAAATTTAAAATTAAAACCTTAGGCTATCTAGTTTAAATTTTTGGTTTTCTCGAATTCAAAGATTTTTAAATTGTTTCTTTATTACATTGAAATTAGTGATTCTAAAATGAAATATGCCTGTTTTCAGTAATACTTTTATCTTAATAATAATATGGTTTAGTTTGTTTTTAACTAAAATAAGTTAAATTCTTACCAATATAATTTTTTAATGGAGTTTTAAGCATTTTAGTGCACTAGGATAATACATCTATGTGTTTACCAGTTGTTTTATTAATATTTAGTTGACGTCAACCTAATGTATTTTAAAATTTTCCAATTGTAATATTTCAAATTCTAGAATGTTATATTTCTTACTAATTAGTAAGTCTGCCAATTTAACCTTGTTACTTTGCATTTCCATTTTATAAAAATAGATAGATTGATGAAAATACAAAAGTTAACTTACTATTTTTTCTCAAGAATTAATTAAATTTCACTGTATCTACTGTGTTGTATTTCTGTTTTTTGTAATTGGTTTGTTTGTTTGTGTTGTGTTTATTTTTAATACTCACTAGAAATATTAAAATTATTTAAGTTATGTCGATACTGATTTTCACAAGCATTAGAAGTAAAGTCAATAGTTACAAAGAAGCAGTTCTTTTTAAAACACGTTTGATAAAACTGCAAAATACAGTTTTGTAAATACAAATCTGTTTTTATTTATTTACTATGTAAATTTTGAATATTCCCATTAGATAAACGAAATAATATTAAAAAATTTACATTTATTTTAATGGATCTCTGATGCGATTTAAAATATAACTGACTGAGATAAAATACACAGATATTATTATGTCTACCTCTTGTGAAATAATTTTTCATCATATTATAAGTCTTACAATTTATAACATCATCATAAATTAAAACAGTTTTTAATTTAGAATCAATTTCTTTACAATCTAGTATTACATCTCTAGTGTTATAAACAGATCTATTTACTTTATTATTTTATGCATTTTTAATCCTTTGTTTACCTTATCTATTAGCTTTACCTTACGTTAGCCCTTTTTTATTTTAATCATAGAATAAATTAATAACATGTTGGTTTAATTAATGATTTTCAAAAGCTATTATTGTAATTTGATATGTATCTTGTTAAAAACTATCTTCTAATAAAATAAAAAAATTATGGTCTAATAATTTTTCTAGATAAAACTTTATTAACCAAACAACTTTTTCCACAATTACGTTTACCAATTAATAAAAACTGAAATAAATTAGAAAATAGATTAAAAGGTTTAAATTTTAGATTTTTATTTCAAACAAATATTGGGTCATTATTTATTTATCATATTTATTTGGTCTAATTAAGACTTTATCTTTACATAATACAAGTCGACCTTAAGCCTCTAAAGACTTTTGGTCCATCCTTAATTTTTGGTTCTCCAGAATTTCAAAATTTTCAACTTGTGAAGCATTTTTATTTTTATTAATTGTGAGTTTATAGTTAATATTTTCTAACACAACTGCACATCTACTGCTGAAACATAAATGTGTAATACATGCACCCATTTTTAATAAAATAAATGTATTAAGGTTTGTAACTAGCCAACCTAAATTTTTTGTGTATACGCGATGTTTCTTTATGTATTTTAAATTTATGATAACGCTTTTTACGTCTAGATTTAAAAACAGCTTTTTGTGTTGCTTTTATTTTACTACAAATTTTACCTTTAGATGTAAACCTCTTTTTATATAAACAATTTTTTTGAATGCAGCTTAAAGGTTTTATTTGTTACAAGTTTTACATTTTTTGATGTCTTTTATTTCATTGAAAAAATATTTATAAGTAAATTAATATTTATTTGTAAACTGTTTTCACAATGGAATCAATAATTTAATTATTTTGTAGACCTTGTTTTAATAAAAGACAAATCAGTTTAAAAGTTTAACTGTATAAATTATTTTTTAATACAATGGTAGTCGAAATAAAATGTTAAACTTGAAAAAAGCAAACATTAAAGAAAAATTGAAGTCATTATATTAAAAACAATTACATACAAATATAATAAAGTAGGGTTTTGCTAAATATGATCGCAAAATATGTTATGTTAAAGAAGCTGACTATTATATACATATTAGTACTAAAATTTATAAACAAAATTGAAAAAAAACAAACTTTGACCTCCTAAGAAAAATACAGTAAAGCATTTAAGGTAAATTAGACTTTAAAATATTAGTTTAATTATACAAAATTTAAAAAACATGAAGAAAAAGTAATAACAAATAAAAGAATAAAACAAGATGTTCTATATAAAAAAATGGACTCTACAATGTATAAATCAGATGAAGCTTTAAAATGTAAATTACTGGCGATAAGCTTACCTTATGAGAAAACTAATGTCTTAAGGATAATGACTTTAAAAGCTAATATTTTAATGAAATTGTATTATATTTTTGAAAATCATGATAGGCAAATACAATTACAGTTGGTTTTAAATAGAGCTTTATAAAAATTATTACTAGCAGCAAGAGAATATGAATATAAAGATATGCAGTATACATTTATTAATCAAATATTAATAAAAAAACAATATATATTTGAATAAGTACATTAAAGTCTATTCCAAACTAAACACAACGTGGAAAATAAAACAAAACAAACAAAACATGGTTTTTTAATAGTACTGGGGCTCTTAATAGTGTCGCAATTGCCAACATGCAGCTGCTACTTTGCAGTTGGCAATTGCACACAGAGAGTTGTTAATATATGCTGCATAAAATTAATGAAATTAATTTGAAATTGGAAGAATATATACTTTTAAAACGATCATACAATTTAAAATTACCAATGTAGATATTTATTAAGAAAAAAGCCTGTTAATATTAAAATTGATCACGATTTAATTTTTGTTAAACATTGTATGTTATAATATAAACATCAACATGAAATAGGAAAAAAAATTAAAAAAGTTCTATATATAGTTAGCACGATTGAAATAATGATTTTTATTCGACTCAAATAAAATTTTATTTCTCTTAAGATGGCATAAAAAGGTTTAGATTACAAACTAATATATAAATTGGTCCTTACATTCTAGAAGGTAGCAATGTTATTAATAATAACACCTGTCCACAGAAAAATAAAAACAAACATGCAAATTTGTTATTAGTAACCAACACAAAAAAAATAGTCAATATGTGTACATGAAAGATTTGTCAAAATTAGTAAGAGATCAATTTACAAAACACACAGAACAAATTTTTATTTGTAATAGAAGTTTTTAAAATACCTATGTTAAAGCATTATTACAATCACAATATTTAGCACAGAGATGCTTAAATGGATAACCCTATCCCTACCCTAACCCTACTGCAGGAGAGCTCAGAGCTAGCCCTATTAGCCCTCCCCTATTTAAAGCCAGGTGTTTCTACGGCTATCCCTACCCCTACTCAAAACTGACGGTAGGGCCCCTATTTCAAGGAGGTGGAGCTTTACATAAGCCCCGCCCCCAATGTCAGAGCATAGGATAGGGGTAAAGCTACCCATTCTCTACCCTTAATTTCAGGATTTAATGCCCTAGCGCTATTGTTGCCCTACAAAAATTAAACTTGCCCTGCTCTATAAACAGCCCTACCTCTACTCGTTTTTGCCTCAAAATCATCGATAGGGGTACCCGTTCCCCTACATCTACTGAAAGTAGGGTAGGGCGAGCATCTCTGATTCAGCATGTGATGGTTTTTTTTAAACTTGCAACGCAATTTCTTAAATACCTATTAATACAATGCTTTTGCGAGGCAATCTGCCTCATCATTGCCTCGATAGCTAGTATGATTTAGTATTATTAAACGTCTTACTGCGTTTTTTGTGGCGATACAGTTTAAACTTTCGTGACACGAAAGCATTAGCGTGTACACAAGGGTATTTTTTACCAGTGCATTTAGGGAACTTAGACTGTGTATTGTCTGTGTGTTATAAAGATGTGTGTTGTTTGACGTTGACAGATCATTCTTAACAGCCTATTGGCCGTGCGTTGTATTGCTAGATAGACGATAACATATCACAATAAAATACAGTAGCGTACTTGCCTTAGTACATGGATTCTCAATACAGTGTTGTTTAGGTGTTAAATTGACACACCTGAATAAATACACGGCTTACTAGTAGAGACTCATTTGTGGATACGTCTGTGAAGCAAACATACCCATGTGCTAGTTCCGATAGATCAAGGTTCCAGGCATTTCTAGATAGATTTTCTACTAAGTAGTACATAATATTCTTTTAAGTAAGAATGCTCTTGTCAGTGCCCATTTGGAGGGTCGGTTCTTTGGTAACCCATTTTATTGTAAAGGCGTGTATGATTGCAATTTGCGATAAAAATGGTTGCTGTGCCACAGACCCCTAGCTTTCAATTTATGCATTTTACGGACTGCTATCCCAGTTAGATGTATATCCTAGAAAGTCATTCTAACTTAACATTCAATTAGTTTGTTTGTTTGTTTGAAGCTTTATTTTCAATATTTGACATCATACAGTACAATTAAATGTATTGATTTTTAAAGATAGACATAAGGTATATTTATAGACATTCATAGCCAGGAAGATTTATTACATGTTAATAGAGAGTACCAAGTCATATAATATAGGCCTAGAATAGAATTTACTTAAAACTAAATGTAAGCGGTCTAACAGTAGCGACACTTTTCGGTTTTATGATTAGAACTATAAACTTAATTAACTAAACTGCTTAATTCCTGAAATTAATGATTAACAGTTAAGTTTGTTTGTCATAGGTAGCTTGGAAGTTCATTTTAAGCGGTTACTGCTCTAAACTTAAAAGACCATTTGTATGTTTTAGTTACTACGGACATATCATGTTCTAAAATTATTCCATCAGAGGCCCTAGTAGACCTTTTACATGATGTTATTTGTATATTATTAGTTAAATATTTTATTTAGAAACCATAGCTCAGTAATTTATGAACTAATTTTAACATTACAAAGTTGATGTGTTCAGGGACAGATAGTATATTTGCATGCTGAAGTAGTACACATGCTTCGAATACATTATTTTACTTACTCCTAGGTGGTTTAGGATAACGTCTACTAAAATTAAAAATTACTTTGTAAATCAGTTCTTTAATTTTACTCAAGTCAGTAGCTTCTTGTTATGCCTACACAGAGAAGCAATAGTCAGTTATTGAAAACACATAGGCATTGATCAGTACTATGAATATTGTAAATGTTACATATTTTGTAATGTTATTTAACACAGCAACTGAAGCAGCAGGTCTGCGCAACAAAGTGTAATAGTGTTTCTTGAAATTTAAGCTTAAATCTAAAATTATTCCTAAATACTTAAAACTATGTACACGTTCAACCAAATTTCCATCGCAACTAATATTAACATTTTTAGAATTAACATTGTCATTTGCCTTTTTAAAAAACATGAATTCTGTTTTCTTTACATAAATCTGTAATTTTTGCTACTTAAACCAATCCAGGACATGTGGGCTCGTGACACTAAGGAGTGTGCAGAGATACGGAGATCGAACCTCGGCGACGGGGATAATTTCCTAATCCACATGTACTTCGCAGAGAATATTTTCTACTGTCTCTCTATGTAGCCGCCTGTTACAGGAGGGAGGAAAATACAGTGGGGGCCGGCCCGACCGGTCATGCTCGATAATGAGTAGTTTCACAGTTATCCGTAGCCAATCCGATTCTGACTCGGTAGCTATAAACGGAGCTGGACCTTAATGGCATATTGTAAATGTTGGCTCAAATACTCAACGTCATGGTGTGTCGGTTCGATTCCCCTGTATTATATTCTCCCTCTAGTAAAACAGGGCCAACGTAGAGGTCGTCCCATTAGATTATATTCTCTATACCTAAATGGTGAAGGGGAACATGAGTCTTCCTTGCCTGTTCTATTGGTACTGGACTGGTAATTAGGATACTCTGATTCTCACGGCCTTTAAACAGTTTTCAGTGTCTCCTTGGCTGGAGCTAAATCTCGCACCTCTAACAAAGCGGTTAATAACAAATACCCTTATCAATAGGTATGACTTTCCAAGTAAGTTTAATATAGTATAGACAATTACATTCAGCGAACATGAAGAGTGCACTGCAATAGTGTATCTCGGTGGTAAGCTGTAACAGTAAATTGTACCGAGTGTGTATAGGCCTAGACCTCAAAACACAATACTCAATACATACATACATACATAAACCAATCGTTTATATTGTTTAATGCTTCCTGCATTTTACAATGCAGTATTTCAAGGCTTAAGTTTTCAAAATGTATAACTACATCATCAGCATACAATGCGTAATGAGGATCTAAATCAATAGCTTCGGAAATATCATTTATAAATATTATGAATAACAGTGGACCTAATATAGACCTTTTTGGGACACCAATGCATAAGTTAAATTTTTTAAATATGTAATTACCATTTTTTATGCCATATATTTCATGATAAAGGTAATCAGATAGCATTTTGAGCATATGTTTATTTATTTGGAACTTAATCCTAACTTAGCAAGTAAAAGTGCATAAGTCACGAAATCGAAGGGCTAACGCAAATCTATAAAAAATGCTATGCACCTTTCACATCTTTCATTTAAAAAATGAAATATATTTTGTGTGACTAAAAGCACAGCCGAACAACAGTCCCTCTCTAATTTGAAACCATGCTGATTTGGGTTTAGTCTATCTAGTATGCGCTGCTGAATCATTATTTCAAATAATTTGCATAGAGACAATATTTTTGAGATTTGTCTATAGTTTGGCAGATCTTTTTTGCTCTCCTCTTCCTTATAAATTCTAATGACATTAGCATGTTAAAACTCCGAAGGAAACACAGATATGATTATAAACTGTGTGTAAATAATAGCTAAGGGTAGAGCTAGCGATTCAATACAATTATGCATTACAGTGTATTCTATTTCTAGTAATGAACCAAAGTTTCTAGGCTTTAGCTTGCTGAATGCTTGTTTTACTTCCAGCTTAGTAAATGGTTAGGGCTTTTTTCGATTGCAGACCTAGGTTTAGTCTGCATTGCCCTTGTTATCAATAGACCAGCGTTTATTTAAACTTTTGTGAGAGCTTAAACAGCTTGCTGAGTACAAACAGCAGAATGCCAAACAATAATTGCGGAGTCTATGTCCAGACAAACCATCGCTGTGTACATCCAACGTACGACTCTAGGCTGTAGTTGCCATGATTTGCCAACCATCCGCTTGCATCTTGCAAGGGTTGTCGATGCTTTTTTCCCAATTGATTTACAATGTGAAATCCATGTAAGCCTCTTATCAAGGATCACACTAAGCTAATTACCTGTAACTGATTTTAATAAGAAGATAACCTGATAGTATACAGGACTTGCTTTGAAAAGAGGATTTCTGGAAAAATCAACTACACAGGTCTTGTGTATTCTTCAGGCGTGAACCCGCTGTCCTGCTCATAATAGCGTTCAATTCTCGATTACTTAGGACCATGGGATAAAATTGACAATACTTTAACCTTCAGGGTGGCAAGTAACTTATCTATTACTAGGTTCCAAAGAAGTGGTAAGAGAACATACTTGTGTAGGCATACACTCCTTTTCTTGTTTTCTTGTTGCAGTTCAAAATAAACTTGATGATTGCAGAGCATGCAAAATGTCCACCTTTCAAAAAAGGAAAATATTTTTAGACGCATTATTGCTTGTTCAGCACTACACAATAGATTGCTAAATGCTTTATCGATGTCGGCAATGACAGCAAAGACTAGCTCATTTCTTTGCAAAGCTTTTTTTACAAATGTGACTAACCTATCTAGAGCAGCTTAGGCAGATAACTCTTTTAAGAAAGCAAATTTGGTATTATAGCGCAACGAGGCTACAAATCTAGAAATTCTTAAGTGTCTATCTGTTCAACTCTAAAGTGTCTTAAGCAGAAAGTTAAATTATGAAATCTTACGCCACGATGTGGGTTCGCTATAATTTTTTTATTTTGGTTCAGGTAAGAATACGACTTTTACATCACGCCAGATTTTCAAAGTGTAGCCCAATGTAAGGCATCCTTTAAATACAAATTGTAGACTTTCAGTGAGTACAGGTAAGCTGTGCTGTAGTACAGCCGGAGCTATTACGTCTAAGCCTAGTGCCGTATACGGCCTAAAGCTGTTTAATGCCCATTATAGTTTTTTTAGAGTTATAATGATATCCATCTTTAGCACTTTTATAAAAGTAAAATTGATAGTTAAAATAACCAGCTGTAGATCACTAGAAAAGGGGTGAGCTAAACAAATATCTAGAATTTTAGCCTTGTCCTGGGTAATATTATTTGTATTGTGTTTCAAGGCTCGTTAAATTATCTTGTTTTTCATGACCAAGTGGTTTGCTAACACATGCAGATACTGGTAGACTCTCTGAACAGTAGTTGCTTTATGCTATATGCTGGGCTTCTGGCCAAACATTTTTGTAGTTTTATCTCAAAACTAAGTATTTCTTCCATTTTGCAGGGTCTATGTTTGATTTACACTGTCGAAAGCGATCTCCAGCTCTCTTGCGAAGAATTGTTAGTTAAGGTGACCACCACGTAGCGGCTTTGCTTCTTCAGGTGACATATATTTTTGGAAAAGCTTTTCTAAAACTCTTCTGTAAAACAAGGAAATTTGGTTTTCTTGATCCCCCAAACTAAAAGGTGTAAGGTCACAGTTGCTATCTACATCCTTTATTTTGCTTTCCAGTGTGTTTTTAAGGATAACTAAGTTTGTTTTTTTACGTTTTAATTGGTGGTAGTTTAGCGCTTGTGACTATAAATCTTGTGTACCAGTGATCTGAGTCTGACTCTTTGTCAGAAACATGCCATAGTTAAATAAGATTCTTTGCATAGCTGTTTGCTATAGTTATATATGAGGCCTCGGCGGCGTCAGTCTTGTAAGAGGCTGAACCTCTGGTAACTAATAAAATAAAAGTTATATCAAGGACTATTTTTATATATAAATGAAGGTTTGATGCCCTGATTTTCCTCATTCAGGTTACTGGCTAGTAGTAACTTAAGCAGTTTATTGTCCGTCTTATTAGATGCTGAGCTTTAGCTCAAAAGCATCTATTGAAATGGTTTTGTCCGTCCGTCTGTCTGTCGCTCTGTCTGTCCGAATGTCTGGAGGTCGTACGCTACAGGTCACAGTTTTGACTTCATCGTCGCCAAATAAATTGCAATCGCTCATAAAAGCGCCCGTGCAGTGCTGTATAGTTTTTGAGCAAGATCGCATAAATAGTTTTTGCACAGTTACTAGTTAACTGGAGCAACTTTCAAAATTTTTTCACTTTTTTTTCCCTCAATTAAAAACCGCCTATGACTTTGCCTTAAAGTTCGAACTTACCTCCATTTCTATATAGATACGTGGTAGACAAGGATAATGTCGCTTAGGGGCCGGACACAAATGACGACATTTAAGTTGAGGATGGGTAACAAGCCGCTCACATATGATCCTACTAGTATGCTTACGGGGATCGTCCATAAATGACGTTATTTAAACATTACCATTTTAGAGATCCGCTTTTAAATTAGTTTAAGAATTAATTAAACATTACCATTTCATAGATCTTCTTCGTCATTAGTTCAAGAATGAAGTTATCGGATATATTAAACATGAGATCTTACTAGTATGCATACGGGGATCGTCCATAAATGACGTTATTTAAACATTACCATTTCAGAGATCCTCTTTGCCATTATTTAAAGAATTGGGTAATCGGATATATTTAACATGAGATCTTACTATTATGCATACAGGGATTGTCCATAAATGACGTTATTACAACATTTTCATTTTAGAGATCCCCTTTGTCATTAGTTCAAGAATTAGGTAATCAGATATATTTAACAGGGGATCTTACTAGTATGCATACAGGGATCTTCCATAAATGACGTTATTAAAACATTGCCATTTTAGAGATCCCCTTTGTCATTAGTCCAAGAATTAAGTAATCGGATATATTTAACATGGAATCTTACTACTATGCATACTAGTACCTCCAGTTTCAACTTTTAATTTTTTGTGTTAGTGATATTCAAGGATCGTATATATTGACGTCCTTCAAATATAGTTTTTAGTACCCCTATTTTCAACTTTAAAATTTTTCCCAACCTATTTCAACTACATTTCATGGACTTGCCTATATATATGGTATTGATATTCAGGGGTTGTCGATAATGATGTCATTCAAATATCCCATAATTTTGTGGGACTCCTAATTTTAACTTAAGAATTTAAACCCAACTTTTTCTTGTTCTGCTTGCCACGTACATTCGTATATGTCTTATTGATAGTAGGGGAAACTCCATAAATGACGCCATTTATGAATAGTGCAATTTATTGAGCTATATTTAACTACATGCTACGCACATTCGTATATTATGGCTTATTGATTGCAGAAGAGCTTCCATAAATCTGATATCATCTTAAGGCGTAACAATATTTGTCTTGCGCATTTGTTGAAGCTCAGCATCTACTTCGGGCCCGCCCCCGGTCAACAAATCCGGCGCGAAGCGCCGGATTTTTTTTATTTGTTTTACTCAACACTAAATGATGTGAGTTTGCATCACGACCCATCATCAGTAGTAGCTTGTGCGTGTTGAAATAAGAAAGTAGTTGTCTCCTGTGTTTAGACGTGTGTGTCACTGGGAACATAGACTGATGCAAACACTATTGTTCGCTTTTTGCAATGAGTTATTATTGCTTCTGTATCTTTATTACAGAATTGCAGTAATATTTATGCTTTGACATTTTTGAATGCTAATAAGTATTACCGCAGTATGTTATTTGGGTCAACTACAAGTAGCTTATCTTCGTTCCTGAGCCCTCGTATCATACTATAAATGTAGTAAGGCTCTTGGATTAGAAAAATGAAGAAGTTGGAGTAGGGTGAGGTGTAAACACCAGTAGAGTGCGTTAGAAGTGCTTGTCGCACTAGCATGCCGTCGCGACAACTATGACAAAGCCGCTGCACGAGCATGTTGCATAGTAATTTAGGTTATGTCAACATGGAGCGAAGTCATATTTTTAGCTCCTACCATGTGACACAACTGAGGGTTTCGTGGCACGCTTAGGTTTTCAGCCCCCTCTGAAGAGTTATCTCTTTCCTTCCTCTTACTACATTTAGATGACAAGACTAACTTTATAAATTAGATTTGTCGAATACCATAGTAAAGTAAATTTTCGCAGTTTGCGAGGCAAGAAATATTAAAAGGATCAACTGTTTTGATCTTTGTGTGCCCTTAATTGACACCACCTATTTTGCTTATTATATCTGCAAATTTGATCTATTATGTGGTGTTAAGCAATCAGTTCTGACTTTTTAATTTTTTGCAAAATTTGAGCAATGTAACTTTGGTGTCCCCTACCTAGACTCTAAATCTCTTGGTCCATCCAATACAGGGAACGTCTGTTTTGTTAGGCTCCTTCCAATTTAAGTCATACGTGTTAGTGATGACCTAGTCTATTGAGTAGGCTTTGATGCTGTCTACTTCAATTTGTAGTTTTAAATACAAAAAAGGAATAATGATCTGAATTATACCTTCTGGCCCTGCAGTATGTTCTGCTTCTTGGGCTGACAATGCAATAATGTTGTGTGACAGAGCCAGCCCTAGGACTTTGTCATGTTTTTGGCCAACGCAAAGGTGACACTTAACGTAAAGTCTGTGCATGGTGCTTTGACTGACACATATTTTATAGTTAGTTTTCTCTCGCTCTTGGTTTTAAGTTTAGTCAAAGGTGGCTTTTGTCCTGCTTTTTTTATGCTAAGCTTAAGCTTCATTTAATGAAATAGTCATGTCCGTCCGTGTTTCTGTCTGTTGGTCCGTCGCTACATGTCAAACAGTCTACTTGATTTACTTCATACTACTTTTAAGTAGTCACAAATGCGAGCGGATAGGTCTGTATTTTTTTCAATTTGCTTGGACTGGCCATGTCGTTATAATTAACAGTTAACTGGACCTATGTCAAAAATTAGAAAAACAAGCTTTTTAAAAATCCGGCGCTTCGCGCCGGATTTTTCGACCGTGGGCGGGCCCGAAGTAGATGCTGAGCTTCAACAAAGGCGCAAGACAATTTATGTTACGCTAAAAGATGATTTAAGATTTATGGAAGCTCCCCTACAATCAATAGGTCCTATACCAATGTGCGTAGCATGTAGTAAATATAGCTATTTGTTTATAAATTGCCTTATTTACAAATGCGTCATTTATGAAGGCTTCCCTACGATCATTAGGCCATATATGGAAGTACGTGGCATGTTGTTAAAAACTCTAATTGTATGATTTACAAATGACGTCACTTATGGAGCCTTCCCTACTAACAATAAGCCATAGACGAATGTACGTGGCAAGCATTTAAAAAAAAGGTTGGAAAAAATTTTGAATTTAAAAATGGGGGTCCCAAGAACTATGATATTTGAATGACGTCATTATGGACAATCCCTAAATATTATTATAACATATATAGGTAAGTCCGTGACATATAGTTAAAATAGGATGAAGAAAAATTTAATGTTGGTACTGGGGGAGGTAAAAACTATTATATTAGAAGGACGTCATTATGCAGGATCCCTGAATATATATAGCATATGTACCTACATAGGTAAGTCCATGACATGTAGTAAATATATGTGAAAAAAAAATTCAATGTTGGGACTGGGGTTATGAAAACTATGATATTTGAAGGACGTCATTATGGACGATCCCAGAATATCAATAACCTATATACTGAATAGCTATAACATATTACATGCGTGTCTGACGTAGCAAACCACCGACCATTGAAAACTGTAGCTGAGAATGGTTGGGTGTGTACTGTAAGATATACTTGTATTAGCCCAGCAGAACTTTAAAATTACGCATGTAAGCACATTTTCATTTGTTTACACGTACCTAATGGTATTTAAAAAGCTCACTTCCTTAATTTTTGACATGAGTCAATTTAACTGTTAATTGTGAACAAATGGCCATGACGTTATTTATTAACTCTGCTATTAAAAGAGTAATATTGACCATCCTAATGAAACAGTGAAAATCTAGGTTACGTCATTTGTGGGTCCTGCTATTAAAAGAGTGAAGATTTTGGCGACGTCATTCATGGACTATCTCAATAAAACAATAACGCAATCATTTTGATGTGTGGCTACTATAGATTTTTTTAATATACCTTTTATCAACAACCCCCTGCGCACTATCCTGTACGTAGGAGTTTGGTATATCTTCACACGTGTAATGCAAAGATTTTTGCTATTTAGGTATTTTTTACTTAACCCTCCCCTCCCCCCCTCTTCCGCTCTCTTACATATCTATCATAATCATACTGAACTGAAGGTGCAGCTGTAGTATTTATTATGCCTGTTTTATCGTGCATACAGGTATTTGGTTGAAAGTTATATTTGTAATGTTGTTTTGGTTGTTTTTGGGAATTTTAAATTTCATTTACTTTAAGCGAACCCACCGAACTTGCTAACGCAGTTGCGGTTTGCGGCTGACATGGTATTATTAGTGTTATATACTTAGATTACCTTGTAGTTGTACTGCAGTGCCGCGCGAATTTAAAGTTTCGTTAGAACTGTATGTAAAGGCGTATACCTATATAAGGCACGCATTTGGGGTCGTACGCAAGTAGCGCCACTCACGTTTAGGGTGGGTTACTTTGATAAAGGTGACACGACATGTTAACAATAAAGCTATTTTCGCAACTCTGAAAAAAATGACAAATTGGGTGGGTGTGCCACAAAACTTGGTAAATTTTGCTGGCGCCATTTGTGAACAGCCCCTACACCCGTTTTTAGATTCAGGTACTAAAGTTTTTTCTGACATGGGTCCCTTTAACAGTTAATTGTGGATCAACAGTCAGTCCGACCAAAGTAAAAAAACAATACAGACCTGCCTGCTTGCTTTTGTGGTTGCTTAAAAAAAGTTACAAGAAAATCGAGTGGACGGTTTGACATGTAGCGACGGACCAACAGACAGACAGACAGACAGACAGACAGACAGACAGACAGACAGACAGACGGACGGACATAACCATTTTATTAGATGCTGCTCAGCATCTAAAAACCAATTTATACTTGTAAACAAATACAAATTGTTCATACATACGTAATTTTATAGTTCTGCGAGATAAATACAAGTACATGTTATAGTACTGACCAAACCAATCTTAGCTGCAGTTTTCAATAGTCAAATGGTCTATGGTCTGCTACGTCAGACAAGCAGTGAATAAGTTATTGATATTTAGTACAAAGGTTATAGATATTCAGGGGTCGTCCATTATGAAGTCCTTCAAATATAGTTTTTAATGCCTCCAGTTTCAACTTTTAATTGTTTTTAAACCTGTAATAACTACACGTCACACACTTACCTATATGTGTTATATATATTCAGGGATCGCTCTTCAAATAGGTGGTGTTAACATGGTTGTTTACAAAGATAATAGTAATTTATCAAAGAATCTATAATCATAGGAGAAATAACAGCAGTTTAACAAATACTATAATAAAAAATCAACACATTTTTTTCTTTTACTAAATAAATACGCAAGAAGTATTCAAAGAATACCTAGATCTTTAGACACTAAACTGAGCTAATAATTTAATAAAATAGTGTAGATCTAAAGATTATTTCCTAAAAAAAAATTTTTATTCAAATAAAACCGCTCAAATAACAATTAAAGCCAGGCTTTTGACTCGATTAATAAAAAAAGCCATGGATCAGGCTATAAGAAGCTGGGCACAGTGACAAATTATTCGCCAAAGTCAAAGACCTCTATGTACAAACAAAGACTAAACTCAGTTGTACCGAAGGATTCTTAGACATGATCAAAGTTATAGGGAGGGTTTTGCAAGAGGAAACACTATCCTTTACGCTTTTCACTATCTTTATTGATAAAATTACCAGGTTACGTCGTAAAAGTGGCATAAGTGGTATCTGAATGTTTACCATCGAACTGTTAATTCTTCTCTACGCTAATGATATTATACTTATGGCCTCCAGCCAACTAAATTTGCAGAAACCGATAACTTTTCCTAGTAAATTTTTCAAGAAACACGATCTTACTGTCAACTTTAACAAAATCAAGGTGGTAATATTTAGGAAAGAAAACACAACAACAACAGAAAACAAAACAACTAAATTCTTCTGCAAGAACTAGTCTCTCGAGATTATGAGTAAATACGTATAGCTAGGCGTTCTCTTCTCACAAAGCGGCCTTTTTATTGAAGCTAAAACTCATTTGATTTCTAAAGCAAAATCCGCGCAAGCCAAACTATTTAAGCTTTTCTTTGTGCCAAAATCACTGGGATTGACCAGCACCTGCGCTTGTTTCAGTCGCTGTTTAGCTCTATTTTTTTTTACGCTTGACCAGTCTGGGGTAAACGTTATTACAACAAAATGGCAACTTTCCAGACAAAGTTTCTGAGACGCTAAAATAGGTTGTCTGATCTTACACCCGACTTTTTTTTAAGACTTAAGACAGGAGCCCAAAATATCAACGTATAGTTTTTCAAAGCACTGCTAGGATTTTTGAGTGAAGTTTGAAACTCTGAGCACAACAGATTAATCAAAAACTGCTTTCTTGAAGCTAAAAACAACAATGCCTCTGATCCGGCACGCAACTGGTATTTGCAAGTCAAAAGCATCTTTTAAGGGGCCGCTCTTGAAGTTGAATTTGACCTAAAGAGTGCAAAATACCCTTTTAAAAAACAAAAGAAAACTAGTAGAAAAATTAAGCTTACGTTGAATAAATTTGGACACCCTAAAAATGCAGAGCTGCAACTTTCTACTTCACTACACGTTTTTTAAAACATACGCAACTAAATCCTACATTTTTAACCTGAGAATACCCTGGAACATGATTAAATTTATACATAGCATCAGAATTGTTTTGTTGCGAATTATAATTAGAGCAAAGGTTCACAACCCTAATGCTATGAACGCAATTTGGAAGCGCAAGGCAAGATCTGAATGCAACCTATGTAGCAAAAGTAGTGGAAGATATTCTACATATCATGTGCAACTGCTCTCATTACAAAGCTCCAAGATTTAAGTTCCTGCAAGACCTGATGAGAAGCCAAACCAAAGACGGACAATATATCGCTGGAAATCTGGATATGTATCGAAGAATCTGACGGAATCAATCTGCATTCAATTTCTGGGATAAGGCGTTAAAGATACGTAATTTCTTACTCGACTGTATTGGAGGAGGGTGACCTAACCTGGAATGCAACTAAAACGTCGTTTTGCTCCTCACACATCTCAACCACGCAAGACGACCCCTTGGGAATAACAAATACATTTAACCAATCCTATATTAGGAAATTGTTTTCAAACCATTTAACCATTACGCATTTTTTTAAATACATTTCTATTATTAGTTTAAACCGTTATTAAAATTAATAAGCTAAGCTTGTATCAGCCATAGGCATTATTTTTCTCTCTTTCTTGCTTTGGACCAACCAAGGATGACGTACTTTTAATGCCTAACTTTAATTTAACTTAACATTCGCAATATCATAAAACTTAACATGATAATATTCTTAATTATATACTTACTTTTAATGTACAAAATTTCTGTAAAAATGAAGCAATGTTGTATGAGCTGAGGCCAAATCGACCTAATGTATTAATTATGAATATTATTAACAATTTAAGTTATTCATGCAAATAATCATATGATATTAGAAAATAGTGAATTTATTATTGAGGTTTCTTTATCAAAAAAGCAGATCGAGCAAGATATAGTCAAACTGAGTAAATTAATTTACTAATAATGGTCGTATGTTTCTATTTGGTAATGTCTAATTAATAATAATAATAATTTATTTATTAATTCGATTTAGCCGCAGCACATACAACATTGTTTTTTTACATGCTTGATTATACAGACGTAATTGATCGTTGGTGTGATATAATAATAAATATGTTTGATTTAGTTGACGTTTCATGGTTATTTCTTGGCAGAAAATAGAGCATGTTAGTAATTATTTTTACAATATAATACAGCATAATATAGTGATTCTCTGAAGTCATGTTATAAATTATAAAGATAAAAATTTGAATGTGATATAGAGTGTTTTTTATGGTGTCGTGGTAGAAAAACAAGAAATGGAGTTTTTTTAGCTTTATGGGCGAGAGAGGGAGGAGCAGGGAATATTTCTCCTCGATGCACCTGTGATAAAAATTATGAGTCCTAATAGCTGTATATCAGAAATTAAAAAGTAGTTCAAACCCTTGGGGCTTGTGGTATTTGCTTAAGATTTGTTTCATAAGACTATCTCTAGTTGGTATTGGGTCACTTAGTTTTCTGAGAAATTTGGTTCTTGGGTATGCGTAATGTAGATAGTTAAACATTACATGACGAGTGTCTTCCTCTTTTCTCCTACACAGGTCGCAGTCACGTGTCTCTGCTCGCTTTCATAGTCTGTTTATTTCGTTAAGGTTGATGACCTTTCTACTAAAAACAATCCAAAACAGACCTGATCTCAGTTTAATATAAACTTTACTGTGTTCCATGCTAATCCTATTTTAAAGTATTCCAATCTTAGGGTGTGGGTCTTTAGGCGGCTATAATATGTAAGTGTGTTGCCACTTTGCATTCTTTGTACGTTCATATTAAAAAAACTTAGTCGGTTCTTCTCTAGGATTTCAGATTTATGTATCTTTAGATTCCCACTGTTGAGATTCTGCAGCATTTTTTTCATTGATGCATCAGCAAAGATGTTTTTACTTGTAGCATCCAGTTATATCTGTGGTCTGTTTCTTTTATCTGTAGTATCTCTTTTTAACAATTTTCTCAATAAACGTCAGAAGTGCTTTACACATCTGCATTTTGAAGTTTTGCGCTCCTGTTTCCAGTCTCAAGTGGTATCATAATGTTGAGTTTAATGTTCCTGTACGCTTATCTAGAAACATTGTTCGAAACGTTTCTAGTTCTTTGCTGTAGCGTAGTCCCTAACCAAGTGCTGCGTACTATAAGATCAAGCTGACGAGAGATATAAATAGCCCCACGTGTATATTTACCGTTATTATTTTTCGCGGTAGAAACAATCATATACCATTGTTTGTTCTAATCTTGGTATGCCAAAAATTAATTAACAATTAAAATTTTGACCATCTTAACCTAAAGATTGCTTTTTCTTAGTTAAAGTAGCACTTATATAAAAGAAAATATTAGTTAACAGTTGTTTATCTTGTTGTAAGAGTAAGTGAACTAGTTTTATGACTGATTTATTTATTTAATTTAAATTCAATTGTAAAACGCCATTTGCGCGTCACCCCTAGCCTGCTTACCTAATAATAATGCGATAACAGCTGGGTAGGGGTTTCTAGTAGAAATTTTCATGTGACGTCATTTGCGCGTCACGCCTGGCCTGCTTACCAAATGTGAATGCTATAGCAGCTGGTTGGCGGTGTTAAAAAGAAATTTTGCTTGACGTCATTTCCACGTCACCCCTAACCTGCTTATCTAATGTAAATACGATGGCAACTGCGGGGTGAGGGTGTCTAAAAGAAATTTTCACGTGACGTCATTTGCGCGTCACCCCTAGCCTGCTCTGTACTATAAAATTTACTTGTATTCGCCCTGCAGAACTTTGAAATTAAGTAGGTATGTATGCACATTCTCTATTTATGTACAAGCATAGTTCGCTTTTTGAAAAGTTTTTTTTAGTTTTGACGTGGGTCTAATTAACAGTTAATTGTGAAGAATTGACCAGTGCGTTCAATTCGAAAAAACAATACAGACCTACCGGCGCGCAGTTCTGATCGTTTAAACCAATTTTTAAGTTGATCGCTTGAAAGGTGTGACCTGAAGTGTACGGCCAACAGACGGACCGACAAACAGACAGACGGAAATGACCATTTCATCAGATGCTTAACTACATGATCTAAAAAAGGTTGAACTGTAAAAAAGTGAAGTTTAGATGACGTCATACACGGACAGTTCCTTATAGAAATGTCTGTGTTTTTTTGCAATTAGTTTGTTTTGTAGTTGGGCATGTGCACTTGCTTTCTACTACTTACTTGCGTGCAATGTAAATTTCTTGCACTGGCACTCTGCTAACTGAGTGGAGGGAAAAGAAGTGCTCGAGTGTGCCCATCTATGTATGTCTCGCTCCCTGGTTTTTATAGTGTTTACTTCTAAATAACTTGACCCTAGTCAGTTGAACATTTAATTGCTAAGCAATGGTCAGTTTGATGACAGTAAAATTACAATACAGACCAGTCAGCTAGCATTTGTAATTGTTTAAAAAAAGTTCTAAGTCAATAATGTAAACGGTTTCACCTGTAGTGTGGCGCTAACAGACAGACAGACATAGAGACAGACAGACATGGTCATTTCATTAGATGCCTGCTTAGCATCTAAAATAACAAACAAAAATAAAGAATGGATTATTCTAGTGATTTTAATTTTATTCACAATTATTATTAATCCATACAATCATTTTGCACTACTTAATAATTTTATTTTTTTGTAAATGCTCTGCTGAATCTGGTAGAACATTATGCAATGCTTAGATAAGATGCAGAAACCTAAATTACATCGTGTTATAGTGTTTTAAAGGCATGTTTAATATTTGTGCTGTAACGTTAAATTAAATAACACTCAAAATTGAGTTTGACTGAATCCTTAAGAAATATACCAGATTATTGCATTGCTTTATGTATTTTATAACATCAATTTAATCTCTTTGTATTATGGTCGATCATTCCATAGTGTAAATTAACTAATTCAGTTACGACAAAATCTGTTGCGTCTTAATGCATACGATTACGCCTGAGTGTTGTATATTGCAAACCTATAAATTCGATGACACCAATATGCCTATGAGCACTCCCTAATGCAAACAAACACTATGCTATTATGAAGAAACTGATACTTGTCAACTAAAGATTGTAACAGTCATATTATTTTCTGTGCGAGCGGATAAGTGCTAAAGTTGTAACTAAGGACAGTAATCACATTAGAAGCGTATTATACTACTAATCGAATGCAAATTGAATGCGAGCCATTAATTAGAAATTAGATAATCGTAAATGAATGTCATACTTTGATTTGCATTGGATAAGTGGTATAATGATACTTTGACGCGATTGCCTGATTTCTTATACATAGGCTCCATTTAATAAGCATTAGATTAGCGGTTAAATCTCCTTATCATTACCTACGCTTTTACTAGTGTTAGTCAGAATAACATTTATCACAAATTTAAAAAGTAAACTGACTAAAGAACGTTTTCAGGTGTAACCCTGGAATTTGGTAAAATGTTACCTAAGTGTCTTCTACGAACCCTAGACACTTCAGCTTGCATAGAAACTTCAGTGCATTTTTGGTTGCTAGGCAACTAAAACGCGGAAAATTTTGAAAATTTTCTTGGAAATTTAAAACTCAAATGGAAAAATCAAGGCACTAAAGTGTTCAAGTGGCACTACTTATAAATATTATTCTCCTGAATAAATACCTACACTATTCTAAACTATTTATAACTATCACCTACTGTACTGTACTGTACTTTAACAAGGTTCAGTTTTACGATCCCTGGTTAAAAGTTGCGTCGGTCGCCTTCCTCCCATTTGCAAAACGAAGCTTCATCCTATCTACACCTACACCACCCACGGAAAAAAAATAAGTATTTTACTTTAAAAATTGATTTAGTTTTTTTTAAAAAAATCCTGCAATTTGTAGTAAATATTAAAACTTATATTTTTGATTGTCATGTTGCCTACGTTGACCTGGTTGACCGTGACGGTGTCCTCGCGCTTGACCCCGTGTCATTGATGTGTCAAAGGTTCACGACAAATCGCTGCCTAGTGGCTGGCCACATTGACTGGCGGTTTTCGGCTGACCTCACAGGTCAATTACAATTTCATAAGTAGGTCAGCGCTGTCACGGTGGCCGAAAGAGGACCTTTGGTAGCTTCTCATGGTCCGCTACGTGTCGCTGTGGTCAGTTGAAGCGGATTGTAGGATTGCTGCTTCTGCGCATGCGCGGCGTCGCTGGGTGTCGCCGCTGCTTGTTACTAATAATACTTTGATGTTTGCACTTTGTGCTGTCACCATGAAGAGTCTTCGCGTACTCTGGCATTGCGTGTCGGAAATATTTAATTAAAACTGCTTATACCTGGTTTTTAATTTTTGCTTTTAACTCCGTCAAACGTTATTTTAGGGAGCCGATTCAACCCAAAGGGCTTCCCACGGAGTAATTTTGGGACGGCGCGTCTGCAGGTATAGTTGGTTTTGTTGTAGCCCTATTGGTTACTCGGGTTTTATTTTCGGTTTTTAAAATTTTTCGGATTTTTTTTCAAAATTTCTACGAATGACCATCCCGTCATGTGTAAATAATTCCGACCGTAACATTCACAGTGGCCTTAAATTTACTTATGACCTTTGCCATTTCCTGTTTTCTTTCGTGTTTTTTTTGTTTCTTTTGCCTTCAGGCTATAAAGCACTCAACACCATGTCCACCTAACATGAAGCGGGCTGAAAAAATAGTTACTGGAAAGCGCGCCAACAATAAGCGCCGGCGCGCGCTGCGGAAAAGGCGGGAGAAGGAAACACTTTCTCACATCTCAAACTCCCCTGTGTTCGTGAGTGGATTTACGGTTGCCATAATAAACCCTCCGGCTCCGCCGCCGGCAGTTCATCTTTCGGCCTTAGTCTTGGAGCAACAGTACCATCAGCGGCAAGCAGATCAGCTGACCGCCGAAATCCGATTTCTTCGGGGGCAAGCCGAAACGAAACATTCGCCTGAACCCTCTGATCTTCAGCATATGCTCGCCTACTATACCCGGGCGGTGGCAAGTTATTTTCCCACGATGGTTTTCCTTGCCACGGTGCAGAGGGGTGTCAATGTCGGGCCGATATTTTTCCGGGAGGGCGCCACAACTTTACTTCCTACCCCTGTTTCTTTCTCTTAATCAAGATGTGACCTTGGTTCGAGGTCAAGGAGGACAAGAACATGTCATGTTTCCATGGCTTCGCTGTGTCATCCGCCGTCCATCATTGTATTATTAATATTATGATTATTACATTATGATAAATAGTACTGACTATGCCATGGCGGTGGTTGGAATCGGAGCAATTCCGATTCCATGAATTATTATGTCTGGTGTTGTGGAGTTGGACGGAGTGTTCTGTGATTTACTCTGAATAAATAGTACTTGTGTTGTATTTTATACTGTGATTCACCTTATTCCTACCCTAATCCTACGGTATCTTAACAAGGTGCGGTTTAACGATCCCCGGTTGAAAGTTGCGTCGGTCGCCTTCCTCCCATTTGCAAAACGAAGCTTCATCCTATCTACACCTACACCACCCACGGAAAAAAAATAAGTATTTTACTTTAAAAATTGATTTAGTTTTTTTTTTAAATCCTGCAATTTGTAGTAATTATTAAAACTTATATTTTTGATTGTCATGTTGCCTACGTTGACCTGGTTGACCGTAACGGTGTCCTCGCGCTTGACCCCGTGTCATTGATGTGTCAAAGGTTCACGACAAGTCGCTGCCTAGTGGCTGGCCACATTGACTGGCGGTTTTCGGCTGACCTCACAGGTCAATTACAAGGTCATAAGTAGGTCAGCGCTGTCACGGTGGCCGAAAGAGGACCTTTGGTAGCTTCTCATGGTCCGCTACGTGTCGCTGTGGTCAGTTGAAGCGGATTGTAGGATTGCTGCTTCTGCGCATGCGCGGCGTCGCTGGATGTCGCCGCTGCTTGTTACTAATAATACTTTGATGTTTGCACTTTGTGCTGTCACCATGAAGAGTCTTCGCGTACTCTGGCATTGCGTGTCGGAAATATTTAATTAAAACTGCTTATACCTGGTTTTTAATTTTTGCTTTTAACTCCGTCAAACGTTATTTTAGGGAGCCGATTCAACCCGAAGGCTCCTCACGGAGTAATTTTGGGACGGCGCGTCTGCAGGTATAGTTGGTTTTGTTGTAGCCCTATTGGTTACCCGGGTTTTATTTTCGGTTTTTAAAATTTTTCGGATTTTTTCTCAAAAATTCTACGAATGACCACCCTGTCATGTGTAAATAATTCCGACCGTAACATTTACAGTGGCCTTAAATTTACCTATGACTTTTGCCCTTTCCTGTTTTCTTTCGTGTTTTTTTTGTTTCTTTTGCCTTCAGGCTATGAAGCACTCAACACCATGTCCACCTAACATGAAGCGGGCTAAAAAAATAGTTACTGGAAAGCGCGCCAACAATAAGCGCCGGCGCGCGCTGCGGAAAAGGCGGGAGAAGGAAACACTTTCTCACATCTCAAACTCCCCTGTGTTCGTGAGTGGATTTACGGTTGCCATAATAAACCCTCCGGCTCCGCCGCCGGCAGTTCATCTTTCGGCCTTAGTCTTGGAGCAACAGTACCATCAGCGGCAAGCAGATCAGCTGACCGCCGAAATCCGATTTCTTCGGGGGCAAGCCGAGACGAAACATTCGCCTGAACCCTCTGATCTTCAGCATATGCTCGCCTACTATACCCGGGCGGTGGCAAGTTATTTTCCCACGATGGTTTTCCTTGCCACGGTGCAGAGGGGTGTCAATGTCGGGCCGACATTTTTCCAGGAGGGCGCCACAACTATACTTCCTACCCCTAGTTCTTTCCCTTAATCAAGATGTGACCTCGGTTCGAGGTCAAGGAGGACAAGAACATGTCATGTTTCCATGGCTTTGCTGTGTCATCCGCCGTCCATCATTGTATTATTAATATTATGATTATTACATTATGATAAATAGTACTGACTATGCCATGGCGGTGGTTGGAATCGGAGCAATTCCGATTCTATGAATTATTATTTCTGGTGTTGTGGAGTTGGACAGAGTGTTCTGTGATTTACTCTGAAAAAATAGTACTTGTGTTGTATTTTATACTGTGATTCATCTTATTCCTACCCTAATCCTACGGTATCTTAACAAGGTGCGGTTTAACGATCCCTGGTTGAAAGTTGCGTCGGTCGCCTTCCTCCCATTTGCAAAACGAAGCTACATCCTATCTACACCTACACCACCCACGGAAAAAAATAAGTATTTTACTTTAAAAATTGATTTAGTTTTTTTTTAAATCCCGCAATTTGTAGTAATTATTAAAACTTATATTTTTGATTGTCATGTTGCCTACGTTGACCTGGTTGACCGTAACGGTGTCCTCGCGCTTGACCCCGTGTCATTGATGTGTCAAAGGTTCACGACAAGTCGCTGCCTAGTGGCTGGCCACATTGACTGGCGGTTTTCGGCTGACCTCACAGGTCAATTACAAGGTCATAAGTAGGTCAGCGCTGTCACGGTGGCCGAAAGAGGACCTTTGGTAGCTTCTCATGGTCCGCTACGTGTCGCTGTGGTCAGTTAAAGCGGATTGTAGGATTGCTGCTTCTGCGCATGCGCGGCGTCGCTGGATGTCGCCGCTGCTTGTTACTAATAATACTTTGATGTTTGCACTTTGTGCTGTCACCATGAAGAGTCTTCGCGTACTCTGGCATTGCGTGTCAGAAATATTTAATTAAAACTGCTTATACCTGGTTTTTAATTTTTGCTTTTAACTCCGTCAAACGTTATTTTAGGGAGCCGATTGAACCCGAAGGGCTCCCAACTGAGTAATTTTGGGACGGCGCGTCTGCAGGTATAGTTGGTTTTGTTGTAGCCCTATTAGTTACCCGGGTTTTATTTTTAGTTTTTAAAATTTTTCGGATTTTTTTTCAAAATTTCTACGAATGACCACCCTGTCATGTGTAAATAATTCCGACCGTAACATTCACAGTGGCCTAAAATTTACCTATGACCTTTGCCATTTCCTGTTTTCTTTCGTGTTTTTTTTGTTTCTTTTGCCTTCAGGCTATGAAGCACTCAACACCATGTCCACCTAACATGAAGCGGGCTGAAAAAATAGTTACTGGAAAGCGCGCCAACAATAAGCGCCGGCGCGCGCTGCGGAAAAGGCGGGAGAAGGAAACACTTTCTCACATCTCAAACTCCCCTGTGTTCGTGAGTGGATTTACGGTTGCCATAATAAACCCTCCGGCTCCGCCGCCGGCAGTTCATCTTTCGGCCTTAGTCTTGGAGCAACAGTACCATCAGCGGCAAGCAGATCAGCTGACCGCCGAAATCCGATTTCTTCGGGGGCAAGCCGAGACGAAACATTCGCCTGAACCCTCTGATCTTCAGCATATGCTCGCCTACTATACCCGGGCGGTGGCAAGTTATTTTCCCACGATGGTTTTCCTTGCCACGGTGCAGAGGGGTGTCAATCTCGGGCCGACATTTTTCCGGGAGGGCGCCACAACTATACTTCCTACCCCTAGTTCTTTCCCCTAATCAAGATGTGACCTTGGTTCGAGGTCAAGGAGGACAAGAACATGTCATGTTTCCATGGCTTCGCTGTGTCATCCGCCGTCCATCATTGTATTATTAATATTATGATTATTACATTAGGATAAATAGTACTGACTATGCCATGGCGGTGGTTGGAATCGGAGCAATTCCGATTCCATGAATTATTATGTCTAGTGTTGTGGAGTTGGACGGAGTGTTCTGTGATTTACTCTGAATAAATAGTACTTGTGTTGTATTTTATACTGTAATTCACCTTATTCCTACTCTAATCCTACGGTATCTTAACAAGGTGCGGTTTAACGATCCCCGGTTGAAAGTTGCGTCGGTCGCATTCCTCCCAATTGCAAAACGAAGCTACAACCTATCTACACCTACACCACCCACGGAAAAAAAATAAGTATTTTACTTTAAAAATTGATTTAGTTTTTTTTTTAAATCCTGCAATTTGTAGTAATTATTAAAACTTATATTTTTGATTGTCATGTTGCCTACGTTGACCTGGTTGACCGTGACGGTGTCCTCGCGCTTGACCCCGTGTCATTGATGTGTCAAAGGTTCACGACAAATCGCTGCCTAGTGGCTGGCCACATTGACTGGCGGTTTTCGGCTGACCTCACAGGTCAATTACAAGGTCATAAGTAGGTCAGCGCTGTCACGGTGGCCGAAAGAGGACCTTTGGTAGCTTCTCATGGTCCGCTACGTGTCGCTGTGGTCAGTTGAAGCGGATTGTAGGATTGCTGCTTCTGCGCATGCGCGGCGTCGCTGGATGTCGCTGCTGCTTGTTACTAATAATACTTTGATGTTTGCACTTTGTGCTGTCACCATGAAGAGTCTTCGCGTACTCTGGCATTGCGTGTCGGAAATATTTAATTAAAACTGCTTATACCTGGTTTTTAATTTTTGCTTTTAACTCCGTCAAACGTTATTTTAGGGAGCCGATTCAACCCCAAGGCTCCCCACGGAGTAATTTTGAGACGGCGCGTCTGCGGGTATACTTGGTTTTGTTGTAGCCCTATTAGTTACCCGGGTTTTATTTTCGGTTTTTAAAATTTTTCGGATTTTTTTTTAAAAATTTCTACGAATGACTACCCCGTCATGTGAAAATAATTCCGACCGTAACATTCACAGTGGCCTTAAATTTACCTATGACCTTTGCCCTTTCCTGTTTTCTTGCGTGTTTTTTTTGTTTCTTTTGCCTTCAGGCTATGAAGCACTCAACACCATGTCCACCTAACATGAAGCGGGCTGAAAAAATAGTTACTGGAAAGCGCGCCAACAATAAGCGCCGGCGCGCGCTGCGGAAAAGGCGGGAGAAGGAAACACTTTCTCACATCTCAAACTCCCCTGTGTTCGTGAGTGGATTTACGGTTGCCATAATAAACCCTCCGGCTCCGCCGCCGGCAGTTCATCTTTCGGCCTTAGTCTTGGAGCAACAGTACCATCAGCGGCAAGCAGATCAGCTGACCGCCGAAATCCGATTTCTTCGGGGGCAAGCCGAGACGAAACATTCGCCTGAATCCTCTGATCTTCAGCATATGCTCGCCTACTATACCCGGGCGGTGGCAAGTTATTTTCCCACGATGGTTTTCCTTGCCACGGTGCAGAGGGGTGTCAATGTCGGGCCGATATTTTTCCAAGAGGGCGCCACAACTATACTTTCTACCCCTAGTTCTTTCCCTTAATCAAGATGTGACCTTGGTTCGAGGTCAAGGAGGACAAGAACATGTCATGTTTCCATGGCTTCGCTGTGTCATCCGCCGTCCATCATTGTATTATTAATATTATGATTATTACATTATGATAAATAGTACTGACTATGCCATGGCGGTGGTTGGAATCGGAGCAATTCCGATTCCATGAATTATTATGTCTGGTGTTGTGGAGTTGGACAGAGTGTTCTGTGATTCACTCTGAATAAATAGTACTTGTGTTGTATTTTATACTGTGATTCACCTTATTCCTACCCTAATCCTACGGTATCTTAACAAGGTGCGGTTTAACGATCCCCGGTTGAAAGTTGCGTCGGTCGCCTTCCTCCCATTTGCAAAACGAAGCTTCATCCTATCTACACCTACACCACCCACGGAAAAAAAATAAGTATTTTACTTTAAAAATTGATTTAGTTTTTTTTTTAAATCCTGCAATTTGTAGTAATTATTAAAACTTATATTTTTGATTGTCATGTTGCCTACGTTGACCTGGTTGACCGTGACGGTGTCCTCGCGCTTGACCCCGTGTCATTGATGTGTCAAAGGTTCACGACAAATCGCTGCCTAGTGGCTGGCCACATTGACTGGCGGTTTTCGGCTGACCTCACAGGTCAATTACAATTTCATAAGTAGGTCAGCGCTGTCACGGTGGCCGAAAGAGGACCTTTGGTAGCTTCTCATGGTCCGCTACGTGTCGCTGTGGTCAGTTGAAGCGGATTGTAGGATTGCTGCTTCTGCGCATGCGCGGCGTCGCTGGATGTCGCCGCTGCTTGTTACTAATAATACTTTGATGTTTGCACTTTGTGCTGTCACCATGAAGAGTCTTCGCGTACTCTGGCATTGCGTGTCGGAAATATTTAATTAAAACTGCTTATACCTGGTTTTTAATTTTTGCTTTTAACTCCGTCAAACGTTATTTTAGGGAGCCGATTCAACCCGAAGGCTCCTTACTAAGTAATTTTGGGACGGCGCGTCTGCAGGTATAGTTGGTTTTGTTGTAGCCCTATTGGTTACTCGCGTTTTATTTTCGGTTTTTAAAATTTTTCGGATTTTTTTTCAAAATTTCTACGAATGACCATCCCGTCATGTGTAAATAATTCCGACCGTAACATTCACAGTGGCCTTAAATTTACCTATGACCTTTGCCCTTTCCTGTTTTCTTTCGTGTTTTTTTTGTTTCTTTTGCCTTCAGGCTATGAAGCACTCAACATCATGTCCACCTAACATGAAGCGGGCTGAAAAAATTGTTACTGGAAAGCGCGCCAACAATAAGCGCCGGCGCGCGCTGCGGAAAAGGCGGGAGAAGGAAACACTTTCTCACATCTCAAACTCCCCTGTGTTCGTGAGTGGATTTACGGTTGCCATAATAAACCCTCCGGCTCCGCCGCCAGCAGTTCATCTTTCGGCCTTAGTCTTGGAGCAACAGTACCATCAGCGGCAAGCAGATCAGCTGACCGCCGAAATCCGATTTCTTCGGGGGCAAGCCGAGACAAAACATTCGCCTGAACCCTCTGATCTTCAGCATATGCTCGCCTACTATACCCGGGCGGTGGCAAGTTATTTTCCCACGATGGTTTTCCTTGCCACGGTGCAGAGGGGTGTCAATCTCGGGCCGACATTTTTCCGGGAGGGCGCCACAACTATACTTCCTACCCCTAGTTCTTTCCCTTAATCAAGATGTGACCTTGGTTCGAGGTCAAGGAGGACAAGAACATGTCATGTTTCCATGGCTTCGCTGTGTCATCCGCCGTCCATCATTGTATTATTAATATTATGATTATTACATTATGATAAATAGTACTGACTATGCCATGGCGGTGGTTGGAATTGGAGTAATTCTATTCCATGAATTATTATGTCTGGTGTTGGGGAGTTGGACGGAGTGTTCTGTTATTTACTCTGAATAAATAGTACTTGTGTTGTATTTTATACTGTGGTTCACCTTATTCCAACCCTTATTCCACGGTATCTTCACAAGGTTACGGGTTTTCGGTCTCCTTTTTACTGTTTGTAGTGGCGGCGATTCACTACCCTCTCACTACGCCAAGCGAGATTCAACGTACTACACCCTTCCTACTTCTGCACCACCCACAAAAATAAGTTTTTTTCCTCTTAAAAAATTAATTAAAATATATAGTATAAATTCACTTATTTTGTTATTTTTTAATGCTACATGCGACATGATACCTACGTTGCTCGTGACGCAGTCATCTCGTTTGACCCCGTGTCATTGATGTGTCAATGATTCACGACAAATCGCTGCTTCGAGGCTGACTTTATTGACCGGTGGTTTTCGGTTGAGCTCACGAGGTTATTGGTAGGTCAACACCACCACTTTGACCGAGAGGGGACCTTTGGTAGCTTCTTATGGTCCGCTATGTGTCGCTGTGGTCAGTTTACGCAGAGTGACGGATTGTCGCGTCTGCGCATGTGCGGCGCCGATAGGTGTCGCTACTGCTTTGTACGTATAACTATTTAATAGTCGACACTACCTGCTGTTACTACAACAACTTTTGTCATGTTTTGACATTAAACTTCAAACTTATTGAATAAAAACCGATGTTATCCGGTTTATTTGTTTTTGATGTGACTCCTTAACCTTTCCTGTTTTTCTTTTTGTTTTTTCTACTCTTTACAGAAAAAGTCGCAGTTTACCCTATGTTTACCACGAATGTAAAAAGCGGGACTATTTTATCAAGAAAGCGCATAATTAGAAAACACCAGCGCGCACTAAAGAAACGGCGAAAATTTAAATTTCCTCTGCTGCTTAGCAACTGCTCGCCTGAGGTCGTTGAATCTTGACCGGGCGGTGGCAAGTTATTTTCCCACACTGGTTTTCCTTGCCACAATGCAGAGGTTAAAATGTCGAGCTGACATTTTCCGGGAGAAGGCCAAAATGTACCACTTTCTCCCAGTTCGTCTCGTTAATTCTTATGTGACCTCGAGACGAGGTTAAGGAGGACAAGGACATGTCATGGTTCCGGAGTTTTACTGCTGTTGATGGCGATTGTTATTTATAATATTATATTATATTGGAATTAATAATATTCCGACTATGGATTTGAGGAATTTAAATCCATAGCCGTCATTGTGGATCTGGTCATATTCGTGGCACTACTTATAATTATTATTCTCCTGAATAAATACTTACACTATTCTAAACTACGTACTATTTATTACTATCACCTACTGTACTGTACTGTACTTTAACAGTAGGTAGTTAGGTAATGCCTAATCAAAAGAGATGCATTCGAATAGAATGGGATTAAAAGGCAAAGATGTTGGTACATAGGTGGGTGTACATAATGCTTAATTCAATTAAGTGCAAAGCAACTGATGGGGCACCTACGCAGTTAAAGTATCGATTAAAAAAAATCAATAATTTGAGCATGGGCCATTGAGGAGGAGAGAGTGCCAAGGGAAGGAGACAGTGGCGAGAGATGACTAATTCAATTAAGTGCAATGCAAATGGTATGGTACGCACGAACGTAGTAGCATGTACACAGTGCCCGGACCTGACATGCCGGAGTATAGGAAATGTAAAGCTATGATGCGCGCATGTTCTTCACAGCACTAAAATGTAATATATGATTATTTTATTTCTTGTCTGGTGCCAGTCCCATGGCCAGGATGGACGAAACACCAAAATGTTCCCTTGTTTCTCTTTCTGCTTTTACCACCACTGCCTGTATCTGCCTTGACTCTTAGCTTCCTCAAACTTAAATTTGACTTTGTTTTGTTCCTTCTTTTCATTTTCTAACTTTTAAATTCTACTTTTGTGTTTTATATTCTCGTTTAAATTTTGTCATGTTTGAGTTTGACTATTTGTTTCACTTTATTTTTTCTCCACTTTCTTTCACTTTCATTTTTACTTTCTGCCCCTGTTTTAGTTTTACAAGTTCCCTAGTAATATTTATTTTGTACAAATAATGTTTTGCCTCAAGTAAAGTTGGCATATATTAAAATATGTTGTGTGTATTAAAATATTTTGCTGCGAGTTACCCGACACAAGATTGTATGCTTTTGAAGTGAGATGTATTGTGTAGACATGTTACCACTAGCGTGAATGGAGCTTTCTATGTACACGTATGTGAATGCCTTGTCATGTTATGTACAAGTTGTAAAAAAAACTCGAGCGTTTTGGCACTTTACCTACTAGGGACTATGTGAATAGGGGTGCAAAACGTCCTCCCAGAAGTTTCAAAACTTTCTCTGTTCCAAAACAAAATTTTATATTTAAACTTAATATTTTGATGTTAAAAAATATGGCGGATTTTATGGCTGACACGGAATGTTTGTTTTCGCGCTAGAAAAATATAACTTTTTTAATTGCGGGGCAATTTGAAAATACTTAGTGCCAATGTGTGCCGCTGATTTTTAGAACCCATAATATCATAAAACATTAGGGTTTTACGCGCAGCCAAGCGAGCAGCATAACATCGTAGAAATGTCTTTGCCCAAGTAGCAATATGTATTGGTGCAATGTGTGTCCTTTCAATTTCTAGTTGTAGAAACTTTATTTTCACAGGGTATACTCGTTGTTGCTAATGTAAACGTTCACGTATTTAACCATCTCAGTATACACCTATACAATCCTTATTTTCAAAGAATGGCCACTGTTCGCAGTGTTTCTAATATAAGTTGTATTACAAAAAGCAAAATGTAAAATTTTAAAATAGGCAGTCTCTACTGTGTTTTTACTTCACAAATCCAGTAAATAACATGTTAGAAAATGCAATGTGAGCCCTTGCTTTTAACTTTGCAAATAAAAACAAACTTACAACTATTTGTCTTGCCTTTGTTTTGTGCTATCTAAATAAATATTTACTAAAAATGAAAGTTGCCGTTGCAACTAACTTACCACTGTTTTATATTTATGCTACCAATATTAAATTTAAATTAAAAACGTTCAAGTCTAGAACTCAAGGTTTACATTTTATACATTTTATTTGACTTTTAAACTTTCACTTATACAAATTCATACAGTATAAAATATTTTACACATTGGTTATAAATGATTGACAAAGTATAATTATATTTCACACACAAGACTTGCTACTGCTTTTTAAAATTGAATACAAGACTAAACTTTAAATTTATTACAAGAACTTGACAACACTTATAAAATTGAAACGACTAGTACACACACATATTATTATTGCCATATGATACTACAAATAAAACACACACTACAAAATTCACAATACTACAAATGTTTTATATTATTATGTCTTTAAAATTGCAAGTTGCAATTATATTTTGCCAATGCTGTTTTTGTCGTCTGGATCGCAGTCTTCCTCAAAGTTGTCAGAGTCGTCATTGTCTGAATCAGTGACAGCAACATCAGAATAGTCAATTGGTTGTTCAGGTGACGGTTAAAACCCTGAAACTGCAGTAGAAATAACCCCATTGCAATCGATTTCCACATGTTGTGGTGCCGGCTGGACTTCTGTTGCTTGTTCCTGGTAATGTTTTTTCTGTGTGATTTTTTAGGGATATAACTGACAAGACCGAGGTGTAAAATCGTGTGGTTCAGATGCAGCAAGCTTTGCGTTTTGTTTAGTCAGAAAGTCAACCAAAGCGTTGATTTCCATCAGACTGAATGAAACGGTGCTGCCACCATACGCAGGGTATTTCTGAGCGTAGTTGTCAGATGGATTGGAAGTGATTAACATTTTAATTGCTCCAGTCATAGTGTTGAATGAAAAGCGGACTCGCACAGAGCGTAGAGTGTAATGCGGGCTTTGTCAGTAGGTAAACTTTCTGGCTGGATTTCGCGGTTCTTCTGAAAGCTCAGCATTGCTTTTGTTTTCAAAATACGGTAGATGGTCCGTGATCTTTTTTCCTGGCAGCGGGTGGTTCTTATTTTGTTTCAGAATTTCAATTGCCCAGTCAAGAATATTATGACTTTCAAATACGGTAAATGAAACCTTGGAATAGTTGGAGTTGCCATAATTCTTGCGTCCAAAGTAGTAGACATGGGTCTGAAGATACGGATCGTAGACAAGCCGTGCTCGAATTTGGTCTTCAACTTTTAGCGTCTTGTAAATAACAGTGGTGTCAGACGTCTCAAAAAACTTCCAGTCTTAAGCAGTAATGCTACGCGCATTTAAGCCGGTCGAGTCTCTGCTGTTGTAGTTGTCGTTTTCAGTTGACAATGCATTGACTGATTTGCAGTCACAGTTCCACTTGCTATGTCCAAAGTTTCTTCCAAGTTCGTATAGTGCAACACGAGGACTGTTTTGAATTGTTTGCTTTGGCAACATTGAAAGTCTGTTTCTTCCTTGGTTTGATTTGCAATTGACAGATTGTTCTTGATGTTGTTTTGAGTGCTCTATGTTTGTATCTTTCTGCATGATTACGTTGTTAAGGTGACAGTGGTGTAAAACGAGGGAAAAAAGTAAGAAGATAAGTTGACTTTGAAGTTTAAACTCAGAATAATTTTAAAAATGGCAAGCTCTGTCTAATAATAAAATTTCAGAGTAACACTGGCTAATTATTATAGCTATGCTTTAGTCTGGTCCCTTAGTGTATGTAGTTATGCGAATTTATGAAGACAGGTGATCAAAATGGGGGTCCCTAAATTGCGTCCTGTAATTTGTGAAGGTAAAACATAGCCCTACCTACCACCCCTTTTACAAGTCCTAGAACAAGAAACCAAAATTACAATGCTCCAATACTTGTTCATTTTCAATTCAGTTGTCCAGCAAAATCCAATTTAGAAGTCCATATCTAGGAGAGCTACTTTTGTATGAATGTTGCGGATCCGAACAATTTGTACTGTAGCATGCTGACTTTTTTTAGCTGCCAGTTCTGTGGCGCTTTGGTTTTTGCTAAAAGAAGTTTATGGGCTCGACAAACAGAACCCAAATACTTTGGTAGAAACTTAAATGCCAGGTTTCATACTAATAATTTTAGTTCCATTCAACATCAATTCACTTGTGGTCAGTGCCACGGCAGTATAATATATTTTTCTTAACAACTTTAGAGACTTATTTGTGCAAACACTTGCGACGGTCAACTTTGGCTAGAACCACCACCAGTATTATTATAAAGCGCACCAGCACCAGAACAAGAATCACATGAGCCAGCTAGAAAAGTTTGTTGTAGACATAAAATGTTGCTCATGCAAACGTACTTCTTTTAAGTTTGCCGAAGTTGCCAACAAAACGTTAAAAGAATATAGGGAGGCAATTCGGCCAGGCTTACCTAGACTATATTCAGAACCATTGCCACACAAACCGCTGTTGCCGCAGTCACGTTTCTATGCTTTTAATTTAAATCACTCACTTTGTCCAAGTTGTTCTTACAAGCATCGACTTAGCGCCAGGGACAAAGCAGATTGCAAGTATTAGTGTAATTTGTCTACTTATATTTCTGATAAAACATTAAAATGGGAACCACTGTACTCGTTTGATCGAATTCAGTTTGACGAATTGACGCAAGCGGCAATATTAGAAATGTCACAACCTCCAAAAGTGTCGTATACTTTTATGTCCCCAGCTCAGAAACGAATTATCGATCTTGTCAGAAATCAAATTGAGTTGCCTGAAAAACAGTTTTACCAAAACTTGCTGAGAATGATTGTCACAGGTACTCCAGGGGCTGGAAAGTCTCAGGCTTTAAAAACAATAAACCATATACTGTCACAAAAACAAAGCTAAGATAGCAGGTTTTCGTTTCGAACTGTTTCGTTCATGGGCATCTGTTCTTCAAGTTTGAGAAGATCTACATTTACAGTTGTTTTAGGATCCGTTCTTATACCAGCGGAAATTTGTTAGACCAACTAAGCAATGGAACATCACAAGCAGATAAAATTGCTTTCAAAACGTGAAAGTTTTAATAAACGATGAGGTTACAACTGTTGGTTTGCGCCTTCTTCATTTTGTTGACCAATATTTTAAATTAGTTGATCCCGCGCGAGCCTCTATACCGTTTGCTGGTAGAACGATTGTCATGTTTAGAGATTTTTTTCAAACTGCTTGCTGCGGAGATTATTCACTGTATACTTAATTTGTCACCAACGTTTATGACGACATTGTTGCCGCAATTCAAATTTACAACTCTTTTACAACAGCATTTGTGTTAGACAAGCCATTCAGACCAAATACTATGGATCAAAAACAGCAACAGTACTACAAGTTTCTGATTAGGCTAAGGTACTGGAAATGTACTCCATTAGATCTATTTAATATTCAACAACGTCAAAAGCATGTATTAAGAACACGTATCAGGCCAGAGGAAATTCAAGCATTTGAAAAATCAATACATCTGTACGAACTCAACACAAACGTTGCTGCTCACAAAAAGTCAGTATTTTATTGCCTTTTGTATGCAGGTACACTATTTATACGTTTATATTATATATATATATATATATTATTTTTATATTTAAATATACGTAATTGAAATAAGTTGCAGCGCATGTAGTATCTAGACCTTATTCTACGACCCTCAATCTATGTCATGCTTTACAAATGTTTTGATCCCTTAGGTGTTTGCGAGCTACATTGCCCTCTATTTGTTATCACCCCATTGCAGTAATACAAGTCTTTATTTTAATATTTTATTCAGTTGCAATGAAGCCTCCGGTAGAAAACCATTGGGCAATTCGTTGTCGCGGCTCAGTCCTTGGCAACTGCAATTAGTCTATTTCATTTTGCCTACCTTGTAACGATTCTTTAGTTGTAGTTTCGAATCCAAGTGAAGCATTTTATTGCAAAGAGTGTGATTTAGACAAGTGGTTGGAGAATCGTCAAAAGTATCTAATTGATAGAGTTTATAGAAACTATATTCCAACCCATCATTTAAAAGGTAAGCCTTAAGACAAATACGAATGCTCAAAATGCCATATTCAGCTCTTGGGCGTACCTGTTTTCTATTTCATACTGTCTGTCAGAGGAAACTTTCGTTGTTTTGATTGCTTTTTTCTCAACAGACGTGTATTACGAATTTTAAAGAAACATTCAGGCATACACTTGGAGCGTGAACATTTTTAAATATATAATTCTGTATCAGCTTCAAAAATAAGACAAGCTGGCCTAAATCTGTCAACAATGTCGTACAAAAGGTATTTACACGCACGATTATTAATTGCTAACCCATTATACAAAAAGCCCCTTTTTGCAATCCAACTTGGCTACGAATCTGAAAGTGACACTGAATCTGAATCTAATGATGGCAGCGGCAGTGACGACGACTGGGTTGTATCAATATATTTTGCGAATTCCATTTAGTCAAAGTTATGTATTAAACTTGTTGTTTTGTTGTTTGTTTCTATTAAACAGGAAAATGATAAGAAAACTGCATCCGGATTTTACTGAAATACCTGTTGTTATTGCTGAGCACTCTTCACTTGCAAAAGATCCTTTGAAAATCGATTATAATGTCCCAGTCTTGTTGACAAAGAATTTGGATGTGAATGCAAATCTCGTGAATGGCAGCAGAGGCACCGTTGTTGATATTGTCTATAGTTCATCACGCAACAGGCTCTACTGGGCAAACTTTGTTGAGGCTATTACTGTTCACTTCCTGTTCTACCGAGAAAACGACATCGTGGTTACGTCAAGAGGACAGGGATGCCGTGTTTCTAGGACTGAGATTATTGAACTGGACGTTGAGACACAGCATTATGTCTGTGTCCATACTTTTCCACTAGTACTAAGTTGGGCAATGGCGATTTACAAGTACGAAATCATAAATCAATATATAATAATCAATTTTCAATTCTTGTAATTTGTGTACAATATAGCCAAGAGCGCATGATAATCGTTTTGGTCATTATGTTTTTTTAGATCATAGGGGACAACCACACCAATTGGCTGTGTGTTTCTAGACACAAGAGAAATGATCGCATGTACAACATACGTTGCGTTGTCCCGGTTTGCTTCGTTTGAAAATCTTATGATTGTGGACATCGAAATAATTCAAGCCAAGAGAATTCTCAATATTTTTTACAAGCGCGAGATGAAGTTACGGTGGAAGGAGGAGGAACGGTTGCAAGAACTACAAGTTAGTAGCAGGGAAGCACGCAAAGCGAATTTAAAGGAACAAGTGAAACGATTTTTGTAAATATTTAATATTCCTTGCCAGAATAATGTACAGTTACACATACAATTATAATTAATTACCTATTATTAATTACAATAACGCAGTGGTAATGTAAATTATAAAATTAAAAAACTAAAAATATTATGTACACCTTGTAAATAATAACCCATTATATAACAACTCTAGGTTTTTTCTGGATTGCTATGTTAACAATCACAGAAGTTGAAATAAAGCTTTAAACGGATTCAGATTTGATTTTTATGTCTATGAAAGGAATAAGAGGTGGGTTATCTAGTTTAATAAATAGGGATGTGACAGCTCATAATAAATACAGAAGTAATCATGATCCAACTAAAGATTCATCTTATCTAGTACCTGTGGATGCTAATAGTTTATATAGTGATGCTATGTCGTTTAAATTACCTTTAAATGAATTAAAATGGTGTAATAAAGAAGAAATTAGTAGTTTGTATACAAATATAACAAAATTTAATATTAATAGTATTATTGGATAAACACTTAAAATGCACTTAGAATATTCTAAAAAATTACATGATTCACATAATGATTATCCATTTTTATGTATGCATAAAACAGTACAAGATACAAAATCACCTGAATATCAACATAGATTAAAAAAATTAAAACTTATAAAGGATCTAAAAAATTAATAGCTGGTTGAAATATAAAGAAGGATTGGTATGTGATTATAGAACTTTTAAACAACCTTTACAGCATAAAAAAGTACTATCTAAAATTCATTGGGTGATAAAATATATTTAAAGCGCTTAGTTAAAACCATATATTGATAGAAATACAAAATTAAGGCAAGAAGCAACGTCTGATTTTGAAAAGGATTTCTTTAAACTAATGATTTATTCAGTATTTGGTAAAAAAATTAAGAATATTTCAAAAAGACAGGATATAAAATTTTGCACTTGTAAACAAAAAGCTTTAAATTATGTAAGTAAAATTAATTTAAATCGTTAAACAATATTAGGTTAAAATTTAGCGGCCATGCAAATAAATTAAATAAACATATTATTTTATAAACCAATATTTGCAGCATTTTGTGTCTTAGAAATGTCGATATATAGAATAAATAAATATGTTTATAAACATTTAAAACCTGAATTGGGAAATATCTTAGAAATATTTAAAACTGATACTTATGGTTTAATGATATATGTTAGAGCTAGTGATTTCTATAAGGATTTAAAGAATGATGTTGAACTGTGGTATGATACTAGTGATTAAGGAGTTAAAAATATATTTGACTCACCTATTCTGAATAAAAAAAATAATGCCGTTTCACAATAAAAACCAATAAGAATATTGTAACAGAATTTGTAGGATTGAGTTCTAAAATGTTTTTATATTTTATTTTATGTGATGATGAATTAGTAACTAAGAAAAGAGCTATACCAAAACATATTGTTAATAAATATGAAATTAATAATTATAAAAAAGCTTTATATAGTAAAATAAAAGATGTTGTAAATTTTAATCAAATAAGTTTTAATAAATTCGATATGTTGAATAGTAATCTACTAGCAATTAGTTTACCTAATTTTGATGATGAACGATATATTTCATATGATGGGATTACTACATAAGCTTATGGAAACTATAGAATTATGTCATAGTCATAGTCGTACTTGTAGCTCGTACTTATAGTCGTACTCGTACTCGTACTTGTACTAGTACTTGTAGTCGTACTCGTAATTGTGTCCGGGGTAGATATGTGGTGTTTTTTTTTAATTCCTGAAATTCTTGAAAATAGTATTTTTCTGTAATGACAAATAGAAATAAATCATGAATTTAATATAAATTCATGCTGTTTTTTCAAAATTTGCTCGTAGCTTGTAGTTTTGCTAGAAACTACATTTTCCTACTAATCCTGAGCATGATGAGGAAACTAAACAAGATGATGTTGACGAAAATTTCAATACATCTTTAGATAAAGAGCAGCTAGAAATGATGCAATGGGATGTTAAAACTAAAGATACGCAAGCAAATATTCTGGTTCGACTACATAATTTTTTACTAAATAAAAAACCTGAAAATTAAATCTATAAAAGCTACTTAAGTGAGTCAACATCAGATGTCGAAATAAATACTCACCCTCAGCAAATTTCTACTACAGAAGAAAGTGACAAACCGAAAGACAAAGCAACTGCAGAGCAAACTTAACACACACTACTACCAGTAGGAAAAATATGTCTCCTCAAAAAAGGTCAATCTACAGCAACAATAAAAATAAATCTCAAGTGCCTTAACCAAAGCTATCGGGAATCACTTGTCAACTGTACCAACTACGACCACGAAAAAGAAAAGCAATAAACAATATATCTACACTTTAGGAAATTATACTTTTTCCAATTTTACTAGTTTTTGTGTTAAGCCCTATGAGTGCGCAAAAGGCAAAGGTACAAAAAGGTGTGCACATTAACAAGCTACTAAATACTATAATAGTTCACAATCCAACTGATTTATTAAACAAAAATTCTAGACTTTAACTCTGGGATGTTTTTCTATTAGACTTTTGAAAATTCTACAGTCTGCACTGCGGCGGCTCAGCAAAATTTTATTTTAGAAGAAATACAGTCAAAAGCATCACATGTTATTAATTTTTGAGAACGTCAATTATCTACACGGCGAAAAAGAACTATTATAAATCCATTTGAATTTGTAAAAGCACTAAATAATGCGTCCCACTGTAGGTACCGCAAGGACTTTTCCTTGGTCCCGGCTACTTGAGTTCGCAACTCGAGTCCCTTAGCGGAAGGCAAACACCTACAGGGCAAGGTGTTTGCCAATTCTATATAATTTATTTGATTCTTTACCTATAAGTGTAAGAATGGACATTTTCCATGATTTTAAAGTTTATTTTAGAGTAAGTTATAAGGGAATGTGGTAGGTACCAGCATGGAATTCCTTATAATATTTCTTTTTAAAAGTAAATTTTACTTGTTTTTATTTTCTCTATCTTTATTTTATTTATAATACACATTAAATTTGAATTGTGCAAGTTCAAGTTTACACCTGTGAAATTTAACTTAGGTGTATGGAAACATTTTTGGTACTGTGGTCGTGGTAACTAGAAAGCTGGAATCCAAAATTATAATCCTCTTTGAATTTTGTCTGATTCTGATCATGCGTTAATTTACAAAGTTAAAGATTTAAAAATTAAGAAATCTGAATGTCTGGGTTTTTGTGATGTGCCATTTGAAAAAACGCAAATTATGATTGGGTATCAAAGGGAGAAAAGCAAATTCATTCGTGATTACTTCAAAAGACTAGAATATGACATTTAGTGCAAGTTTTGACATAAAGGACAAGGTTTAATTCAATTTCAAGATTGTCGATATGTCAAAAAATGGATTTATTCAAAAATAGAACTTTTATCATCTCAATAGATCACTGCTAATAAAATAGTAGAAAATGTTTTACCGAATAAGGATCTCTTTACTGCCGACATGGTTGTGAAGAGACTAAAACAATAGGACATTATTTTGGTCGTTGTCATTGTGGAGAATTATTTTGTTTTAAAAGACATCATGCAGTTCCTCGTTTGATTACTGAGGTCATGCAAAAATTGGAGTAAAATGTTCTTCAAGAAATTAAGCGTACTGGAGACGGCTCAAGGCATGTTGACATAATTGCTTACAATTTTTCAACAAAGCACGGATATATACTTGATCAAACTGTTTGTATAGAACAAAACGACGTTAATCAGTCTCAGGCTGTTCATCAAGAAAAAAAACAAATTTATGACACTTGTATACCTTACTTTAAACAGAAATTAGGGCTTACTGAAATCCAAGTGATTAGACTGTGCATTGAAGCTCTAGTAACGATTTCAAAATTTTTTCTCAACTTCATGAAAACCCATTGTTTACCTAGTACATTGATTGAAGACATAGTAGTCTCTGTTTTATAGAAATCGGTTCAAATCTGTGGACATCATTTATGTTCTTGTTCTCTGACAAATTAATTTTAAAAATGTATATATAATAATAACACTAACAAACATAATTTACGTTTAACAAAATTTAAATACGTATACTGAGTCCTGAGGCTATCCTTATTGGAGGACAGTAACTAGTTTATTTATTTTAATAGAGTTGTATTTTTCTCTTAAATTTATATACCTATCTATAGGCTAAGCCTTTTTGAATAAGAACCTAGCAGCGCTCCATCCTAATAATATTTACTAGGTAATTACAGCGCACTTTTAAACAGACGTGGAGGTTATCAACCCCTGCTGGCGGTGTTACCCGTACAACGATTGCCTTTTAAGGCGCGTGGCGCTGTAATTTTGTCACACACCCAGTCTCTGTGAATTTTATTTTTATCAAAAACATAGATATTTATTTAATAATATGTATATAGTTTATAGGGTTAAATACCTTTGGTTACTGATGACCTAAGCTAAAAAAGTTAATCAAAAAACTCCCATGGAAAGTAACAAAACTATAAGAAAATGCATAAATACAAATTAAATAGTTAAATAATAATAGTAATAAATGTAATTCCTATTTAGTATAATAGTATGTACGGTATTAAATAATTAAATATATAAATACCTGTATTTTGAAAGTGTTAGGCAAAATTTGCGGCTTTGTTACTACTACAATCTTGCTATCCTGCAGCATCCAGCCAGAGGGTACAGTTTAACTGAAAAACTAAAACAAAACTCCTAAGGGAGGCAAAAAAATATCAAAATATTATTATACTATTATATAATGTAATTAATTAGAAGTTATAGATTATATGTATGTAGCGTAGTAATTTAATTATTATAATAACATAAAAATACTAAATAGTATAGTTAGGTCTAATCAGTAAATTAAATGTAAACTTACTAATTAGATTTTCCAAATGTTTTAAAACAGCACCCAATAGCTTCCTTGCACAGGGGAGTATGTGCAGTTGACGGCATAAATTTTAAGCTTGAACTTGTTTCAAAAAATCCAAAAGTCAGCGTAAGTTGTGGGGCAACCTTGTACAAACTCCAGCAGCGGCCAAAATTACTTATAAAATACAAAAAGAACAAAGCAAAGAATATTATTATGTATATAAACATGAAGTGCATAGCATAGTATAATTCTATGATAATAGTTGAAATGAAACATATATCATAAAAATATAGACGTACTAGTACTTAATAAACTAAAATAAAAATTAAAAAAAAAATAAAGGTAAGTTTTAGTTAAAATATACATATATAATAATTTATAGCATAAGATTTTAATTTATTAGTTAAGAAAATAAATGTTAAAAAAATAATCACACTTTACTCAATTCAGATCCACAAAATGTGGTAGGTATTGGCACTTTTTACATTCTTATTATAACGAAATACGTAGATTATCATCCTTTAATGTTAAAAACCGATTAAAAAGTATAAACCGTGTACCTATTACTATTACAAATGGATCAAGCAAATTGTTTTGTATATTGAAGTGTAATTACTAAATTTTTGAAGTTAAATTAGCACTGTATTATATTAATTAACAAATATTAAATATTTAGGTATGTAAAAAATAAAAACGAGAAATAATTCTGATGTCTGTTAAAATGCAGATGCATTACTATATCAGACAGAGTAGGAGTATGACTATGTATGAATACTCTGTTTATTATTTTATAACGATGTACTTTCCTTGTTTCAAACAATAACCTAAACCTGCGACGCATTAGGTGTAGAAAAACTTGACTTTATTAAAGAGGCATTTTAGAAAAGAATAACCAGAATGGATAAAAAGGCAGTGTACAATGCTTTATCGATTCTAGCCCTTCATCAGAACGAGTTTTTTATACATTTTAGGTTTTGACGAATTCTTGCTCTCCCTATGCTACACACTATATACCTCTATACTGTAACTGCTATATAATGCTCCTAAAAATTTAACACAATTAGCAGATAACAACAATTCAAGTTGAGAGTCAAATGGTCTTCCGGTTTCATAATTCGCACTGTTTTTAAGTCCATTATCATTCACGATTACACATTTACTCTGTCTAATTAAAACTCCTCACACATTCAATTTATATTTCTTGTAATGCCACAGATTTTATTACTCACATTTATTTATATTTTTATATGATCCTTTACAAAACCTACATACCACGTCACATAAAGCAGTAGGATTATAACACAAAAAACTGGTGTTTCTTGCCTTTTGCACTATAGATTAGTGTTTGTTGTTCAATATTTTGATTTATTCTCATTGTAATTCGCTTTCTCTTTTGTTTTGCTTGTATATAATTAGTGTGCACATTACGGTCGTTGCCCAGAAGGGCATTTACCTTCTGCATGAGGCATCCTCCTCGTATCCTCTTACCTTTTTATTTTTTTTACAAACTTGTCTATTTATAATTCACACCGCTGATTTTTGTCGTTTTGTACTAGTTTGCTAACAGTAAGTTTTCGTAATAAAGATGAATGTACACAGCACGTATCTTTTTAGCTAAAAAACAAGGGGATAGCCGTCCAATCCACCCTTCCGCCTGTTATTCAAATTTTTGGCAATTGTGTAGATAAATATACCTTTATCATATTATTTTGCTTATGTATATACCACTGATTCTATATTTTTTTTAATGTCTCCTTCCTTTTTTGGTCCAGTCAAAAAATTACTTATGCATCAAATGAGTGCGTTATCAAGTGATGTTAACAAATTACGCCACAATAACCGTCGTTTCCTTGCTTGTTATCAAAATAACCGAAGTTCTGAAAACCAATTTTAAGACCGCCTTTGTCCTCTACAACAGAATCAACGCAGTTTCTCCATTTCCTTCAAGTGCTACAACTGTGGTCGCATTCACCGTGATGCCCGTGACTGCGTTTAGCCCAAAGGTACAAACTACTGCCTGAATTGACATCAAAATCACCGAAATTCCTATCTGCCTGCTTTTCATTAATCTTCTGTACAACAATTGAAAAACCAGCAAGGCCTGACCTCCTTGCTCTAATACGGTCAGTAAGTCTCAATTTATTTTTGATTTCTTCCTTTAAAATTCCTGTACCTATAGATTTCCTACATTTTGATATTAAGATTCCGATTAGTATTTTTTATTTTCTTATAAACGTTTAAATTGATAGTGGTGCTACCATTAGCGTGATTTCTAAATCTCTTCTTTCTTGCAATACCTTTTTACATGTCGTCCCTAATAATCATATACCCCCTACTGATTATGGTGGAAACTTTATTTCTGATACTGGATTTATTAAAATTTCTCAAAAAATAGGAACCATGTACACCAAATATCCTTTTCTTGTTACTCTAGCTCCTAATAAAAAGATTTTAATTAGTAATAATTTCCTTGACTATTACCAAGTCAATAATGATCAACAACAGCGAGAAATTCAATAGCTACATTTTGTGTTGTAAATTTTTCAAATAATTTAGTTAATACTTTAGAAAAAATAGGAATTTACCCTGACTATTTGAATTCAATTAAAATAATACTTCTTTTTTTATTTGTTAGAAAATAATTAACTCGTCCCAAAACCAGTGGCCGTCTCAGTTACATATTTCTTTGCCTTTTTCAACTGACGAAAATCCTAAAAATCCTGCTTCACCCAACAAAAAGATTATAGCTCTAATTCTACGTCTTGCCGCAGATTATGTTATTCCCGCGTGCTCCAAATCCTCGGTACTTGTGACCTATAAGTCAGAACTTCTTGGTGATCACTTATTATAACCTTCTTATCGTCTTTATATCAATCGACTTTTATTACTCTGTATTGCAATAAGTCCTACCTTATAATATATTCCTGTTACAAATCTTACTTTCAGTCCTGTGCAATTATTTAAGCATGCAAAATTAGGAAATCTTCATTTAATTTAAAAATTCATTCACTTCAGTCTTTTTGTCTTATTTCGCTCGACTTTACAAGTATTGACATTACTACTGCTCTTACTCCTGCGCAGAAACAAGAAATACGACGTGCTATTATTGACTACGCCGACGTTTTCTCTTATCATAGAGAACTCGGAGTAACGGACTTAGTCAAATTCGAAGTCAACACTGGTGACTCTGACCCAATCAACCTCCGTTTTTATCGTACCAGCGAAGCACAAAACAAAATCACACGCAAACATATAGACATCCTTCTAGAACAAAAAGTGATAAAGCTTAGCTTTAGTGGCTGGTAGAGTCCGATTTAAGTTGTAAAAACGAAAGTGGACGCCACTTCAAAACATAAACACTGCATATGTATAGATTTATGTAAAGTAAACGCAATAACCAAACCCTTTACATACCCAATTTCTCCTATTCGAACGCTCCTTTCCCACCAGCTTTCATTTTCATCACATTCTCGTTAAAGCTGCGGACTGCAAAAAACTGGCTTTCACTGTTGAGTCAGGCAAATACGAATACCTCCGATTGCCTGTTGGTTGTCGCAAGTCAAGCAACGTCTTCCAGCGTCTTATGGATGTTTTACTCAGCACTGACAAATACGACTTTTGTTGTGTATACGTGGATGACATAATAGTTTATTCCACGACCTTTAACGACCATGTCCAGCACCTTTGTTGGACATTTCAACAGTTGCAAACTAGAAAAATTAAATTGAAACCTTCCAAGTGTAAATTAGGTTACCAGGATATTTCTATCTTTGGACATGATGTTTTAATCTTAGGTGTTTGTCCCAATCAAAACAGTGTAGACGCCATTTTAAAACTTCTTACTCCCAAAAATCCTAAAGAATTGCAATCCGTCCTCGCTTATTTTAAATACTTCCGTCGCTTTCCTAAAAATTTTAGTGCCCGTACTGAGCCAATGCGAAAGTTATTAAAAAATGAAAATATGTTTTTATGGACTCCTGAATGCCAGGCATTCTACGACGACATGAAAAAATCCCTAGCTTCCACTAAAGTCCTCGCACATTTTGACTCCTGTCTTCCTACAACTCTCGTCACCGATGCTTCTACATCTGGACTAGGTGCCATTCTCAAACAAAATAATCATGGTGTTACCCGCCCAATTGCCTACATTAGCCGCAGCCTTACCTTCGCATAGCAAAAATGGAATGCCACAGAGTTAAAACTCTTAGCCATGACTTGGTCTACCAAAAAACTAAAAGAATACTTATTAGGTCTACTGTTCATAACAAAGACCAACCATTGTGCTCTTTGTTTCATTCTACGTTCTTGAAAAACCAAAATGTCTCTAAAATTGATTAGAATGATGCTTAGTTTGGCAGAATTAAATATTACTGGAATACAACATTTTAAAGGTGAAGAGAATCATACAGCAGACCTTTTTCCTTGCTTTGGAAAAACTCGCGAACGTTCCCTCTTCAACATTTCTGCGTTATTAACAAATCAAAAAAACACTAGTCTCACTTCGACTTGGATTGATAAAATTAAGAATAGACTGGTAAATAGCAAAGCAACCAAGCGTGATACTAAGAAATTTGTATAAATTGAAAACCATTATTTTACCGAAACCCTTGAATCGGCCCTGATTTTTTATTTTGCGTTCCTGATGTTGCAGCTCTAAAAATTCTGTTTACTTTTAACGCTGACCCTCTGTCTGGTCACTAAAAATTTTCTAAAACATATCTTAAGGTACGCTTCCAATTTTACTGGCCTACGCTCGAAAACGACATCTATACATACATCTAATTCTGCCAAAAATGTCAAGCGAAGAAAGCCCAACGACAATTTTCCTAAAGTAAATTTGTTCATTAACTATTTCTGTCCGGCCTTCGACGACGATAACAAATAGACCATGTTGGTCTATTACCTTGCACAAGCTCTGGAAAGAAGTATATAATTAGCGCTCAAGATTACCATAGCAAGTACGTAGAACTAAAAGCTGTCAGTGATGGAACTGCTCATATTGTTGCTAAATTTTTACCTGAAAACATTATATGCCATCATGGCTGCTTTGAAGAAATACAGAGTGATCGTAGCTCAGCCTTCACAGTTGCAATCATTTCCAATTTAAATACCATGCTCCTATCCAAACATAACTTTTCTACAGCCCATTGTCCGCAAAGCCAAGGTAGTCTTGAACTACAACACGGCCTAATTAAATCAATACTATCTATGTATGTGAATGAACATCACAAGAATTGGGATAGTCACTTACCATTTGCCTAATTTGCAATAAATATGTACATGCGTAAACTTAAGCACAAAAATGTCCCTCATGTCCGGATATTAGCCTAAGCTACTTCCTGATGTTACACTTTCTCACGTTCCGAATTCTCCTATCCCTGACTATCAAAAACATTTTTTAACCATATCAAAGTCCATTCCGAAAAATCTTCAAGCTGTTGCGGATTTATCAAATTAGAAATTCAAGTAGAAGATAAAGTGGAGTTAGGCGCTGTCGTAGTTTCAGCGTTGCCACAATAGGGTTCTACTCCTTTATTAAAGTAATTATTCGCTGTAAGCTCAGCCTCTACTTCGGGCCCCCAGTCGACAAATCTGGCGCGAAGCGCCGGATTTTTTCACTACATGACTCCTTTAAAAGGTTTAAGTTTAGCGCCAACAAGACCATAAACAGACTGCTAAACTCGAACTTGAAGTTAAGCTCGGGTCCAGTGATGTCAACAGGAAAAGTTAGAAAAAATTATGTTTTAATAGGTAGGGTACACAGGGGCAATGTAAACAGAAAAAAGACGGAAATTCAAAATGACAGTAGTTGCCTTATAGAAATATGACCAGTATAATTGTAAATAGTTTAGGTATAAGAAAGACAAAAGACATTGTATGCCTTTGTCTTTAGTGGTGTATGGGGAATTTAACATATGTTGTTCAGTTGCAACTGTACTGCATAGGCCAGAACTTTTCTATTCATTTAAGTACCTGAGCTCTTTATGCAAATAGACTCAAACCCAGAGGCCTTAACGACTCTGTCGACAGGGCTCTTAAACATTGTCCTGAATATCTCTCTGCTCCAATGACTTAAACCCCTGCTTTGCATTAATTTGGGGGATTGAAGCAGGAGCACGCTACCGATGTAGAGTCCTTGGCTATTTAAAAATCGAAAGATAGCATTCAGTCCCTTTTGGCATCACTTGCAGAGACCATCCAAAAGCGACAGCAAGAACATCTCCCTGCTCTAAACTTTGAATGTCCGTTCCAACAAAATTACCTCAAAATTTAGAGATTTCAAAGTCTTTCTATAAGTGTAACAAATCTGACGTTAACTAAATTGTTATTAGGTGTAATTAACTGTTTTAGAGTTCATAAAAAGACTCAATTGGTACTTAATACCAAAACACTCAGATTAACAAAACACTGGCATTTTATTTGTAATTCAACTGATACACCTTAATACCACTCCACCCGTATACACCACATAACCGTTGATTGCATCAAAGTTCAGATCGCAAGTGCACAATACCATAATCCTCTATATATCCTGATCGTGCTGTTTTCATGCTATTGCGTGTAGTCGAGCATCACCCAGGCATCGCACGAATCTCATCACACCAGAAAAAGAGCCAGAGCAGCAGGACCGAAGGTATCGTCATCATCACTGTTGCTCTTTTCCCCGGTTCCCAGACGTCGGTCACGTCTGGCCATCAATTCATGCGACTTGTTCTCAAATCGCCCTCCTCGTGCTACCAAGCATCGTATCTGTGCTCCAGAGCACATACCTTAGCACTAGGACCGGACCATCACTGCTGCTCATTGCACTGGTCCTGAGCCGTTGGATAGGTTTGAAATCACAGCCACCGTGTGCTCCCAAGCACCTTCCGTGCTAACTCAAGCAAAAGCCTTGTGCTCTTTACTACTTGTCTTCTGCTCAGCACGAACTGTGGTCTTCACTCAGTTTATCAGGCCTAAACCCAGTTCAGATCCGCTTTCTTGGTCAGAGCTGCTTAATACCTAAAATCATAATTTTCTGCCAAAACCATACCAAATCAAGTCTACGTTCCAGCCATACTCCGTCCCTGGACCAGCTTCCCAGATCACTGGCTTACCAACCTACTGTCCTACCTGCCGACCCACCGACTCTCTAGATCACCAGCCTACCGACCTACCTTCCTACGGGCTGACCGACGGAACGTCTCACTGGCTCATAAGTCTACCCCCTTAGCTTTACCCAAGCCTCGGTCTGCCATCCTCGCTTCCTCAGCACCCATCGACAGCCTTCCTACAGCAACCTTAGTCGACTGTATTTGCTGCCTCAGACCCAGTCTCTGGTCTCAGCTCAACTTTCTTGTCCCAGCTCAAGTCTAATTCCCCCTCATCAGGTCCAAGCCTCTCTGGTCCCAGCTCAAGTCTGCATCCACCTCATCAGGTCCAAGCCTCAACAAGTCCCAGCTCAGGTCTGGTCCCACCTTATTAGGTCCAAGCCTCAACAGGTCCAGATCCCTAGTCAGCCCTTAGCTCACCTGGTACCTGGTCCAAAACGGCTACTAGCTCATCTGGCCTTAGCTCTTTGGTCTTAGCTCCAACCTAGTCTCAGCTCATCAGGTCCCACCTCAAGTCTTGTCTAAGCTCATCGGGTCCCAGCTCAAGTGTAGTCCGAGCCTCGTCAGGTCCAGGCCCTAACAGGTCCAAGCCTCCTTCGGTCTCAGCTTACCTGGTCCCAGACCCCAACTCGGCTCTCAGCTCACCTGGTCTTAACTTTCTCTAACCCTGTGTCAAGTCTATTGGACCTAGTATCGAGCTCTCCAACCCAGTCTCAACTCTATTGAACCTAGTATTGAGCTCTCCAATTCGGTCTTTAGTCTATTGGACCTGAAATCCAGCTTCTTTCACCCGGTATTAAGTCTATTTGACCTGGTATCTAGCTTTTTTAACCCGGTCTTAAGTCTATTCAGCCTGGTTTTCAGCTCATCAGCCCGGTCTCAAGTCTAATAACGTCTGTTTCAACCCTTTTAAACCTCATCTTAACCTCTTAACCCTCATCTTTATCTCCTCACATCTCATTCAAACCATCTCTTAGTACCCTTAAATCGACTATAACACCACAAAGTAACCTATCATACACGTCTTCATAGCGAATTAGGGGTGAACCATCCTATCTTCTTATTTACACAGATGACGTCCAGTTTAGGTGGACGTTTAGGTGCACTGTGCCTTACAACCCCGTCAAAGTGTGCATACCCCACACATTAGTCCTTTGATCTATGGATATTCCTGTCTTTTGAGGACGTCAAAATTCAAGTTTGTGTTCGTCGATATCTAAGTTTCTACTTCGTTCCCAGTACCTAAAGTCCGGTCATCAGCGGTCCTTACTTCGTACCTGATATCAAAAATCAGGTATTGGCGTTTCTAATTACATCTTTAGTGCCTCCAACTGCTACAACATGGATGTTCCACTCAATAAAAGAAAAAGATGTGCCTCGTCTTTGACTGCTCTTGAGCTTGTTGCTAAACACGCTGCAGAAAATGAAGCTATCCGACAGACAGGAGACAGAATCTTAGCGGATCTTGATGCCTGGTTATATTCTCTAAACGACCTGCAACAGGAAATAAGAACAGCAGGAGAATCTAACAACACTACTTATTAGACTAACGAAAAGGCATACTACTCCTTGCGTCTCAAACACCATGACATCAAGACCTCTGTTAAAGCCTAAGCATCTATGCAAACAGTTCAGGATGCACAAGCAATCAATACTATCTCTCTTCCTGTGGAGTTCGCTATCAAGCTTCCTCCAATTAATCTCTCTACGTTCAATGGCAACATTTCCAACTGGCTTCACTTTAATGACGTATTTAGAAAAGCAGTTTACGACTCCAAGACACTTTCAGGTTCTGTCAAGTTGCACTATCTCAATAACAGCCTCAAGGGAAGTGCTGCGTCCATCATTAAGAACATCCTTATCAGCAAATCTAACTATGATATTGCCTGGAAGTCTCTCTTGGACCGATACGATGATGAAAGGACACTTGTCACAAATTATTTCAACCAGCTGTTTGATTAGCCTTCTGTTTCTGCTTCCTCGCCTCCTTGCCTCCAAAACCTCATTGATACTTTCTCAGCTTGTGTAGAATCACTCAAAGTGCTCGGCTAACCTACCGACCAGTGTAGCACTATCCTGGTTCACCTAGTACAAAACAGGATGTACCCGGAGTCTTAAGTGCAGTGGGAGCTGCAAAGAAAAAGTAACAAGTTTCCCACGTTCACAGAACTAACCGCCTTTATCACCTTTTAATTGAAGGCTCTCATGTTTGTGTCCGGTGCTTGTGCTAGATTACATCAGCAAAATAATTACCAGGGACAGAACAGTATCCAGAAGCAGAGAGACCTGAACCCTCAAGCAAAGCGAGAAAACACCAAAAAAGTTTACCTTGCCACCAAACCTGATGGCTCTCCGTGCAAAGCTTGCAACACTACAGAAAAGCACGGTATGACAAACTGCAAAAGGTTTCACTATCTTACTCCTTCTGACCGGTTAGCTATCTTCAGCACGAACAATCGCTGCCTCAACTGTTTTTCCTCTGCCTATGTTACCTCCAAGTGAGATGGCCCTCATTTATGCTTCATTTGCAGGAAACACAATTACACTCTTCTTCACAACAGTAAAAAAGCTCCTTCTGTCAAGACTGAAGCGGATCCACCTCCTCTTCCACCTCCTAAGAAGCACGATCCTCCATCAAGTACCTCAGTGCATGGAACCACCGGGTCTCATATACCCGCTTAGGTGCTCCTTCCAACCGCTGTTGTTGTCATTAATGAAAGCAATAGTGTAGGAAAAGAAGTAAGAGTACTCATCGATCCCGGTTCTCAAAACTCTTTTATCACAGCCGCGTGTAGTAAAAAGCTGTAGCTCAAAAAACAGAAGACAAGCATTAATGTTAACGGTCTTGGTTCTACCGCTGGTGGTTCCTGCTCCTACCGGTCCTTCTTCAACATCAATTTTCGTATAAGGAGAGAATTAATCCGCATGGACGCTAACCACCTCAAGATAATTACTGGCCAACTTCCTTCTCACTTCTTCCAGCATAGCTCTTGGTCACATCTTCATGACTTACAGCTAGCAGACCCATTCTATAACATCTTCTCGCAAATCGATCTACTTCTTGGAGCTAATGTCTATCAAGACATCATTAAAGCTGACATCAGAAGTGGTCCTCCTGGAACTTCTATTGCCCTAGAGTCCAAACTAGTATACCTACTCATAGGTAAACTGCCTACCATTACATCATCTACTTTCTTGTTTCTGGTTACAACAAATGCTGCTCTTAATAGCTCTGGCATTACAGAGGAAGTGCCACTAGTCAGTCCTTACACCAAGCAACGTTCCTTTGTTTGCGGCTCAACCACCTCAACGATTTCTGCTTCTACCAAGCATATCAGCTTAATCTTCCCAACCTCGGCCGGGTCCACCGTGTCGACTAGCTCTACTTCAACTGCATCGGCCGGGTCGACCGTCTTGATAAGCTCCACTTCAACTGTATCGACCGGGTCTAACGTCTCGATAAGCGCCACTTCAACCATGTCGACCAGGTCTACCGTCTCGACAGGCACCGCTTAACCTACCTTGACCAGGTCTACTGGCTCGACTTCTACCGTGTTCACCGGGTCTGCCGCCTCAACCAGCTTCGCAGGTACCGTGTTTACTGGGTCAACCGTCTTAATCAGCTCCGCTCGTTCCAACCGGCTCTACGGCCTCTACTAGCTCCACTGACTCAAACAGCTCTACATACCAGACCGGATCCGCTCTCTCAGTCTCAACTAAAGCTACCAGCTCGAAGGTTTCCAGCTTAGCCGGCACTAAATGCCATACCGGATCCTTGGTCTTCATCTCTACCGCATCTAATGGGTTGATGGTCCCCGCTTTAGGCATGCTTATCGGCTCTAAGGTCTCCATCTCAACAGCATCTACCGGCTTAGAGGTCTTCGCCTCATCTAGGTCTACAGGCTCTACCGGCTCAGAGGTCCTAGCCTCATCTAGGTCTACTGTTCCTACCGGCTCAACGGTCCTTGCCTCATCTGGCTTAACCGTCTCAACTGGCTCAACATGCTCCAACGACACACATCAAAATCAACTCAAAGTGTACAGTAGTGTAGTAACTAGTGTGGTAAAGCAACAGGAAGCTCTAAAGCTGAAATCATCTATCAATGCATCTTGACTTACCAGAGTGGGTGGTCAACCTACGACATCTGATCGCTCCCCAGCCAGAAAGCACCCAGTGCTTCTGCCTCAAGACTAACTGCTAAATACTCCAATCACCTATCATCATCACCTTACAAGCATGCTGACTGAACGCAACCTCTTTCCTTCTCGATTTCCGCGGTCTTAGATCACAAACCTGCATCTAAACCTTTGGCACTGCTAGTACTCTGACAATCTCATCGAGTATCAGCAGTGTCCAAAGAAGATGATACTCCACAAGAAGCTCAGAGTCAACAAATTTGGGCTTCTAAGAAACCAACATCATCCTCTACTTCAGTGGAAAAGATCTAAAGTCGAAGTTCATCACCCAGCAGCAGAACATCAAAACCTAGTTACCGCTGTGCAGTCATCTAAGAAGGCAGTTACTACCAACAAGCGGTTTCACCGACCTCGATACAAGCTAAGTAGGTTAACATGTCCATGCTAGCCTAAGTCATTATGCGTCGATGTGAAATTCTTATGCAATCCTTATGTTTGCATATTAGTAATTCTCATTTTACTCCCAGTAATGTGCTTAGTTAGGTTAGTATTCATTAAATCCATCTCAAATTCAGCAATTCATTTGTCTTACTTTATCATCAATTAACTAAAGTAAATCAAGGTGCATGTTTATGTTTGTTAGTTCGATTAACATATTAACCAGCTTGTATCAAATCGCCCCTACAATATACAGATCTTAGCTCTTAAGGATACAAATAGATCAATGTATTTAGGTTAAAAATTAGGTGACGTACAAAATTCTATCGTGTGAGTTACTGCTTATGGCTTTTTATAGGCTCATCTGCGGATAACCCCATCAGAGCTCATAGTGGGCGGAATGTTCAGTTGCAACTGTACTGCAAAGGCAGAAACGTTTTCATCCATTTGAGTACCCGAGCTCTTTATGCAAATATTCTCAAAACCAGAGGCCTTAACGACTCTATCGACAGGGCTCTTCAACATAGTCCTGAATATCTCTCTGCTCCAATGATAAAGCCCTGCTTTGCATGAATTTGGGAGATTAGAGCAGGAGCAGGCTACTGATGTAGAGTCCTTGGCTCTTTCAGAATCTAAAGATAGCAATCAGTCCCTTTTAGCATCACTTAAAGAGACCATCCAAAAGCGAGAGCGAGAACATCTCCCTGCTCTGAGCTCTGAAGTTCCGTTCCAACAAAATTACTTTAAAATTTAATGATTGCAAAGTCTTTGTATTAGTGTAACAAATCTGAATTTAATTTAATTTTATTAGGTGTTATTAACTGTTTCAGTGTTTAATCAAAAGGCTTAATTGGTACTCAATACCAAAACACTCAAAGTATCAAAACACCGGCATTTTATTTGTAACTCAACTGATACACCTTAATACCACTTCACTGGTATACACCACATAACCGTTGATTGAATCAAAGTTCAGATTCGCAAGTGCACAATACCATAATCTGCCATATATCCTGCTCGTGCTGTTTTCATGCTATTGCGTGTAGTCGAGCATCACCCGGGCATCGCACGAATCAAATCACCCTAGGAACAGAGCCAGAGCAGCAGGACCGAAGGTATCGTCATCATCACTGTTGTTTTTTTCCCCGGTTCCCAGACGTCGGTCACGTCTGGCCATCAATTCATGCGACTTGTTCTTAAATCGCCCTCCTCGTGCTACCAAGCATCGTATCTGTGCTCCAGAGCACATAACCTAGCACTAGGACCGGTCTATCACTGCTGCTCATTGCCCTGGTCCTGAGCCGTTGGATAGGTTTAAACTTACAGCCACCGTGTGCTCCCAAGCACCTTCCGTGCTCCCTCGAGCAGAAGCCTTGTGCTCCTTAGTACTTGTCTTGTGCTCAGCACGAACCGTGGTTTCCACTCAGTTCATCAGGCCAAACCCAGCTAAGATCCGTTTTCTCGGTCAGAGCTGCCTAATACCTAGAATCATAATTTTCTGCCAGAACCATATCAAATCAAGTCTACATTCTAGCCATACTGCGTCCCTAGACCAGCTCTCAAGATCACTGGCTTACTGACCTACCGTCCTACCTGCCAACCGACCGACCGACTCTCTAGATCACCGGCCTACCCACCCACTGTCCTACTGGCCGACCGACGGACCGTCTTACTGGCTCATCAGTCCACCACCTCAGCTTTACTCCAGCTTCGGTCTGCCATCCTTGCTTTCTCAGCACCCATTGACAGCCTTGGTTCAGCAACGTTAGTCGACTGTATTTGCTGCCTCAGACCCAGTCTCTGGTCTCAGCTCAACTTTCTGGTCCCAGCTCAAGTCTGGTTCTCCCTCATCAGGTCCAAGCCTCTCTGGTTCCACCTCATCAGGTCCAAGCGTCTCTGGTCCTAGCTTATGTCTGGTTCCCCCTCATCAGGTCCAAGCCTCTCCGGTTTCACCTCATCAGGTCCAAGCCTCAACAGGTCCCAGTTTAGGTCTGGTCCCACCCCATCAGGTCTAAGCCTCAACAGGTCCAGATCCCAAGTCAGCCTCTGCTCACCTGGTCCCTTGTCCAAGTCGGCTCCTAGCTCATCTGGTCCCAGCTCTAACCTGGTCTCAGCTCATCAGGTCTTAGCTCAAGTCTGGTCCAAGCTCATCGGGTCCCAGCTCAAGTCTAGTCCAAGCCTCGTCAATTCAAGGCCCTAAGAGGTCCAAGCCTCCTTCGTCCTCAGCTCACCTGGTCCCAGACCCCAACTGGGCTCTCAGCTCACCTGGTCTCAACCTTCTGCAACCCGGTCTCAAGTCTATTGGACCTAGTATCGAGCTCTCCAACCCGGTCTCAACTCTATTGGACCTAGTATCGAGCTCTTCAATTCGGTCTCAAGTCTATTGGACCTGGTATCCAGCTTCATCATACACGTCTTCATAGCGAATTAGGAGTGAACCATCCCATCTTCTTATTTACACAGATGACGTCTCGTTTGGGTGGACGTTAAGGTGCACCGGGCCTTACAACCCTGTTGAAGTGTGCATACCTCACACATGTATAATTACATACCTACTTAAACTATTACAGTAGCCATAATAATATATAATAAGATGAGTGTAGTATGTAGTCTAGTATTTAGAATTAATAATGTGTAGGCATATTGTACCGTAATAATAAGCTGAAAGCATTGAAGACAGGAAGCAGAGTCATAAAAACTCATGGAATGAATCATCAGCGTAGACGGTTGGCGAAAATGTGATCAACAGTTAAGACACAGAGAGGCTCAACTTTGTTGGAACTGGAATTTGAATTGAAACAAATAAAGTTTTGACTAGGGTTGAATTTAGTAGAAGTTGTGACTGTTATGACTAACGCAGTTATATGCGTTTTGTCGCACATTTTCCGTTGGTGGCACTGATTATTGTAGCTGCAAACAACGTTTTAATTGATGTGGCTTATATTTAAGTTGGTGGCCAAAATAATTGTTGGAACTAACACAATTGTATTAGGTAGGATGCTTTTAAGTGAGCAAGTAGCTGTTGGAATTTTGATTAATAACAAATAAATATTACGTGTCAATAATAATGTATTTGGTGTCACTAGGAACCTCAATGACTATCGATGCTGTATTGGTTGTAATACCTGCTTTTGAGCGTGTGGCTGTGTCAGTTGTAACCACAACAACGATATACGTATGTTATAAATTCTAATATGTGAGTAGTATGGTTTAGTTACTTTTATTGGGTTTTCCCGCCATTTCGGCAAAAAAACCGCACGGCGGGTTGTATGTGTGGTATTTTCGGCTATAGCCGAAAAAACCGCAAGGCGGGTTGCAAATTTCGGCGAGAGAACCGCACGGCGGGTTGCGAATTTTTTGCGAATTGCAAATTTAACCTAACCTAACTTAAACTAACCTAACCTAACCCATCTCTTATTCTAACCTAACCTGTGCGTATGTACAGTGGATGTATAGTCGTGAGCATATATATGTTGCGGAGCGCTGCTAACCTAACCTTAACCTAACCTAACTTGTATGTTAATAGGTTTGTTGTGAATTCTGGCGGGTTGCAACTTGGCGGGTACCGAATTTGGCGTGAATTTACCTAACCTATCTCCTTAACCTAACATATCTCCTTAACCTATCTTCTTGACCTAACCTATCTCTTAAACCTAACCTATCCTAATGGCGGGTTGACTTGTATATGGTGAGTATCGTTTTGTAGCGTTGACGGGATGCCGGCGGGTTTCTTGCGTTGTTGCAAAATTTCCGGGCGGGTTGCGAATTTTGGCGTGAATTTTTGCGGCTCGCGAATTTAGCGGGGTCTGCACAGCATGTCGCTATTTCCCGCCAATCAATATCCCGCCACTGCAGGATGTCGTTTATCCCGCCAATCAATATCCCGCCACTGCAGTTTATTGATTATCCTGCCGCTCCCCCCTTCTTTACATCCTGATCTGCGGAAAGCATAGCGTGCTGCTGTGCCCTTGGGTCGCCATGGTGTCCTGGGACCGCCACTGTTCTTGGGTCGTCATAGTGTCCTTGGCCCGCCATTGCCCTTGCGTTGCTATGATGTCCTGCAACCGTTCTGATATCCTGAAAGCTATCATGGTGTCCTGTCACGGTGTCCTTGGGTTTTCACGATGTCTTGGAGCTAGCACAATGTCTGCCATTGCCATGCACCTGCTGTATGTGTCTTTGCCTCCTGAATCCGCCATTGGCTACTCTATGTCCGCCATTTTGCTTTGTTTATTGTTGGTCGTTACCAGCTCTGCCTGCATTTGGTCAGAGTGACAGCCCGCCGTCGCGTTAGGGTTCCCCGCCGCAGCCCTGAGCATGCTGTCATCGCTGTAGAAAAATACCATTTAAATGCCCTCTGCAGCCTGTTTCAGCCGTGGGGGTAGCGAAAAACCTTTTGAATGCCCTCTGCAGCCAAGGGGAGTGGAGTCTGCTGTACTCTGGACCCGTCGCTGCCGTGGAGCTTTAAAAAAAATATTCGTATACTATTCAATACCTTATGTTGATAAACGTAATAATAATTTTAGATATAAAATAAATGATAATCCAGGTACTGCTTTTTGAGATATAACTATAGAAACAGGAAGTTATGAAATTAAAGCTATTGGTAAACTAATTGAAGATTTAATGAATTTTCATGAAAATAATAATGAAATTCCTGAAACTGATGCAGTAAACAAGGTTATAAAAATCTAGCCTGATGCTTCTATTGCTAAATTTGTAATATAAATACCCCAGGGTTATGTGGTCGATTTTGGTACACCTAATTCAATCGGTAAAACTCTAGGATTTACACTAAAACAACTTACTTCTGGTGGATATTTTTCAGATGCAACAGTTGGTTTAAATCCAGTTAACTCAGTACGTGTACATTGTGATTAAGTTTCTGGTTGTGCTATTAATGGTAAACCATCTTGATGTAGTTATTTATTTACACCAAAAGTACCATCAGGTTATAATATTATAGAAGAATCCAGGCAAAATGTGTATTATTAAGTGGATCAGAAATACATAAATAAAATGACTGTATGGTTGACTGATGAAAAACCTAATTCTATTATGTTTTGCGAGGACTTATAAGCACTGGTGACAACTGTGATGTAAATGTCTACATAAATAAAGTTAATTGCGAAGACTGGAAATGCGCATCTTCTTTGGAGCACCAAAATAAATCGCAGGAACACTGTGTTCTTCCTTCTTCAAATTCAGATTTAATTAAAAGCAGTAAAGATTGCAGGCGATTATCAAGCAGGTGTGGATCACCATCATCATTAATAAAAGTAGAACTAGCTACTTTTGATTACGATGAGGATGAGCTAGTTACAAGTGACATGAACGCAAGCAGTAGCAGTACAGGTACAACTGAGACTGAAACTGGTACTACTGAAAAAGGCACGGCTACAGCAATAACAAAGACCAATACCATTACTAATGTTAAAGTCAAAACCGCAGGTGCAGGTACACATTTGTTTTGATTTTGATTTATTTAGGTCACAGTCTCAGAATTAGTTATAGTTTTATTTTAGCTGTAGTAAACAAACATAAAAAAAATAGTGCGTTATTTCTAAAGTGCTAATTTGCAAACTATTTTAGTATTTTGCAATCAATAACAATAATTTAAATCTTAGTAACGTTTAAAATGATTTTATAAACATTTCAGGAAAAAACATTGCAGTAACACCGCCATCTCCGTCACCTTATCTTGATTTCTCAAATGATTCTAATGCTCATCACCATCTTTTAAATGAAACCGCGGTACTGCCGACCTCGGCCCCGGCACATACACAAACATCTAAAATTGCAATTGAAACCAAAAATTTGACCTTAACTTCAACTTCAACTTCCACATCAAAATCAACTATAGGTACAAATATTGTGCTTCCCAAACCTGTGCCTGTGACAGTAGTGCGTCGAAGCAGCATTTTTGGCGAAATTCCGTTAGAACATCAAAGATTCTGTCAAGAAGACTGGAACGCGGAAGCAAAATTTATTTTCAGTTTTAATGATTCAAAATGCAGCTTCTAACATGCATTCAAAATATTTAATGACACAAATAAGCCAAAAGGACTACAATTTTGACACATTAAAAATGAATAATACAAGTAATAATCAACATCCAAAGAAACATAAAGCCACTGTGACCATAGATAAAACAAAACACACATCTAAATCTTCAACTGTTGGTATTGGATCCGATTCTGGTCATGGTGATATGGTTTTTTTTAGTACAGACACTGACAGTAGCACTTCATCTTCAAATTTAAGCACAAATAAATTGCTTGACTCTGCTTCCCAATCGTCTAAAAGAAAAAAACAACAATCTACTACATCTGCTTTTACGAAAAGAATGCAAAAATCGGACCACAAGAAAGGTAAACATATAGATGCCACTACCTCTACCTCAGTTGCCTCAGATATGCGAGTCACCAACTGGGAATGATACTTTACTTTTGAAGAAAATGAAGATCATACTAAGCGAGGTGAGTTTCCAGTTTACAATAGTGAATAGTTTACAACTTTATTATTTTCATTTTTCATTTTTAATAATTTTCATATGTTAAAAATTAAAAACGTTTGGCGCAAACAAGTGCAATGTGCAGTTAACGCAACAGTGCATTTAATTTGAGTGCATATACCAAAATTCACATACTTAATTAATTTAATTCCTATTTTGTTTGTTTTGATTTAAATAGAAAGTACCTGTAATATGTGCAAGAAAGTTATTGCTGATTGTCATGGTATAATAATCACCCTAAAGTACCACATCCAAAAACATTTTTACCCTGCATTATTCAACTGTTACACCTGCAACCTGGAGTATGACCTGCCGTCGTCATTAGGTAGATACCGTAGGGAGTCCCCTGCACACGCTGTCAATGAATCGATGTCAATGTCGGGAAAACGAAAAAAAAGTATGAAAAAAGGCAAAAATGCAGTTAAAGGCAGTAAGAGTAAGAGCGCCAGTCAAAAATAAAATCAGTTTTATCTGAAATTTGTTTTATTTACAGTCAATGCCAATGACCAATACTACCTAATGAATTGTTTCATAAAACAAAGTTATAAATTTAAATAATTTTGTTGCTCACGTTAAAATTGAATTAATTTATGATTGGTCTTGATAAGCTTGTTAGTTGTTGTGTAGTCCGTGTAGTTCTGTTTGTGAGTATAAAATAGTAAAACTAGAAAGTCATACTAGATTTTAGATTTATTGTAAATAAACTATGCACTGTGACTGTATGTATGTAGTTGTAGCACTACGTAGTATTGTAGTATGAAGTGTAGTTAGTGTAGTGTACAAGTTAAAACACTATGCTCATGAACTAAATATCTATTTTTTATTTTTCAGTAAGTAATTGTAGTTTTTAATCTATTTTTTTATTTTTAACACTGTTTAAAGCTTAACAGTAAAATTCAAAGCAAAGTATGACATTATGACCTAATAAAATGAATTATGAATATAAGTCCTTATGATTTTCTTTACGTGCCGTAAGTATACCGTACAGCCGTACAGTGCCGTACACATGGTCTACGTCTACAAGAATGTTTTATATTACTTGTAAATATCATTAGCATTCAAATTTGAATGATTTTTTTATATTGTAAAATGCGTCAAAAACGTGACTACGTGACAGATTCTGCAAAGCTAATTAATTATTAATTAGACTTCTTTTAATGTAGAACAGTTACGAGTTCTAATTTTTATCGTTTAAATGAACTAAATGTTGAGATTAAAATACTTTTATTTGTTTGGTGTTTTGTTTTGTAGTTTGGTTGCTCTTAATTTAGTGTTGTAACTTTATTACTTTATTGGAGACTCAGTGAATTGAGATTCGAGTTGAATTGTTATTAATAATTTATGACTTATGAGCAGATGCACCACCAGCAAATAGTATTTGTAATTTGTTTAGCTGAATATGGGGAGTATGAACACCACTCAATGCATAACTAATAAGAAAAACGTAATTAATAACTAATTAACATTACTCATAAGCAGCAAGCAGTTTATGGCTTGTGACTGCTGCTGCTTATCTTTTTGTTTTTTATTACCTGGAAATTATGATTTAATAAATAATGACTGGACATAAAATTTTATGTACATGCGTATTTAGTTGTTCAACCATAAATTAAAACGTCTATAGATACATTTAATTAGAAAATTCAATTTTTTTTTAATAACTGTAATAATTTTTATAAAACCAATAAGGCACTAGTATTTTTGTACAAACCTATATGTGCATACAAAAAGATGTCTTGGCTGTCAGTTTTTGGTTGCATCTTGCATCAAAATTACGTAGAGATCCATAATATTATAACGACTTTTGCTGAGTTTGTTGGCTAATTCAGCTGACTGGCTGCTGTCTTCTGATCTGGAATTTGACCGAATCTGAACTGCTGGCTGCGGCTGCATATTTTATGCTCAGTATGCATGCTGCTGCTGCAGCAACTGCAGCTGCAGTTGCACTCGCACGGGCTGACGGCTGCATTGCTGAGTGCTGCAGTGAACTGTGTGGCTGTGGCTACTATAGTATCTTAAATAAGTCATTAGTATAAGTATACTAACGACAACGACTAACATTATTAAATTTTGTGGATTAGAATTAGAGTTTAGAGTGAATATTTAATTCTAATTATTGATTTACAGGTTTAGTTTTTTTATTTATTCAACCAACTAACATTCAAGATAGGATCTGACATTGCCTATGGACTCATGGCGCCAGGTGCTATGCATTGAACATGCATCAAGCTTAAAGTATATAGTATATAGCATTGACCAAGTAGCTCAAACACAAGCATTACGCACGTACACAAGTTACTTTTTAGTTTTTGTTTCTATCAATGTCACTAGTCGTCAGTTCCGATGAATGTTAAGTTTAAGCTCAACTGCCTGCAAATAAATTATTCAAGCTATTTTTATTCATGTCAAAGCTCACACCAGTTAAGGTCAGTTCTCTTGTTCAAGTTCTAGAAATCCAGGTTTATCAGTATCAAGATCAAGTATCAGTAACCTATGTAGCTGTCGTTCATTTGAATTTGAAATGTAAAATTACAGAATTAACTAAATGACGCCAGTGTTTGAGTCCCTGCCTTAGCTAGTAACATAACGTCAGTTTTCACTATTCGTCAGTACAGATAAATGTTACCTTGGAGTTCAATTACCTGCAATTAAAATAATAAAGCTATTTTTATTCATGTAAAAGCTCACCCAAGTTATCTTGTTCAAGTTCTAGAAATCCTGCTCGATCAGTATCAGTGACCTATTTAGCTGTCGTTTATATTTAATATTTAAATTACCAAAATTAACTTACTGACGCCAGTGCTCCAGCCACTGCCACAGCCAGTAACAGTAACACAAATGTCGGTCGTCACTATTCGTCAGTACAGATGAATGTTAAGTTGGAGTTCAATTGTTCAATTACCTGCAACTATATTAATAAAGCTATTTTTATTCATGTAGAAGTTCACATTAGTCATTAGTTCTCTTGTCTAAAAGTTAAAAATTCCAAAAATCTAGCTTTATCAGTACTAACTATCACGACGTATCTGTCGTTTACATTTAATATTTAAATTAACAAAATTACCTTACTGACGCCAGTGCTCAAGCCACACCAAGTAACAGTAACATTAAAATTCGTAGCAGTGGCAGTGATAGGCAGTGACAGTTAGTCCTATTTCTAATTTATACCTAATATTTAATATTTAAATATTTTTAAGTAGTCCATGTTTTGAATTAAATAATATTTAAGTTTTAGTTTTGCTCGTGTCAGTGTTAGTCGTCGGTCTTTAGTTCTTCAGTCAGTTGTCTGTGCACTGTGCGTGCTGAGTGCTGCAACATCAAAAGTTTAATAGTAGTGTGGTGTACCAACAAATGTTAACAAATTAAAAATTAGTACTTCTCTCTTTTGAATTTTGCATTTTAATTGTTATGGTTATTAGAAAATTTTGACCAAGAATTGCTATTGTACTTCTGTCATCAGTCATTTGCGATCATTCTATACACAATTCCTAATTTGCCTGCAAGCTTAGCTTAGACGTTTACTGCAAGATTGCGTAATTAAGCTAACAGTTGTCATTAAAGTTGATAATGGAAGCAACAACGGTAAGTTAAATATTAACAACTATAAACAAATTGATGCTAAATAAATTCGTTAACTCATTAATTAATGCATTAAATGTTAATTTTAGTAAAAGAAGAGTGTGCTAACTAATTAGGTTATTTAAATTAATTACTTTAAACAAGGTACAGTTGGCTTTCGGTCAACAGCTGCGTCTTGGCAATTCCTGAATTTGTTAGCTCTTCAAAATGCGGAGTTTTTCTTTACTGATAAGACTGTACGATGTGCCAATAATCATTTCATAACATTTCATGGATTTTTAGTTAATTTCTATAATACTTATGCCACTCATGGGAACAATCCTGTTGAGCCCGTTGAGCCGGTTCAGCGCAGTCCTCGTCCTCAACAACATTTGGGTGTCCAAGTTGGAGCCGGTCTGGCGGGTTCAGTTAATAACCAGAACCAGCAAGTAAGACTTACAAGGTTATGTTTATGTCTGCCTCAAAAGTAAAACGCAATGCATAAAAATATTAAAATATTAATTCCTAATAGAATTAGCTGTCTACAACCTTTCTTCTCTATTTATATTTTTGTTTTTATTTATTATTTCTGTCATTACTATTCAGCTACCTGGGACTGGAACTGCAATTTCGCCAGCGTCTAACTCAGTTATCAACCTGCAAGATTATACAGTCCTTAAAGCTGCTCAGGTTGTTTTATTTTTGTACGTGAGAAATATTTGTGTATGGCCTACATCAATCGTACGTTTTGTAGAAGTAATGTTGGCCCTTGGTTGTAATCCATCTTATGTGAATGTTATGGGTCCGATGTCGTCTGCGTTGTATGATGTTTTGTCGGGGTCACACATAGCAGAAACAGCACAAGGGAAAAAAATTCGATTTTGGTCTGACAACAATGGTGTCTTAACCGCGCACTTCATTTATGCTAACGGAATTTCGCATATTGAAGGTTATAGTGTAGGCAGTTCCGGTTTGGCTTAGCTGTTAGGCAGTTAGTCAGAGTTAATCTGTTTGCTGTGCTTAATACCTAAATAACTGATTCTTAGTTTCTTTAATTAATTTATTTATTTGAAATCGACAACGTCGCTTTATTTATATTTAATTTCTTATTTCTTAAACGTTCATTGTCATTGGCTACGTATTTAAAATATTATTCTAATTTCATGCTAATAATCATTTTAGAATGAAACTTTGCTAATTTACTTTTATTTTAGTTTCTGCCTTCAACTTAATATTATATAAACAACGTTGGATGATAGTTTTTTATGGAGTTTTTTACGTAATGCTTCTACTTGTATTTTTATGCCGTTTTCGGTGATTTGCATAATTTTAATTACTTGTTTCAGTATTTTGTAGCGTTGAATCGTACAAATTTATTTCCGTTTCATTTCACTTCACATGAAAATAAACTTATTTCTGAATTTTTTGAATAGAATAACACAGTTTGGATATTTAGGTTAAATCTTGTTTGCATGTTTGTTGATGTAAATGGTTTTAGTAAATAAGTGAACTTGCCTAACTACACTACATTGAATTAGGTTAAAACTTTGAGACTCGAGATTTGGAGCAATCACCAAGTCACTAACCACCACAGCCGTAAGCATTTAGAATTTGGTATAAAAAGCAAACAATTTTAGTTTATCGTCTTATTAGTGTGTTTTTTGTTAGGATTAAAACATCCACATCTTAAAATGGCGGACTCCAGTATCCTCAATAATAAAGGCAAGGAAAAGTTAGAAAAGCAAAGTGCTAGTTCTACTACTAGTTCAGCAAGTATAAAAAAGCAAAGCTTAGGTAGTGGAAGTAGTGGGCAAGGGCAGGGCAGTACCGGCAGTAGCAGCTCTACCACCTCTAAAGAATCAAAAAACTCAAAAGACCCAGTTTTAAGCTCAGGCCCAGGAAACGTAACAGTTTCCCCCGCAGTAACCCGGTCCAGGTCATTGCAACGTTCTACTTAATCGTCTTCTGCATTGAAACGCAGAAAAAATAGCCGCTAGTTTGCAAGTAAAAAGAAGTCACTTACAGCTGCGAGTGGTGGTTCCGGTTCAAGCTCCAGCAACTCTAGCTTCAACGAGCATTTGTCTCTGGTATTGACAAAAAGAAAAGGTTTGTCTTTGTCTCGTAGAAAAAAAGGAAAGGACGAAAGTCATAGCAATCGAAAATCAACTTCGTCGTCTTCGTCAGAAAAAAAACAAGAATGACCGTAGCAAGCGTATTTCTGCTTCTACTGCAACAGAGTCAGAGTCTGAACCTGACACTGTGTTTACTCAGCAGTATCCTCTGAAGAAACGGCAGTCTCAGTCTAAGTCTAAGAATGTCAAAACAAAGAAAAGTGGTTCAGGATCCCAATCTAAATCCAAGCTGTCAGTTGCAGCCGCAACTAGAACTAGAAAAACTGAAGTTGAAGTTAAATTGGAAGAGGAAGAGAAATTGTTTCTTTTAGACCGTGAAAATCCATCCTTCCAGTTAAGACGTTTCCACACCTCATCCAGAAGTTCAGTACGAAGAAGATGTCTATCTATTAAAGGTAATTGTTTAGTTATTGTTACACTACTTACAGTTTATAGTTATTTGCTGATGCTTATTCTGTTTTAATACCATTTTTTGAGTTTTAAGTTTTTGAATATTAATTTTTTTTTTGTTTAACTGACTTTAATTTTGTGATTGGTAATGCTAGTTGCAAAGTCATTCAGGTTAGGTTTGATTTACAATAACACCTACACCCAATCACCCAATCACTAATTCCTATATTATGATGTTGCTTATAATAGATGTTTTGTTTTTTTATTTGTGTACAGATGACACTCCGCTGCTAAAAACTACACCTCAGAGTTTGGACACCAATTCAGAAACTGATATAGATTTGATACGTGGACATAATACGGGTAATAACAGTTCTAAAAGGGTTAAGGGTTTCAAATCGCTTAATTTTGATGGATCAGAGCATTCTGAGCACGTAGAAGAAGAGAAAGGTGGAGATTGCAACAAATCTGACATGAAGTTAGATCTGTTAGATACTTCTGATCTAATAAATTCCCAAAAAACATCAACACCATCAAGGAGCAGAACCAGTGTCGGATCTAGACGGAAGTTGCAAGAAAGGGAAGAGGAAGAAGGTAACAATAATTATTGTATTATAAAATTATAAAAATATGATTGCCGGTTGTAAATAAAATTATTTATAATAATTTGACCAATATTGTGTTTTTGCTTTACATCGTTAGTATATAATGATAGTTGATTATACATTCATAAAGTACGTCTAGCTATTTTTTTAGCGTGCTCCTCGCCCTTGGCTGAGCAAATTAAACGAAGAAGAGCTGATTCCCTGGCAGTAGGATCAGGATCCACCTCTAGTCCCCATAACTCAAGTGCCAGCGCTAAGTCGTCCGGATCCAGCAAGTCAAAAATTTTGTCGCCCATGCGATTAAAGAAAGTCAGCTCTACACCTTCACGAGGTTCGTCGGTCTCACGGAAATCTAAATCTAAATCTCTAAAATCCCCTCATTTTCCTCTTGTTTCACCATCCCAATGGACGTTAAGAATGAGAGCTGGATTTAAGCTTTAACGTAAAATAGCTAAACACTTTAGCTACATCGGTCACCGTGATGAAGAGATCACTACCTCTGGATCTCCTGAAAAACGTTATGCAGTTACATGCAAACGGTGTCCGGCAGTGCTTGCTGGCCACGTTTTCTCTTATGGAAATTTACGTCGTCATTTAGTCGTAAGTAAAGTTTCATTTAGTGTCATGTTTTATTTTTTTTGTAATTAAATGAATTAAATCCTTAGTATAATTCAAAATAAATTACTAAGGTACTACATTTCTTGATTTCTTGTTTACTGATTTATTGCAGATGCGACACGGAATAGGGCGTCTTTACACCTTGATAACGGACGAGCGTTTGAAAAATAATGGAAAATACCACATGGGGCACCCAGAGCAACTTCGCTATGAAATGAATTGCCTACGGTACACTCTCTTGAATAATTTACCCTTTCAAATGGCACGATATGATGCGTTTCAAGTACTGGTTGAAGACTTGGAGCCTAGTAATAATACTTTAAGCGGCAAGACTTTAAGTCGGCGATTTGTAGCTTGCAGCAAGATAGTAAGTCAAAATATTAAAATTAAAATAATTAAAATTTACAATTATAAATTCTGGCTTATTCATGGCCTATAACTTTCTAACTTTGTAGTTAACATTAACAGTGAAAAATAGCCATTTGCATAACTAACTTTATTTTTAATAGCAAATATTATTTAATATATCTTTACGTTTTTGGTTTTAAGGCAGAAGCTGAAAATCAATTGTTTCTAGAGAACATATTGTACATAAGTATTCTTGTTGATGGATGGACGACAAAGAGAAATAAGCGGGTCATTGCTTTGCAAGCCATGTATGTGACTGATGATTTCAAATGGGGCATAAAAACTTTAGGATTGCAGTAATTATCTGGGCGTCATACTGGAACAGCAATAAGAGATTTCGTAAACGACATACTTCGCGACTATGATCTTCTTGATAAGGTAAGAGCTAACTATCAAATATAATAAATTAGAATTAAAAACATAAAGTTGGTATTTATAATCATATGAATAAAATTAATTCACGATTACTATTACTAATATTTTATAGTTAGTTTATATTCGTGGTGCAATCACTGCAATATGATGCATAAATTATAACCGAAATGCCTCAATTACATAATTCACATTCACACATTGACAATCTTTTTGATTTTTGGTTTATATTTCAACAGGTCTCATCTGTTATCATAGATAATGGTTTAAACATGATTAGTGCATTTGATAACTTCAAAAACCGAACACCATTTAGACATGGACGCCCAACATGTCCAATGGGCTCTTCTCACGTTGCATATCGATGCGTCGCCCATACTCTACAGCTTGTAGTCAAAAATGCCAACTTAGGACCAGTGGCTGTGTCGGTAAGGAAAGCAATGGTCAATATTACTAGAATCATGAACTGTCACATTTTACGCAAACTTTTGCTGGTTCAGACCGGAAAAGGATTTCCGAAAAAAAGCGATACTCGGTGGAATGCCGAGTATGATATCATCTGTTTAATAGTCACCGTAAGGCTATATCTTTTTTATTACAACTCCTATAATTCTTGACTTGTTTAGTATCTTATTTATAATTAAACTGATAAATAGTATAGCATCGTGTAAACTTATGCAATATTGTATTCCTTGTTTATTGTTTACTGGTGTGCGCGCTGCCGCACTTGTTATCACATACAATTGATAAACGTCATAAAGCATTAGCAGTTGTAACACCAAACACCACCTTAATAATTAGAAATTTGATAGAGATTTAATTGCCTTAATACTATTTTTATTTATTTATTTTGTTCTAGGGGAAGATGTTAAATGCAGTGAATAGAATTTTAAATTACGCAATTACTACTAAAGAAGGCTCTTTCTCTCAAAATGCAGAAACAAAACCAGAGAAGATGAGTAATACTGACTATAATATTCTCAAATTGTTTTGTTCCTTACTTAAGCCACTAGCAACTGCGACTGACCGTCTGCAGGCGGATGGATTTACGGCACAGCTGATTCTTCCTGGACTAGTTAGGTGTTTCAAAGTTAGTTTTTAGTTACTTTAATTCTGCAAATAACTTATATGTATTGATAATGATGATAAAAGATGTAGTTATTCTATGACACTATAAATTATAAAAACTTTCATACAAATCAATTAATAGTTTAATTAATGAAATATAAAAATTAAATCGATTGTACTTGAGAATCTTGATAACGAAGGTCCGTCAAATCTCGTTACTGAATTCTGTCATCGATTCGCGTCATGGTTTTCGGATCCCGTTTTAGTAACTGCCACGGTTTTGGATCCTTAGAGAAAACTGCACTTTTTTGATTATATGCGAACATGTAAATAAAAAATTAATTTTTAATATAAAATTTTTAATGATTTCTAATAATATTCATAAAAAACAAAAACTATAATTTAACTGATTACTAGTATGCTTTTACACTGTCACGTGTAAATTTGAAATACGCCCCACACTGGTGATTCGGAAGGTAGTATTATTTTGTACTTTCCAGGTGTGTAACTTTTGTATTTTATGATTTTGTTACAGTTTTCTACGATAACGAACTGCCCTTGCTTACAAATGCGGACATCCTCACAGTGGTTAAAAAATTCGCAGTGTATTGTAGTGAAACGAGCTACGAAATAAACAAGACCCCGCATTCCAAGGAAAGTGTTAGTGTTGCAGCAGAAAATAGCAAAGCTGCTTCGCCTGCCTCTTGTTCAGGAGATAGTCTGGATGCCTACACTACAGTTAACACATCTTCGAAAATGACACACAATATTTCGGTTTACAGTCTTGATAAGCTGGATGATTCAATCCCTTGTACGTCGAAAAACGTGCTTGATGGTAGTCCGAGTAGTCCGACTCCTACTTCTCCTTCAATCCATAAACATCCGTTTGAAAATATCATAGATCTGAAAATTAAAGCGTTCTCCCATTTACATATAGCGCTTGTTGATGTAGGAGACTTTTGGCGTGAACACTAATTCAAATTTCCAATGCTGGCAATTGTTTTTAAATGAATTATGTCGAGATCGTCGTCAACAGCGCCTGTAAGTGTTTAAATGTTTCTTCTTTTTTTTACCTACCACGAATCAAAAATACTTATTATTGTGATTTTTTATAGCAACAATATTTACCTTAAAATCTTCAATTAAAATACACAAGTTCATTTTTGATTTAAGATTTGTAGTAATGTTTAAAAACGTTTAATTCTAGTGTTCTAATAGTTGGAAAGGTTGTTCTCAAAATGTGAAATCATCACTAGAGACAAACAAACAAACGTACTACTGACATTTGTAAAGAAAATGCTGATTACCAGGGAATGGTTTGAAGGCGAGGATAAAATTAGACGAAAAAAAGAAGTCAAGGCAAAAAACAGTAATGCTACTACCAGCAAAACTGAACACGAACACGACAACACTGCCACTGAAGGTGATAAGTTTTTGGACTTAATGAGGATGGGGATGGTATTTTTGACTTTGTGGACATCAGTGGCTGTCAATCACCATCGCAGGCTTCGGCTACTTCGGCATCACCACAATCGCAAAATAAATCTCAAAGTCGCCCGTCATCAAGATCGAGTTCAAACTCATCTTCAGGTTCAGGTCGGTCACCATCGCGATCGCTATTATCAGAAGAATACATTGAACTTGACACCGCCCTGAAGATGGTTTTGGAGGAAGATGAAGATAATCCGAACTGTAAAGATGATGGAGATGTAGGAAGCTGGGAATGCTTTGAGGCCCAGCAACAACGTTGGCTTTGCTAGTAGTGTCATTATTTTTTTTATTGTAACGTTCTTAACTTTCAACCTGCAGAATGCAGGACGATACCATACAATATTGTATTATCTATTATCAGTTTCTCAGCCATTCTCAGGTATTGTAATTTTAATTTTAATTTTTTAATAATCATCGCATCAGTGATCAGTGGACACTAACAATTGTAGCTTTTTAACTTTTTATTTTTAGCAAGTTTTAATTTAATATTCATAATTGTATATTTTATTTTCATTAGATTTAATTTCTATAAATATGTTTAGGTAATAAATAATATTGTAATATTATTAAAGTAATCCGTCATCTTTTATATTAATAAATAATAATAATAATAATTAATAATGCAGGCTTTATTTACTTTATTTTATAAATTAATTTCATCGTTTTAGTTGAAAGTTGTAACACGCGTATCGGTAGTAACACACGTAGATTTTCTTTTATAGCAGCACTGTTGCTGGTCTGCTATTTTTGCCAGTTTTAGTTTTAATTTAATATTTATATTTTATTTTCATCTCTTACTAGGTCATAGGTATCATCAACATATGTACTATGATTTTTTATTGATGATTATGACTTGTCTAATAATTTTATAAAACCAATAATTTGTAATTAGGTAATAGGATGAATTTAATCATAATTAAATGTATAATTTATTTAATCGTGTCAAATAATAATAAAGTAACCACCAAAATCAAAAAAGTGAAAACAACTACAATGATTTTCTTTGTATTCATATAGTATTTTAGTTTTTAGCATCACTTCCAGCAGCAGCAGCAGCGGGTCCTGCAGCGGCTCCACTTCCGGAAGGCATGGATGCAAGTTTACTCATACCATCTGCTTAAGTTGTTCCACACTCTTTCCACTTGAATGATCACATACTTTTTTAAGCTTTTCCTTATACGCTTAAATAACAACAGAACTAAGAATTTTCTCAATATCTGCGGATTTGGGATTGGTGTTTGAGATTAATACGGCCAAAAGATATGCGGCTACGTACCTCATCTTAATATTTATTAAAATTTTGAATTATGAATGCGTGTATGTATGAATTTATCGCGTCAGATGAAAATTAAAAATAATTTAATATTTTGTGCAAACACGTTAAAGAGTATAAACACTATGGATCCAGATCCCAGTAACAAATATTTGTTTTATTGAAATTTCTGTAATTTAAATTTAACTGATTCGTGTTTGGGCTGTAGGCTGTAGGCTTAGGCCCGTTATTGATAATGCAATAAATCTAAACTACAACTACTACGCTATAGATTACAGGAAATGAAAAGTCAAATCATAAAACAATTACATAATTGATATAAGTACTAAATACGTAGTTAATTCTTTTCTACAGAGCTCACACAAATATAAAATGATAATATAATATTTATACATTGAACTATAGAAGTGCTGCCCTGGATATGGATACACTATACACTTGTAGTTTATCCTATTAGTGTACGCATTCTTTAATTCTTTTACCTCAACCTGGTAACTCTTATTATTTTACTTTTTCAAACATTAAACTAAAAACTAAATGATTATAACATTAATCGGTCGAAAGTCCATAAAACAAAAGTTTCATTGTGATATAGTAATAAAGTTACAACACAATGCTGTCAAACAACTAAAAAAGTATAAATATAATAATTACTATTACAGTTTAAAAAACAAATTCATTTTGGTAGCTTGGTATTGATATTTGACATTGACTGGTAACTGGTACAAGGTACAACGGTACCAGATACTTCTGACCTTAGATATCAAGACTGTGACTAATATACTGACTGCTAACTGCTAAGTGACTGAGACTAAAGTAAAAAAATATATAGCTTTTAAAGATACATACGGATCATTATATTGTGTCATAGCCGCCCTTTCATTTTAGGGTTTGTTTCTTATTCATGAGTGTCATTTTCCCTTTCCGGCTTCCGGCAGTCTTCAGCTTTAAATTTTTAGCATGTAATGGTAAATCAAAGTGGCGGCCAATACTAAATTTATTTAAAAACGTCTTCTTGCATAACTTACAAGTGAAGCAAGATGGATTTTTGTGTTTACAGATATGATCTTTCAGCTTTCTGGTCAGTGATGCGATGTAATTAAACTTCTTGTTACAAATTTTGCATTGATATACTGTTAAAAATAAAAAATTAAGATATATAGAAATGCAGATCCATAAATAAAACGTCAACTCATTTATCAATGCATTGTTTTGATTTTACAATAATAATAACTAATAATAAAATAGGCACATAGTCATGGTTTAAGTTCAAGTTCAACTCTTTAGTCTTTAGGCAACAGCCAACGCCAACGGTAACGGTTGGTATGTTTAACATAATTAAAAAAAAATACAAATATAGTTGTGTTAAATACTTAAATAGGTAAATTGAAACCTTCCTTTTTTGTGCTCAACGTAAAAAATCCAGAAATACTTTTTATGAAATTCTTCCCCTCGAGGTTCTGCAGTTTTGGATTTTGATGCAGGTGCTGCTTCAGATTCATTAGATAAATTGAAGTTTGAGTTACATAGCTTTGGATCACGCTCTTTTTTCGTTATCATCTTCATCTTTTGTGCTAGCTTCTGGTTTTGAGTGTTATTACTGCAAATATGCTTGGGCTTGTGATGTTCACGCCTAATCTTCAATGTTCTAGCATTAGCATTTGCTTTAGGAATGACTGGAGTTTTCCGAATTTCTTCAAATTTTTTCTAAGCTTTTTTTTGATCTTCTTTAGAAATTTCAACGACTGGATGAGATTCAACAGTTTGACTTTCAAATTTAAAAGCGTCGACATCAGGTTTTTTTGCTGGGTCAATTTGGTTGATTTCTTTTTCTTGTGCTTGTGTCACAGCCGTTTTTTGGCCTTCCACATGATCATGCCTTTCACTAGCACTAGCACACGTAACTGTTGAGGTCGAGGTCAGGCTCGGGGTGCAAAAATAAATTGCATCTTCTTGCGGGTTGAATTATGACTTCAACTTTGACTTTACCTTTGAAAACTGAAACTGCAACTTACTACTTTTACGCCTTTTAATTTGCCAAATTTGCTTCTTTGCTTTTCTCGGTGTATTTGCAATACGATTATTCTTATCGCGTAGTTTTTGTTGTTGATGTTGTAATTTTAAAATATGGTAGTCGGGATTACGGCATTTAGTGATCTCTTCTAGAAACTCACTTAAAGTAAGAATTCCTTTGTATCCATAGTTTTCTTCTGGATATAGACTTTCAAAAAACTGGTCTGGATTCTGACTTTCTAAAACTTCTATTTTGTTTTCGTTCCTGTGAAAAACACAATCATCGGTGTTTGTTTGTGTAGCGGAAGAAGACACGGATGTTGCAGGAGCAGGGTCAGAGTTTCAACTATCAGCAGCTACAAGACCTTCCGTAGCAGATATAGTATCTTCAGTTACAGTGCTCGATCCTTATCCTTTTTGCACCTTGCTACAAGTACAAACTACCGTTGAAACGTGAACGTATACCTTGCAGTTGTATCCAACCGAAATTAATCCGCCCATTCCCTCAAGTCCATCTCCATCTAAAAAGAATTCAATTATATTTTAAATGCAATTTTAATTACATGCTTATTCTATCTTTTAGATGGTTTTTGTTTTTAGTGTACACACTTTTTTGTTGCGCACACTCACACATGCACACATGTTGTGCACACAGCCTAGTTAATATAATACATTTATACTTCCATGTATATATTATTTGTTTTCATAGTAATGGTGCACACACACAAGTAAATTTATGACTGCGCACTGTGAAACTGATAAGTTGTGCTGTGTAAAAATAACATGTGCGAAGTAAAAACATTAGCTAATATATAAAATTTAATAATTAAAAATGCAATCATAAACATAATACAAGCGTTGCGTGCTTATTACTGATAATGTAACATTTAATCCCTAATCTATCATCTAAGTGCAACTTTGCAAATCTACCCTACGACCTTACCTTTTACAATTGTGGCATTATTAGGATCGGTGATAGTTGTAGTTGTTCTTGATGTCAAAGTTGAATTTGAATCCATGACATTTTGTGTTGCAGAATCAGGTGACTTGGAATTCGATGCATCAATAAAATTTTCCTGTTGTTCGGCACTCATAATTATTAACCTTAATGTGTCTTGAATAATTAAGGTTTTTGATTTTATGAGATAGAAAATATTCAAAAATCTGCAACCATGGAAAACAAAATAATATGAATCGTATTCGAATTCTTACAAAATTGTTTAGTTTTTATTAGTTTGTGTTTGTATATAGTATATTAAGTACCAGGGTAGTAGGTCATAGGTATAGCAAAGTAACAAAGAATGCAAACATAATACAAAATAAAAAAATACAACATTTATAAAGTTTTATTACCTTTTGTGATTAGATGTAGATCAGAAGTAAAAAGTATATAATTTACTGCAGAATAACTTTTTTCACCAACGAGTAAGTAAAAGTAACGCACAACTTGAGTTGCAATATAATAATAAAATCCTAGTCACTAGTAATAATAAGTTAATTTAATTTTATAATCGTATAATATTTTTAGATGTTAGATCTCTTATATTGTAATTATTGAATATAATTGAACAATAATTAGTGTTTTGTTTTGAACTTCAAAAAAAGTGTTCGTTGACTGTAAAACTGTAAGCTTTAGAGTACTGTAGACTGTAGAGTAGAATGTAGAGTTTGGAGTTTGTTTAGCTTGCGCTGGCATTGGTGTGTGTACACACTAGCTGTAAGCTGTAATACGTAAATACCACGCTACAAATACCAATACCAGTGGCTGTACCTGTGCTGTGCTGTGACTATTAGCTACCATAAATACTAAAAACAAAACCAGACACAGACTACTAGCCAGCAGCCAACAGGTTCTCAATTAAAATGTTGCGCGAACACGTCAGTGATGAATGCACGTGATTTTGGTGCTGCGAATGAGTTTAGAGCCTGAGCTAATTAACCTATTAGCATTTACTTATAGCATTGCCGCAGTTATTATTTTTTGATAAACACCATATGTTTTGGAGTTTGAATTCTAAACTAAGCTACTAAGCAAAAGCAGAGAAATAATCCTTGCACTCAGTATTCATTGAAATTTTGAAATAAAATTTAAAGAGTCGTCGTTAATTACAAAAAAGTACTAAGAAAAAGTGTAATGTATTTATTGACTTTAGTGTAATAATAAAGAATTTTTACTCAAAGTTAAAAATACTTTAACTACTGGCAACTGACATTTCGCACATTTGTGTTTATACCTGAACTAAAAAAAGCTAGAAGTAACAGCTTAGTTTTTGTTATGACATAGTGACATAGTTATTTAAGATTAAGATTTAATATTTAATGCTAACACTTTAGACACTTTTGAACTTTTAACTACAGTTTAGGTGTATGTTTGAACACTATTGCTATTTTATTACCTGTAAGTAGTACTAAGTACATATTAAACTATTTCATTAGTGATTAGTGGCTTGTGACTTAGTATCAGAGAACCAAAAATAACAAGGTTCATCGACCTCATTTAATTTCACTTCAACAACAACATGAGCATGGATGTTGATGGCGCTGATAAAGATCAGGATCAGGTGAGCTAAGCTCAAATCAAGCTGATACTTGATAATTTATTGATATTATTAGGATAGTGTTTGTGGTATTATTACGACTAGCAACAATAGGTTATTCCATGAATTAATAATAACGGAAAGAGATGTTATTAACGTAGATGTAGTTAAATTAATTTAGCTTTGGCATACAAGTCTTGCTCACTCAGCCTGAGCCTGAATACTCGTTTGTTTAGTGAATTTACTTTTTGTGATTCTATTTATCACATTACAGACTATGCAAAAAAAAGAAAACGAAAATACTTGCATTCAGTCTCAGTCCTGTGAAGATCAGGACATCTAGAAACAAAACACTGATGATACAAATGAGCTTGAAAATGGGAATTTAGTAATTAAATTAAGTAACTCTTTAACTGAAGCAAATTGTGATGGTTTAGTGTTTGTTGACTGAATTCTAAATGAAAATGTGAAAGTAGCTGAAGAGGAATCACAAGTGGTTTATGCAAATCTATTTAGTGGCTGTACTTATGAAACTATTAATTTTGACCTTGGCCATTGTAAAAATGATGAACCAGACCAAGACCGAGATCGAGGCAAGTTACTTATTACCCTAATCCGTTTAACCTTAATCCGTTTACTAATGACTCGACGCATACACGCAAAATTGCAAAATATTTAATTTATATTACAAATTAAAACGTGTATAAACTCCAGTCAACTCACTAAAGCTTTATTCCCCCGCAAATAACGTTATTTAGTTATTTCAATTATTATTTATTATTTATTGTAGCTCCAACTGATACTGATTTTGAACTAGAGTGTGACCCCAAAGATGACGATAATGCTAATTTTGATGATGAAAATAATGTGGATGTTGAAAATAAAAACGATGATGAAAATATTAAGAAATCCGCTTATAATTATCAAAGCATTGACGATGTATCGAACCTCACAATGCTTAGCAGTCTCAGCTTCAGCCAAATCAAAACCATTGTTCGTAAGTTCTTTGATTATTTGGTAATTGCAATTTAGATTTTCTACTACTTTGAACTTTGTACTACTTTACTACTTTCCACTTTCCAGTGGAGTAGAAGTTGTAGCACTATGTATGAAATTGTATGATCAAATTTTTTAGATTCGTTTCTGCAACTTTGTGTAGCGTGAAATTCAAAAAAAATTTACTATTTTACTATTTATGCATCTTTTATTTTATTTTTAGAAGAGTCTGTTTTTGCATCGCTGAAATCATTAGACTTGACATTGGGAGTTGGAAAATCACCAGTTATCAACTTAGTTGTAGATGTGGGATGCAATAATAACTCGTATTCAAACTCCAACGATGACACCGCTGGTAGAAATCTTATTTACAAGTAGGAACATCCAAAATCCTACAAAAAAAGATTCGACACCATCTCAAACATGTTCAAGTCGGTTTTAAAATGGATTGCCGCGTGAGCCTAATCCAACTAAAGGGGGGCTAAATGATAATTTAATGTCATCTAAAAAATCTAAATGTAAATCCAAGTCTTTAAGTTTATCATTCTCTAATGAGAATAAAATGTCAACAACTGATACGGCAACGTCGTCTACTGCAGCTGTTGGTGTTAGTGTTGGTGTATCATCTTTATCTAAATCTGAATCATTGTTCTCAACTTTAGCAAATACACCATATTTTAACGGCAAAAGCACTTCTCTTTCAGAAAAGGAAAACCAAATAATTGATATTAGATCAGTTGTAGATTCCGATTCTAATGAAAATAGTAGACAGATTTTACTGGCTTCAGAAAGCCCTAATAGTAATGACGATCCGTTTTAAGAATATCTTAAATCCCATCACTCTTATGGAGCAGATCATACAAACCCATCTGACTCTTAACCCTAGCCTTGACTGCCCTGATGAAGGCAAAGGCGAATCAGACCTTTGTAGAAGTAAACGTAGAGGGAAGAATCAAGTAAAAATAAAACAATATTCAGACTGCGCCAAGAAATTTAAGAGTGTGAGAAATATCCTATGAGAATAATTAAACAGCAATTTGACTTATCAAAAAACGGTGCATTTGTTTGCAAAATACGAAATTGTTTTAGTGTTGTAAAACACGCACAGTCTCTGCGTAGACACTGGTCTACTCATGTAAGTAAACAAGAAGAAGACAACGTAGATCTATATCAATACCAAAATTCCCGGAATAAATTTGATACAGTACTACACGGTGGTTTTATAAGATACCCTGGCTACGACGACAGTGACAGTGACAGTGCCAACAATGATCAAGGCAATCAGGATCAGACTAATCATAGTAGTCTTACTAGTGTTAATACTGTTAGTGATTCAGTTTACAACGCCGAAACTCCAGATATTTCTATGCCAGTGCCAGTGTTCCTAGTCACTCCAGTGACTTCAGACCCAGTTTCAGACTTTTCAGACTCAGATAGGCAAAGTATTACTCAAACTGAAAAGCCTAGTGAAGTTAATAGTAAGCTTAAGAAAGTATATCAGTGTTCGATTTGTAACGTAACTATTACTAGAAAGGATAATTACAAGCGTCATTTAATGACACATAATAGGCATAGGCATCAGACTGGTGAAAGCAAAAATAATAATAAGGACAAACAAACTAATTACGGCTACGATATCAGTAGTGAAAGTGAAGGCGAAGGATCCTTAGACTCTGGTTCTGACTTTTCTGATTTTAGTTTTGGTTCTGGATCTGAGCCGTCTGAGTCTGATTCAGAGACAAAGATGTCAAATGTTGTGTATAAACAACGTGTAAAGCAAAAAAAAGGCAAAGGAAAATTATTGTCACACAAAAAACTACTTCTTGACGAAGATGAGCCAGAGTAAATAATGTGTTAATAGTTAAATTTATATTGTTGTATATTACGGAATATTACTTTTTTGTCCATTGTTTAAAAAATTTTTTTAAAATTCCGTTGGTAAATATTGAGTGAGATTATGCAGAATTAAGTTGAGTTTAATTTTTAATTAATAATTTTAATTCTAAGTTATTATTAAATAAATCTTTTTTTCCATTAAAAGTTATCAAATTGTTAATAATTGTAACTAGAAACACAAAAACCTAATAATAATAAAAAATAAAAAATAAAATGTCCCTTGGTGTTTGTGTGTATTATATATTACTTATGCATTTATTGATTTATTTTCATTTTTATGGTGTTACGCCAAGTAGTATTAGTATAAGTCATATTAGTATTAGTATTGAACATTTTTTGTAGGTGGGTAGAATTTACTTCCAGTACCTAGGGGGTTGGCTCAGATTGGAGGAGATTGAGGTAAAAGCTCAATGAGGTGGAAAAAATTTTCCCTAAAAAAAGAAAGCAGGACCAGAGAAGGTAAAATAGATAAAAAGAACGGTGTTGAACGATTTCCCTTCTCCGGGCTCAGGCTGGCTCAAATTGAGGTAGTTTTTTCAAGAAAAACGGACCCTCGGTCAATTTTTTTTAAGAGCTCGTTAGGGACCGATTGGCTTGCACTGTTGAAAACACATTTATTATACACACATGATTAATTCCTAAAACAGCTGGTACCTTTCAAATAATCTATCATAATATCAAACAACGACATGTACCTTCTAACAATCTTGAAACTAGTACCAAAAATTGCATGTTACTTATTAATTTTTCATCATTCCATCCCCAGACGGCATGTATCTTTTTAATTTCGTACAACTAGTACTAAATTTGACATGTGCCTTATGCAATTTTCATTATTCCGTCAAATATTAACATGTATCTTTTTTATTTTTAACAATTATCACTAAATTTTAAATGTACCTTTTAGATTTCTCATCATTTTATCAAATGCTGACATGTAACTTTTTGATTTCGTACGAATAGTACTAAAAATGACCTGTTTCTTTTGAAATTTTCTTCATTCCATCAAAACCCGACATGTAACTTTTTTATTTCGAACCACTACACAGTGGGCAATTAAATAAAAATTCTTGCAGAACAAGATATTACATAAAAATATGAGCAGTCAACTGTCTCCATAGAAAGCCTGATTTTCAGACAAAATCATTACTGGACTTACCAAACATTTGAAGTATTTGAAATATTAAAATCCAAAATTGAACTTTAAGAAACAAAATAAAATAATAAATTAATAATATTATTAAAATTTTTAAAACTTTTATGAATTTTATAAAAATAAAAATTAGGTTGTAAGAATCGGTCTTTTTTGTGAGGATTTTATGAGACTACCGAATCATTTTGCTCGTTATGAATATTGCCCTATCATCACTCACTACTGTGCACTGCATGCTACTATAAAGCGTACTGCCATCAGTGTTTATATTTTTATGTATGCAATAATATTATTATGAAGTAAACAAGGTTCTTAGCAACAAAAGGTATGCGTAATACGTCGCCAGCTACAGACAAATTCACTTAAAAGAACTCAACGGAACTGAACCAAATATTAAATATGTCCCTTAAAACCGAATTTCGTTTTAACCGTTTAAGGGATTTTGCATTAAAGGAGACTTTAGTTATCATTGAAAAATTGAAGATTTTATTCTTAGTAAAAGAGTAACATATTTAAAATCTTGTATGTCCATAAATGATATTATCAAATTATCGCCATTTTTAGGACCCTATAACTCACCTGTCATCAGCTTAGCATTTTGTAAATGGCTCTTTCTTTCTTTAACATGGGATGTCCATATCCAAGTAGACCCATTAACCCTACTCATCATTTAGGGACGACCCCTTATAATATCTGATGCTTTAGCTGAGAAAGAAAAACTAACAGGGGGTATTGCTATTTGAACCCCTGAACCCCCACATTTTCCATAACCCCCCTGATGATTTTAAGCATACAGTGGTCCACACAATAACCCCCATAACCCCCCCTCGTGTGATTACTAATTACGTATTTAAAGATGAAAAGTGACCCAAATTCCAGTAATTACATTGAGTTTATAATTAACTCAAGATCCCACCACAAACCCCCATATTTACGTACTTTACACCCAAATATCTAGAGCTACGACCATAAAATCAACCACAACTCCCATAAAATATGGACTTTACTCCTATATCCTCCCGAAATATGGATTTACACCCACAATTCCTCTATTATGTGGCATTTAAACCCACAAATATCCCTTTTTACACAAACAACTCCCAATAGCACGTCGTTAAATTAACTCTACACCCTTAAATATTTGTTCTTTGTACAGTGAAATCCGTGCTAGTGAATAATTACGATAATTAATTACGTGGGGTTGTATATAAGTAGTGATAACAGTGAAGGAGGATGTTATAGGGGTTGTTGTGTCGACCACTGCACATAAGGGTATTTTCATAAAATATCGGCCATATTAGGGGGATTAAAAAATTTTAAAAGTATTTCAAAACTCATTAAATTATTTTTTATATGAAGTAAGGTATAGCAGCAGATACAGTGATAAAGTTGTTTTCAATTTGCCCAAGTATGTATAGAGCCAGAAATTTTTACTCAAATATTCTAACATGACGTGTATAGGCAATCATGCTCTTTTTAGTTCAATAGTTTCACGCCATTTTTCAGAACTCTTTAAAGTTTTTAACACCTTTATACAAAACAAAACAAGCTGATTTTTTCTATCGTGCCCATTTTTTTATTAAAATATTTTTTTCAAAAAACATTGGATATTGAAAAAAGAATATTTCTCAAAAACTCAAAAATAACATTTTTTAAAAAATTCAAAATTTCACAAAATTTTGTAATTTTATCCTTGTAAATTGCTCTTGGATGCAGGATTTCAAATTTTAATAAAATACGATAAGCATTGTACCAGCTACTGCGCAGTAAATTTTAAAAATATTAAAAATTTTGAATTAAATATCATGAGGCAATTTTGAAATTGACCGCGCACTAGCTAGTACAATGTTTATCGTATTTTATTTGCGAACGTATTGGGACAGGGAAAGCAAGACATAGTTTAATACATAACTTTCTGCTAAAAAGTTACAAATTAAAATAAAACAGCTGTATTAAGTTGTAAATTATTTTAAATTTTTAGCAAACCATTATCAAACTGTCTTGCTTTCCCTGCCTCAATACTTTTGCTCACTGTTTTTGATTCTTTTCAACTAATAATTTAGTTTTAGCAGCCTATATTATTTTCACAAACTAAAAACGCATTTGCTTGCGCTTCCAGCACTTCAGACTACATTGTGTAAAACAAAATAGTCACATGTGCACCAACAGTTTTCATTTTATTCGAGTTCAAAGTTTGCTAGCCTCAGTGTCCCAATAGATATGCTCCTAACTTTAAGTTCAGTTAGTTTAGATGTCAAAAGCAGTCGTGCTCTACTTATGACTTATTTTAATACTAAAACGATAGCTGGAAAAGAAAAATTTTAAACCTCTGCCTTTCAAACGAATCGCTTTTAAGTAAATTTGTATATCGCTGAGTACAACCAAACCCAGCATTTAAATGGGAAAAATTCATCTTTTATTTCTTATCGTTTGATTGATCCAATCGTGCCTTGTTTAAAAGAGCAAGTTTAAGTCACGTTTATTAAATATATAACCTTATAAACTAAAGCTGAAAATAGCTTTACCAAAGAATTAATGCACGGTTGACTACGCTTAAGCCCCATTGTTTAAGATAGTTGACATTAAGGCACACATAGTTAATGTCAATGCAAAGTGACCGTTCTCCAAATTGAACTAAATGCAAAGTGGCCAAACTCTATTTTAAACTAAAAACAAAGTGGCCAATCTCCATTAGGAACTAAAAGCAAAGTCGCAAGTCTCCAATAACATGATGTATTGTCAACATTGGGGACCGGCTACTTTGATTTTAGTGCAATATGGAATTCGGCCACTTTGTATTGGGTGAAATTTAGGGAACGTTCACCTTACATTGGCACTTACGGTATGTTACAAGCCTAATGTTTTACAATTTGTATTTTTAGCGTCCTGTTAGGCACGCATTAAAGGATCATGCTTACAGTTTTTGCTATTAAACTCCCACAATTGCTTATTCAAAACATTTAACATCTTACATGCAACAATTTTACTGCAAAGATTATTTCGTGCTAGGAAAATTGAATAAATTGTGTTCAGCTAATACGATAAAATCACAAATTGTATTAAAATAGGATTATTTAATATGAAAAATAACTTTATATTCATCTAAAAGATAATGCATAATTCTGAAATAAAAATACCATTATCTGTTAGTTAAAAACATTTTATTAATAGTCACGTTTTCCTGCAGAAAAGTACAATAAAACTCAATTCGTGTAATCATATTCAATGCAAATAAACATTAACTGAAACAAAAAATTGACTGCAGCTGCTGTAGGTTCCACATAAACTATTACAGTCGTCATCTTAAAAAACAAATATTTTATACATTTCATTTTAAGTATCAGAATAATCCAATTAGGGACACAATCTGCAACAAAAAATTAATATTATTACATGTTCAATCTATTTAAATGCAACCATAAACGAGAGAAAGCCGCCCCAATTTAAAGGATGACAGACTGGTGATGCAGAGAGACGCAAAAGTCTTTCCCTTCCTCGTTTATGTTTGCCAAGCGTCTCTCATAGCATCACCGGAAATTACAACACAAACCGAACTCACACAAAAAATCAATATATTGGTATTTTATTTTCTGAATGACAAGTAATTAAAATTCGATATAAGCAATAAAACTGCCAGAATGCGTTACTGATTAAGCAAATTGAAAAATAAAATTCTGAATTTTACTGTTCCTTACATTTTTTACTGCTGTTAACGTGCTTAACTATTATCGTAAATCATATTGGACATTTAATGTGATTTAGTGATGTTTACAAGATTGTAATGCTTTTAAACACCATTTATTAAGTTTTATAAACGAACACAATTACAACAACCACATAAACTGCTTGATATAATAAGATTACAATTAGCATGATATTATTATTATTATTATTATTACCACATACTTTCACTTACGTTTAAATTTAGGAAACATAATACTTGTATAACGTTACTGATGTGAACGCAGTTAACCTTTAATAACGTATTTTGTAGCGTTATACCTTCTAATAACGTATGAATGAACGCGTCCACATATACTTATATATATCGAAAAGTAACTTCTAAAATACCTCTAAAATAATGCATGCATACGCTTCTCTCAGTTTGTGGTATAACTTAAGACTACTTTGTTATATTTAAAGGTTCAGGGATAAAGTTAACAACATTAGATATAAATTGTTTAATTGAATTAGCTTAGTCCAGAAGATCACCTTCATTTTGGAGAACTATTTCATCCAAAATGCTTGCAACACTAGGATCAACGCAATCCAAATCATCATCGTTGATGTTAATTGAGCAAGCAAACTTTGGAACTTGCAAAAGGTGCACTACGTCGCACGGCAAAGCTTCTCGCTTGGATTTGGAATTAATTCGTGATTTTAAAGATAATAAAGACAAAATGGGGTCGCTGGAGTCGATTGCTCTAAAATAAACGTCGAACATGGTGTTGGTTCTACTGTTTTTTCGTGCATGTAAGTTTCGATCGGACTTGTAGATTTTATTGCGTGCCTCTGCACCCTTCTCGCCTAGCATGCCCAGTGAAAGAGAACTAGAGCTGATGATTTCACAACCATGAACCAACACTTTGTGTATACTGGCAGGAAGCTTATACCAGCTATAATTCTGCAAGTATTTTAAACACAGCTGATTGCAATACGATTTAAATTTTTCAGGATTAATAGGAAGTTGACAGTTTAGTGAAACAAGCACATTTTGTAGCATTTTCACAATTTCAACATTGACACCCAATATTTATGAGAACTCTTTGTAGTTCTGAAATGCTCGACGCGCAGTGTTCCCATCATTGCTTGTTCCTCCTCCACAGGCATTAGGAAAATCTACGCGTAACCCCATCTGACGCCACAGCACTTCTTGAATTTCTAGCTTGCGTGCCTTAACATCTTCTTTTTCTTCTTTGCTCCTAGCTTGCCATTTTTTAATTTTTAGTTTGTACGCAAGATGGATCATCCATTCCATCGCTCTAATGTAGCAATGGAGAGGCGATATGCCATACATCAACGACCCTTCCTTGGGTTTAAACTTGGCAGTACCTAAGTTTTTCTTTATGTTGAAGTCATTCGGCGTTGCTTTACAGATTGGGCATAATTGTGTTGACTTAGTACCTGTAAAGGCAGACAATACTTTCCTGTCTATAATGGACAAATAAAACTTAAATGTGACTTTCAATGAATGGCCATTTCCAAGTTTTAAATCGAGTGGCACTAAACTCCCAATCTGATCTTCTAAAGATTTTTTTTCATCCATTATTAACTGATGACTTTCCTTGGCAAATTGAATTTTAACAGGACGGCAGAAGCGAACAGACTGTGGTGTCATATTATTCCAATAGACATCTTGTGATGTACTCTGTAGGCGCAACGGGATCATAGTTGTTGCAAATATTGACGAATCATCATGCGCCTTAGCATTTTTCTTTTCAGAGTATTTCTGTTTGTAGTTCCGATGGCCAGAACTTTCGTCTATCCCACACGAAAACGTTATTACGCAATTTTCATAAACAACTCCTTTTTGGGCTTGACTTTGAGTGATGACGTCAGTTTGCATCTTCACTATTCGAGAAGTTGTAAAATCAACTAGACTATGAAGAGTATAAGATGCACAAGTTTCTGTAATGCTTGCTTGCTCTATTGGAGGGCGACATTCATTTTTTGCGTCTCTAACGCTGCCGTACTCTGGAAAAACTACCACACCACAATCACTGGCTGCTTCCTGAACTTTCTGGTACTGCCGTTTGCTTAAGTTAGCATCTAACAGCAATGCTAGTCCTTGAAAGGGACTCAAAGGAATAACTTTAGGAGCTTTTAAATTAATCTTTGCAAGTACTTCGATAGGTCCTCTAGGCTTTGATGTGGCTTGTTTTAAAACATGATGAAGTGCTTTGTAACTTGATTGCTTTTTGTTCTTCAATAGCTTAATAACAGCATCTAAAACAAGGTCAGTTGGTAAGTCCTTTAACATGTCATAAACCGTAGTCACGTGTGAATGTTTAGTTCGAATTGGTGCGTCATTCCACCTTCTACTCTTTGGTTTGGACGTTTCGTTTTGTTGTGGTTGTTGACTTAAGGAAGCGGCTGGTGTCGAATTCATTTTTCTAAAACAAAATGATAAATAGCATGTATAAACTTAAAATAATTTTTAAAAAACCACGTCTTTAATATTTTAATGCCAGTAAGTTGCTTACACCTTAACGCAAGATCAAAGATCACACATATATAAATCAATTTTTTGACATGTCAAAATCCTACGATTTGGCATGTAAGATAAAATTGAGCTTAACGTTATAAATAATACATTACCATCAACACACGGGCGTCCTAATTGCTATGTTACATCATATCTAAATGTACGCTTATGTTTTACCAACACACATATCTCGCTACAAAAATGCAAGCATTGTGACAACTATTTTTGGGAAGTGGGGTGGTTTGCTTCACTGACGGCTCACGTGATGGTGATTATGCTGGCTGTGGAGTTGTGATTAAGGATAGAAATCAGGAAGAAACTCTTATGGCTTCGTCTGTGTATCCTGGTGCTGATGCCAAGACAGTGCTTGTGACATGCATTATCACCATCACGTGAGCCGTCAGTGAAGCAAACCACCCCAATCGCCAAAAGGGATAGGTCACAAGCCCAATCTACTCGCGACCCAAGTTCGACAGTGAACCTCTTATTCTCCAGGCTCCTATACGTGCAGTCCACTGGCATCTTGAGAATAGGGACAAGAGAGCCCTACCTCTCACAAATCACAGTATGGCTGGTTGAGCCCCCAAAAAAGGATTTTTTGTTCACAAATCTCTTGTTTTCAGCCTATACATAGACCTAACAGCAACTGCCTTCAGACAGATGTCTAGAGGCATGAGGCCGATAAGACACTCCATCGCCGCCCTAGGCGTCGATCGAAGCCCACCCGTGATCATAAGGCACGCTTGATGGTGTACCCTACCCAACAGACTAACATACGAGCTTTTCTTTAGTGCAGAAGCCCAAGCCACAACCCAATACTCTATCACTGGACGGACAAGAGCAGTATAAGTCCATCTCGCCACGATGGGAGATAGACCCCATTTCCTTTAATCTATGCGTTTGCATCTAGCCAAGGTAACCTGCGACTTGCTCTCCACTGATTTGCAGTGTGGCATCCACGTCAAATGGTTGTCCAGTACAACGCTGAAGTACCTAACTGTTCGCCGGATCTCCAGGCTCGCTTCGCTGTACGTAACGGAATTGGGAGAGAGCCTGGTGTTCCTAGTGAACAGAGTTAACTCAGTCTTCTCAGCATTAAGGTTTAGTCCCACCTTCACACACCAGTCACTGCTAATATCTAGACCATTCGTGACAAAATGTGTGAGTGTGCGGAGCACCTTGCCGCTTTGAAGCACCCCTGTGTCATCGGCATACCCTTGTGACAGAGTAGACGACGCCCATTGCCTAAGCCTAGTCAAAAGACCATCTATAACCAAGTTCCACAGGAAGGGTGAAATTACCCGACCTTGCGGACACCCTCTAACCACCCTCCGTTCCCTAGAACAACAACTAAAATCTCAGACCCCACCCGTCTATGTCTAAGACTAAAGTCGGTTCACCTTTTCCACAAAGAACAAATACGAAACCTATCTAATGCTGAAGTTATAGCACGGAATAGTACATTTATGAAGGCCCTTTCAATGTCGGCAAAGGCATCTAGAACCATCAGTGCCAAATCAAGGGCTCTCCTCACATACGCTACAATTCTATATATAGCTGCATCCGTAGAAAGACCCCTCAAGTACGCAAACTGATGATTAGCCCTGAGCCTGCTCTCCAACTCAGGTGTCCTCATGTGCCCATCTACCAGTCTTTCCAGGACCTTTAACAAAACAGAAGCTAGCTGTATGGGTCTCCACGAAAAGGTCTTACAGTAGTCTCCCCTACCCAGCTTAGGTATAAATACTACCCTTGCCACTCTCCAGCACAGCGGTACAGTGCTCAGTGCCAGGCAAGCCTGATTAAGAGCAACCAACTGCCCCAATGTCACTAGTAAACTTCTCTGAAATAGCACAGGTTTAAGACCATCAGCCCCGCAGACTTGTATGGACTAAAACTCTAAACAGCATTCTGCACCTTTCTCTCAGTGACGATCCCTGAGCAGCTATCCAATTCTAGGGAGCACATACCATGCTTCATGATATGCCGCTTCCCACTATCTAGCCCAGGAAAGTGGTGCCAAAGTAGGACATTTAGAGTCTCATTTATTGACGTCGTAAACTGATTCGTCACATCATCATGAATTGACTCTGTGTCCTGGTCACATTGCCCTCCAGACTCCGAAGACACTTCACAGCATCCCCATACTAACTTAAACTACCACAAAAGTTGGGAGGAGACCATCGAGCACGCAAGCCGCGAACATCTAAATTCTAAGTAGTCCCAAAGTATTTCATAAATTTTATTTTACTTTTCAAATTTTGAACAGTTAAATAACAGTTTTTGTCTACTTTCACCTCGTAATCAAATACTAAAGTACGTCAGTAAGTGTAATTCGATCGAAAATTTATCAATTTAATTTAACTAGTTAGTTTTTCACGAATTATCAAAATCCTACCACGCCGCAAGCTGAACAGACGAAGGAAACTCATTGAAGTACATACATAGAAAATCAGCATGAGAAGAAATAAACTCAAAAAAGCAAAGATCAACTTTAAAACAAAAAGCTAAGTTCCTTCTCATTTATACGTAGGCCGAAGGCCCACAAATATCATATTTTCTTGTATAAGGTGTTAAGATACTAGCAACACGTATATTTTGGTAGGATCGAAAGAAAAATCAGGAATATAAGATCATCAAACAGATATAAATCATGCCAAACAAAAAGAAAATCCCAGTACCAAGTGGACAAGAGCAGCTAGCCGCTTACTTCTCTCAGCAACTATCTCAGCAACTATTACAACTCAGCCAACAACTAACAACACAAATCACCGCTAACAATGTAACTTTGATTGAAGACTTCAAGAAAGAAATATATTCAGGACTAGTAACTTTGGAAACTAAAATGGAATCAAAATGGAAATCACTAGAAACAAGGATGAATAAAGCTACTAAAAGACTAGAAATTGAAGTAAATATTATAAAAGCAAAATTTAGTGAGTTAGAAAAACGACTTCATAGTGTTAGGTCAAAAGTGAATGAACCTGAGAGACCAAACAGAAGTAAAGAAATTTTTATCACAGGCCTACTAGTTAGTTACTCACTAGTCGAGGATGCCAAATCAGTAATTTAAGACACCCTTAATCTTAATTACACACATATTGTGAAAGCAAAACGAATCTGCAACAAAACTGAAGGCAAACCTCCGCTTCTTTTTGTCCAGCTAGCTGACGGGGATGAGGTGGGTTTGGTGCTACAAAAGAAGTCTCGATAAAAGGAGTCTTTACCGCAAGTCTACATCCAACAGTGCCACGTAAAAAAGAACAAGAAATCTACATGCACCTAACAAATCAATACTGGATAAAGAAACGGGACCCTTCAATCAAAACTGTTAAATACGTTGGAAGTTACTCTTTTGAAGCTGATGGCATCAGATACACTAGTGACGGAATAACTCTGACCAAGGTGCACCGCTGAAATGATCTTATAATCTAAACGATATAATCTAACTAGTTAAAACTAGAATCAAATTGTCAAATGCGTCTATGGTAAATAAACTAATATAATTTATTAAAATTAGTAACTGTACTTTAACCTGCGAAAGATAAATGAGCTGTTGTCGGAGCTATTAGAGTTGACACCTACAAGGACACAATATTATTGAAAAATACGCTAAATAGTTTCCTATAGCATGTTTAAATAAAGCTAGCTTCTCAACCAAGATCATGAGTTAAAAAGAGTGCAACAAACTGTAAAAATTTGATCTTGGAGGGAATTGTTAGTGTTTAATTCTAAAGTACAGCTTTATGCAAACTGTGTTCAATTTATTAAAAATAAACTAGAAGATACAACTGCTAATGGTTAGTATTAAAGTAGAAATAAATTGTTAAATACGGAAGGTAATATTGGGTTAGTGAATCAAAATAAAATTACGGTAATATTGTCACAAGACATTGTGATCAAAAATTCTTAGAAAATATAATACCAGGTTGCTGAATTCCGACTTCAGTAACTGGCAGCCAGGACCGCTTCCAAATTTACCGAAATAAGGTCTCGGAGAGGTCCCTGTCTGGCATTATATCTATGAGGGTTTCAATTACTAATCACTAATTATTGTTAACTAATGTATTACATCAAACATGTTAAATCTTAAGAACAAATATTATATGCGCTACGATGGTCTAACAATTACTTTGCTTAAACAAAACTAATGTAACCAAAATATTAATCAGATTTGTGTGTGGGCTTAGGCCCCTTATATGCAATAAATCAACATACATACATACATACATACATACCACAAAAGTTGGTCCATGACCTTTGTTTTGCACATCGAACAGCAGACAAATAAACATTGCGAGCTACCTTATACTCCCTGCAAATAACAAGGTCACGTCCGTGACGACCCACTCTCTTAAAGATGGTGGTTACAATAACTCGAAGAGCTGTGAGCTCATTTGTCCATTATGACGTTTTCCTGTCCCTTCGACTATATGTCCTTAGCAAACATACCTCATCTAGAGAGTCTATCATGCCCTTCCTGATTGCAGCCGCCTGAGCATCAATGTCATTGACGCTGTGCAACTACCCATTAGGCACCATGTGACCTTCTTCCTTAAACAAGCAGATTATTTGCTGCAATCCACCTTTCTAATGTTTCTACAGCAAACAGCCACTAGCAAGCCAGCCGAGATGCAGAAACAAAAGTACCTGTGATCAGATCCCGATTCCTTATCCGACACAGCCCATTCGTCAACCCATGACTTAGCAAAACTATTTGCCAGCGTGATGTCAATTACCTCACTCCTGTTAGATACAACAAACGTAGGAGCACTACCCTGATTCACTACCGAAAGATCAGTAGACATAATGTAGTCAAACAGTACCTAACCTCTGCGATTAGTGTTGGTGCTGCCTCATACCCGGTTATGTGCATTAGCATCAGCACCTATGATAAGGGGCAGCTTATTGACCTGACAGTAGTCAACTAGCTTGCGCACGAGATCCTCGAGAGGATCAGTTGCTTCACCCAGCATACACATAGAAGCAAAGACCATCGGCCCTTACCCCACCAAGTCACAGCAGAGACAACATCTCTGCTCGTAAAATTCATCAGCAATTGAGCTCTCACATTCCTCGAGATCAAGACACATGCACGCGGCGTGGCAAGCAAGTCAGACACTAAGATACAACAGCTATATATTTGTACGCTCATGTTTTGAAAATGCAAATATCTAACTGTGGAAATGGAAGCATCGTTACAACTATAATATTAGGTACAAGGATTTCAAAATTAAGAGTTTGTACTTGATTTATTTAGGTATATGACGAATAATCTCTATTCTAAACATAAACATGTGTGGGATTGTTGTCTGATGCTTCTACCTTGACGCTCATTTAAATTCTGAATTGTGCTTGTTGAACTTTAAGTAAGTATTTTTTGTTTGCTTTTATCATCGTATTAACAATCGTAATCAGTTAATGCTATCTAAATACTTTGTACATTGCTTCGTTATAAATACTACTATTTACATACTATGCAAACGGCATTCAACATTGTCAGTTTTAAATCCTGTACTTACAATGGTTATTTGATCTTGTTATTCATAGTTTTGAAATAAAAAATGGTTTAAGATTCACGTTAAAATTTTGTTTCAAACTTAAGAATAATGTATTTGAATTTAAAGTTAATTTGATTTTTCTATTTAAAAAAATACATTATTACCTATGTGCAAAGTTTAATGAAACTTTAAGCTAGTTATATTCTGACTGGCAAGTTGGGTTTAGTGCTTGTGCCTAGTATCTGCTCTGCAATTTACCGCCTAAATTTAAATATTCAAAGTAAAAGAACAAATTAGTTGCAAGTTTAAAGTACTGAAAGACATGTATCGGAAATATTTAACTGAAATTAGTCTGACAATATTACCTCTTTTGTTTTGAAGATAGACTTTGAATCCGGAAAGGAAATTAGGTTTATTTTATTTTAGATAAGCGGCTGCCTAAACTTGAAAAAAAATAATAGTGTTAAAAATTAGGATAAATGTTTTGAATAGCAGTTTCAAGTCCAAGTTTTAGTTGCAATTTTAACGTTAATTTGATTCGTAAACAGGTAATGCTAGGGCAAGATTTTAGAACTAACCATGCGCCTGGAAAGGAAATTAGGTTTATTTCATATTGCTGAAGTTGCTGTCTTAACCTAAAGAAGATTAAAGATTTGAACAATTAGGATAAAAGTGGTGGATTACGGCTTCAGATTCACATCCTAGTTGCAGTTTTAAATTTAATTTAGTTCGTAAACAGCTAATGCTAGAATCTGAGTTAAGAACTGACTGCACCTGGAAAGGAAATTAGGTTTATTTTATTTTTCTGAAGTTACTGCCTGAACCTGCCCAAGATTTTAAGATATAAATAATTAGGATAAAAGAGATGAATTACGGCTATACATTCAAATTCCAGTTGAAATTTAAAGTTGATTTGGTTCGTGAACAGTTAATGCTAGAATCTGATTTGAGAATTGACTGCACCTGGAAAGGAAATTAGGTTTATTTTATTTTGCTGAAATTACTGCCTTAACCTGCAGAAAATTAAAGATTTGAACAATTAGGATAAATAGCATGCTTTACGGCTTTAAGTCTAAATTCCAGTTGCAAATTTAAAGTTGCTTTTGTTTGTAATCAGTTAATGCTAGAATCTGATTATGGAAATGACTCCACCAAGAAAGGAAATTAGGTTTATTTTATTTTGCTGAAGCTACTAGATGGACCTGCAGAAGATTTAAGATTTGAACAATTAGGATAAATGGGATGCAATACGGCTTTTAGTCTGAATTCCAGTTGCAATTTTAAAGTTCCTTTTGTTCGTTAACAGTTGATGCTAGAATCTGATTATAGAACTGACTGCACCTGGAAAGGAAATTAGGTTTATTTTATTTTGCTGAAGTTACTGCCTAATTATGAAAAAGATTAAAGATTTAAACAATTAGGATAAATGGGATGAATAACGGCTTAACATGTACATTTCAGTTGCTTTTGTTCGTAAACAGTTGATGCTAGAATATGATTAAAGAACTGACTGCACCTGGAAAGGAAATTAGGTTTATTTAATTTTGCTGAAGTTACTGCCTGATTATCAAAAAGATTAAAGATTTAAACAATTAGGATAAATGGAATGAATAACGGCTTTACATGTACATTCCAGTTGCTTTTGTTCGTAAACAGTTGATGCTAGAATATGATTTAAGAACTGACTGCACCTTGAAAGGAAATTAGGTTTATTTTATTCTGCTGAAGCTACTGGATGGACCTGCAGAAGATTTAAGATTTGAACAATTAGGATAAATGGGATGCATTACGGCTTTAAGTCTGAATTTAAGATGCAATTTTAGTGTTCGTAAACATTAACTGCTAGAATCTGATTCAAGAACTGACTGCACCTGGAAAGGAAATTAGGTTTATTTTAATTTGCTTGAGTTACTGCCTGCACCTACATAAGATTTAATATTAAAATTATTATAGTAAATGACTGTGCACCTCAAAACGAAATTAGGTTTATTTTATTTTGCTGTGCTATGCTGAAGTGACTGTCTGAACCTGCAAAAAATCAGACTAGGCTTTCGTTTACGTAAAAAAATTGAATTTAATCCTATTACTAAATTCATACTGAAAAACAAAACAAAACAATTAAAGATGAATAATATGTTTTTAAGCCCCATGGAAACAAGTTTGCTTGCCAAAAATAAATATACATCTCCCACTGTGCACTAGTACTAAATTTTAAATGAACCGTTTAGATTTCTCATCATTTTATCAAGTAACGACATGTTCTTTTTTTATTTTGTACGACTTGTACTAAATATGACCTGTACCTTTTAAAATTTCGTCATTCCATCAAATATCGACATGTACCTTTTTTTACGTTTATTTCTGAATTTTAAATGTTACTTTTAAATTTTTATTTATTTCATCATATAACGACATGAACCTTTTAATTTCGTACGACTAGTACTAAATTTGACCTGTACCTTTTAGAATTTTCATCATTTCATCAAATACCGACATGTACCTTTTTTATTTTGTAACACTAGTACTGAATTTTAAATGAACCTTTAAGATTTCTCATCATTTCATTGGGTAACGACATGTACCTTTTTTATTTCGTACTAATGGTACTATAATTGACCTGTACCTTTTAAAATTTTCATCATTCTATCACATACCGACATTTTTTTTTTATTTTTAACTAATATCACTTAATTTTAAATGTTTTCTTTAGATTTCTCATCATTCCATTATAAAACGACATGTAAATTTCTGATTTTGTACGACTAGTACTAAATATAACCAGTACCTTTTGAAATTTTCATCATTTTATCAAATACTGACATGTACCTTTATTATTTCGAACCACAAGTACTATAATTTTAATGTACCTTTCAGATTGCTCATTATTCTATCAAGTAACGACATGTACTTTTTTATTTCGTACGACTAGTACTAAATATGACCTGTTCGTTTTGAAGTTTTCGTCATTCCATCAAGTAATGACATGTACTTTTTTAATTTTTAACGTTTATTTCTATATTTTGAATGTAACTTTTAGATTTTTATTTATTTTTTTTAAAAACGACATGTAGCTTTTTTATTTCGTACGACTAGTACTAAATATGAACTGTACATTTTAGAATTTTTATCATTTTATCAAATACTGACATGGACCTTTTCTATTTTGTAACACTAGTACTAAATTTTAAATGTACCTTTTGGATTTCTTATCTTTTCATTGGGTTACGACATTTTCTTTTTTATTTTGTACAACTGGTTCATAATATGACCTGTACCTTTTGAAATTTTTTATCATTGCATCAAATACCGACATGTACCTTTTTTATTTTATCGTTAATTTCAAACTTTTAAATGTAATTTTTACATTTTTGATCATTCTATCAAATACTGACATGTACTTTTTTATTTCGTACGATTGGTACTAAATATGACCTGTACCTTTAACAATTTTCATCATTTCGTCAAAAACTGACATGTGCCTTTTTTATTTGTAAAGATTATCACTAAATTTTAAATAAACCTATTAGATTTTTCATCATTTTATTAAGTAACGACATGTATCTTTTTTATTTTTAACGTTTATCATTTTTAAATATAAGTTTTAGATTTCTCATATATCCATCAAATTCTGACATGCACTTTTTTTATTTCGTACGACTAATACCTTAAATGACCTGTGCTATTTAAAATTTTCATGATTTCATCAAATACGAACATGTACTGTTGTTATTTTACACGGTTAATACTAAATTTTAAATGTGCCTTTTAGATTTTCTATCATTACATTAGGTAACAACATGTTCGTGTTTTATTTCGTACCACTAGTACCTAATATAAACTGTTCTTTTTAAAATTTTTATCATTTTATGAAATACCAACATGTTTTTGTTTAAATCCATACGTTAATCACTAAATTATAAATGTACCTTTTAGATTACTCATCATGCCATGAAGTAACGACATGTACTTTTTTTATTCCGTACAACTTGTACTAGATATGACCTGTACTTTTTAAATTTTCATCATTCTATCAAATACCAGCATTTACATTTTTTATTTTTTACGTTTATCACCTAATTCTAAATGTACCTTGAGTTTGAGTTTGAGTTAAGCTTTATTTAAGTGTCAGATCTTTGAATAAATTATTATTTTTCTTAACAGACGGACTAAGAAAACCTTTTATTTATTACCTTTTAGATTTCTTATCATTCTATGTAGTAACGACATCTACCTCTAATATTTCATACAACTAGTACTAAATATGACTTGTACCTTTTAGAATTTTTATGATTTTATCAAATACAAGCATGTACTTTTGTTATTTTACACGGTTGTTACTAAATTTTAAATGTGCCTTCTAGATTTCTCATCATTACATTAAATAACAACATGTACCTTGTTTATTTCGTACGACTAGTACTAAATATGACCTGTACCCGTTGAAAGTTATATCATTTCATCAAATAATGGCATGTTTTTTATTTTATTTATACGTTAATTACTAAATTTTAATATACCGTTTAGACTTTTTATCATTTCATCAAGTAACAACATTTTTTTTCCTTTTTTTAGATGCTGAGCAAGCATCTATTGGTCTGGTGTCTGGTGTCTGTTTATCTGTATCAATGGTGTTGGTCGCACGCTACAGGTCGCATTTTTTAAGCGTTTAAATTGATACTAATTTCAATCGCCCAGAAAAGCGAGCCACAAGTGGTATATAGTTTTTGGTTATTATTTAAGTTATAGTTTCTTCGCAATTAAAGCAGTTTAACCGACCAAGAATTAAATAAATGTTTCAAGACAAAAAAAAAGGTGATAATATATGGAAGGTACATATGGAGCTGAGAGCTTGTCAAGTTTCGCCGTTAGAAATACACATAGAAAATTTTTACCAATATCCATTACAAGTAAATGTACTGCTGACAAATGTCCGTCTTCAGGGCAGACTGGTATAGTGGTCGTTAGTTTAACACTGCAATGTAAAATTTTAAAATATTGGTTCTCATGACGGGGGTGTACTCTTCAAATACCAGCTTGAGCATTCAAAATTCTCCTTTCTCATCATTTTACTGACGTTAACAATGCACCCTGGCATAATAGTCATGAGTCTTTGATGACATGATTAAAAATCTGAAATTTACATTCAAAATTTAGTAATAAACGTTAGAAAAAAACAAGAAACATGTCGCTATTTGATGAAATGATAAAAATTTTAAAAGGTACATGTCATATTTAGTACTAGTCGTACAAAATCAAAAAGGTACATGTCGTCATTTGATGCAATGATAAGAAATTCTAAAAGGTACATTAAAAATTTAGTGATAATCGTTAAAAATAAAAAAGGACATGTCAGTATTCGATGAAATGATGAAAAATTAAAAGGGTACATTTAAGATTTAGTACTAGTGTTACGAAATAAAAAAGGTACATGTTGGTATTTGATTGAATGGTAAAAATTTCAATAAGTACAGGTCATATATAAAACTAGTCGGAAGAAATAAAAAAATTACATGTCGTCAGTTGATGCAATGATAAGAAATCTTAAAAGGTACATTTAAAATTTAGTGATAATCGTTAAAAATAAAAAAAGGACATGTCAGTATTTGATAAAATGATGGAAAATCAAAAGGGTACTTTTAAGATTTAGTACTAGTGTTACGAAATAAAAAAGGACATGTCGGTAAATGATTGAATGATGAAAATTTTAAAAGAAACAGGTCATATTAGGTACAAGTCGTACGAAATAAAACAGGAACATGTCGTTACTTGATTAAATAAAGCGAAATCAAAAAGCTACATTTATAATTTAGTACAAATGGTTTAAAATATATAAGGAACATGTCAGAATTTGATGAAATGATGAGAATTTTAAAAGGTACAGGTCATATTAAGTACTAGTCGTACAAAATTAAAAATGTACATGTCGTCATTTGATAAATAGATAAGAAATCTAAAAGGTGCATTTAAAATTTAGTGATAATCGTTAAAAATAAAAAAGGTACATGTTAGTATTTGACAGAATGATAAAAATTTCAAAAGGTTAAGGTCATATTTAGTACAACTTGTACAAAATAAAGAAGTTAGGTGTTTTTATTTGATGAAATGATTTAAAATCTAAAAGTAACATTAAAAATTAAGTGATAAACATTAAAACTAAAAAAGGTACATGTCAGTTTTTGATTGAATGATGAAAAATCTAAAAGTTACATTTAAAATTTAGTGATAAACGTTAAAAATAAAAAACGTACATGTCGGTTTTTGATAGGATGATGAAAATTTTAAAAGGTACAGGTCATATTTAGTACTAGTCGTACAAAATCAAAAATGTACATGTCGTCATTTGATAAAATGATGAGAAATCTAAAAGGTTCATTTAAACATTAGTACTAGGGGTTTGAAATAAAATAGGTTCATGTCGGTATTTGATGGATTGATGAAAATTTCAATTGGTACAGGTCATATTTAGTACTAGTCGTACTAAATCAAAAAGGTACATGTCGTGATTTGATAGACTGATAAGAAATCTAAAAGATACATTTACAATTTAGTGATAAACGTTAAGAATAAAAAAAGGTACATGTAAGTATTTGATGAGATGATGAAAATTTTAAAAGATAAAGGTCATATTTAGTACTAGTTGTACGAAATCAAAAAGTTACATGTCGTCATTTGATGAAATGATGGAAAATTAAAAAGTTACATGCAATTTTTGGTATTAGTTTAAAGATTGTTAGAAGTTACATGCTGTTTTTTGATATTATGATAGATAATCTGAAAGGAACTAGCTGTTTCAAGAATTAACTATGTGTGTATAATAAATGTGTTTTTCAGTGGAATGGAAATGTTTGGAATGGTCAATAGATTTTTGTTGAAATGGTTGATTTTGTAGAATGGTCAGTTGACATTCACAGACTCTATTTGTTTTTCGATAGTTACATGCTATACTCTCCCTATTTCTTATACATTTACATGAATAAATAACTCCTACTGCTCCAAAATATACTATTCGTTTTGCTATAAATTTATTTTACATACATCTTCCTCACTTTCCCAATATTTACATCTCATAACTAATCTGAAAATCCACATTATCAAATAAACACACACCACGTAGATAATTATCTAATCAAAATTCCACACTCCCATTTATCTCTATAACTCATGACACACCGAATATATATATATATACACAATAATAATGATATTTGTACATATTCATTACCTAGTTACTTCGATGGATGTGCTGAATGGGAATCGAAATCACAAGTTGTAACTGCAACTGTTCGGAGAACCAGATCTCGTTTTCCTGACAACTGAACAAAACACGACTGAAACAATGTTCTCTATTGTTCCCTTCACTTTCGGTTTCAGTCCAGGATCTTTTGGAAACTATTAAATTTATTTTAATTATACTTTATTTGTAGGAAAATAAAATAAAGAATACAAAGCTTTAAACCAAAATCAGAGACACTCGCTCGCAGTCATAACAGACTATTACTCAGCTAACACTGAAACTTTACCAGAGATCCTGCTTCAACCACGACTTAGCTCTTAAATATGAATAAATGCTTTTTATCCAAGATCTGTGGTTTTATAAAATGTCTTACGTTTTTTGTCGCTACCACTGCCAAAAACAGCACAGATTTTCTGTTGTCTTTCTCTCTCTTACACTCGTTCCATGTTGCTCTTCCAACGATTACCTACAAACCTTTTAAATTTTCGATTCTTATCCTCAATTATCAGAACAAACCAACGAGAAAATGGTGTTGGTTCAGGTTCTAGGTACATTAATGCCTTTTCTGCCCATACCGCTTGATGTGATGTAAATAAATTTTCCAATAACAGCAGCTGTAGATGAAAAATGACTGTTTTCTTCAAATTCTTTGTTGACATAGAATGCAGTTTATGAAGTTATGCGTTTGAAGTATAGAATTTACAGCAGTTTGATACGTTTTTCTGCCCTATGTATGACTCAGTCAGGATTAAAAGCAAAATAAGAAACAAAAAAATGGCAGGTAGAATAAAGGCCAGATACGTATTGTAGTACTATATGATTAGCCTACAGATTCGAATTTAATAGTTTATAGTCAGCGTATGTTTCGAGTGAAGATACTATGTAAGGGACTTACAATAAAGGGAGAATATAAAGGTATACAATAAAGTAAAAATGGTGTCTTTTATTGTCGCTTTATAATTTAGAGATTTATACGATGTGAGAATGCAAATGAACATGAAGAATTCTAGTTGAACTCAAGAAATACGCATAGCACGTACATTTCTGCTTGCGTGAAATTTGTTTACAAACTAAAATTAAATATTACGCTTAAAAATACTTTTAACACTTTTTTGATGTATTTTAAATATTTGTCTCTAATTTAATCAATATCAACCCTCAGTTTGTACTTTGATACTTAAAAAATGCTACTTAGCAATTTGAATATAGTAGGTAGGCATATTGATACATGTGATACATTTACATGCCACTCTTAAGTCTTAATGGGGCACTGCCATTTTTAATTGTGTTTGTCAAATATTATTAGGAATACCCAATCAGTGATGTTCTTAGTTTTGCTGTCATCACTAATATTCATTACATAACGGTTATCTATTAGTTGGCGGAAGCGGAATTAATTTCAAATACAAAGTAAGGAAAAAATTAGGTGTTACTGGCTGAATAGGGGGAACTTCCGGGTAAATAATGTTAACATCTTTTAATGTTAATGTCAACAAGAATTACCGGTTGAAGGACATTTGATACCCATAAGCTAGGACATTTGCTACCCACGTCCTAACCTAGGACATTTGCTACCCTTGGCTAATGTAGAAATAAAAAGCATGTACAATACTTATGAGCGTGAGTGTAAAACATGACATGGTTAAAATAGTTTTTTAATGCTATTATTGTTAATGATCCAAGATGGTGCAATTGTAGATGGTCGTTCAAAAACGATATTTAATAGTTATATATATATTTAAAACGATTGATTCCATAGCGGCATAAGTCCACTTTTCCTACTTTACAGCAAACGCAAAAGATTGTAAATCTCTATAAATAAAATTTTCTTATGAAAAAACGGTACGATTAGGACTTTATACAATCAAACCATCACCTATACTAACAAGGGAACCACGCCAAGTGGTACACCCAGATTTTAAAATCACCCATTCCATAAAATCAGGCTACTCTTAAATAGTACAGAACCAAAGTAACTTGATTGCATTTTGCTTTGTTTAGTAACAATGGCCCGCCAAAGTTTAAAAAAATTCAAATTTTAATATTTTGCGACCCTTGTACTTCTACAGTTCTTGTCCGATTTTGATAAAATTGCGTTTTTTGTGATCCTTAGGCTTTTTACTGCAAAACCAATTTCAGGATTTTGAAATATTCGAAAATTTTTATTTTTTTGAAAAAACGGTGACAAAAAATAGGGCCTCAAATATACTAATTTCTTGGATTTTGGAACACGAGACTAGCAACTAACTCACAGCTGAGTTCGAGTTTTCAAAATCTGGTGCCCGTTCCATTTCTATTCGTTCTCTATGCTCATGTATTGCGAAGCCAAGTTGTAGAGTCCAATCCTTCCGTACATAATAGCAGGCGGCAAGTGTAACTATCAAAGTAAAATCTACGAACTTGGCTCAGCAATACTGTACCTTTCAATGTATTCAGATAGTTTACATGCACGAAAAAGAATAAAATGGGAAAAGGCTTTATTCAATTTTATTAATTCTCCATTGGTAGTGCATGTAAACGCGCAGGAATGCGGAACTAGGCCGAATGTAAATATGACGTTACATGTGAAATAAATTGTGGCATAGTATATTTCCTTTTTCTAGGTAGGATAATAAAGTCGAAAAATGTGGAATAAAGGCAGTTTAAAAATTACGCGCGCGGTTTCAAGCTTTCATTGTCATTCTTGATTATCCTTGCTCTACATTGTGCAACATTGTGCACCGGAATGTAAACACTTCTCTAAATGTGGATTTATAAAATGCGGGATTTAGGTTCTCTTTTTTATTCCACATTTCCTTATTTCACATTTGACGTCCGCATGTAAACTAGGTCATTGTTGATTGTATAGTGTAATTATTAAGATAGTTTCGTTTTTAAATAACTGTTTACATACCGCATTTCCTACAATGGTAAACAGGTCTGAAATAGTAGACAGCGGCGGATCCATAATATGTTTTTGGATAGCTTATGACCGTCTAGGGGGGGGGGAGGGGTAACCAATGTATTATTTGCAACTGTTTGGAGGAATGATTCCTGTTGCACACTATACTAAGTATACTTTTTGATCCATTTTATTAGCCATGACTGTACATAATTTCCAATGATAAATATGCTACAACTAACTCTTGATATATGATTCTGAGGAATGCCTAAAGCAAACATACTCAATGTATTTCACTGTGTAGAACTACTTTACGTTCACCTATTGTGCACTGTCAATTCAACAAATGCAAATAGAGACTTCATTACCAAGTTGTCTTTTGCCCAGCAAAGAGTGTACTGTGTCTACAGTTTAACAAGTGTGCTATTTTAAATTCCACATACTAGTAATTTAATTTACAACAACAATAAGTTTCTATTTGTCAATTCGTGTACAATTTATATTCAATTTAACAAACCTGAATCAAGACATTGTTTTACAATTTGAATTAGACTAATTGGGCTGCGGAAATATGGAATTCATTTTTTAAAAAAGGTAAAAATATTTTTTTTAATAATTTTTTTGTTTCTAGAAGTGACAAAATTTATCTGACTTTCATCATTATAATAATATTTTATTATTTTTAATAATATGACTTTAAGGCTCGGATTACTTTTATTCTGCTCAATGTTTGGGGTCTAGGGAAGTAATTTTCTCATGTCGCCACCAATACGAGGAGCATGTTTTTTAGTAATCAATGAACTTGACTTGGATACCACAATCCACGGCTCCAAATTTGTTAAAATTGCGTCCAAGTGCGTTAGTCAGTTACCTACAACCGTTGATGTAGATATGAATCAATTTAGATTAATTTTTATGAACAATATAGAGCAAATTGTGGAAATTTGTGGGTTTGGAGGTGTGTTTACGCTTAATCCTGACGCCGATACCTATTTTACTATTGGTGCATCTAATAAGGATTATAAATTTTACAACGAAGTAAGCTACTGCCAACAATCCGGTTGGATACAAAATGATTTTGTTTCGGCTGCTGACTACCCAGTAGGCATTGCATTAGTTTATTTGAAAAAAGGATCTTTAATTGAAGATTTAGCTCTTGAAGTAGTAGGCGACGAAACGTTTGCAATGGAAATCACAGCAGCTTTAGAACGGGACATAATTGCTAACTTGAAAGACTTTCAAGCTTATGTCCAACAAACTACAATTAAAAATTGTTAGTATTTCAACCAATACGATCTTACTGAAACAACAACTATTTTCTCAGAGCTTCGTGACTGGCAAGCAATTGAGGATACAAATTAGGAATTTTCAATTAATAGATGCAGTAAAAACAAGTATCTGTTTCATTTAGATGAAATTTTATTATCATTTTCAAGTCCTGGGTACCCTAATATGTGCCAATTTGGTTTCAAGTTAGATCTTGGGGCACGTATTACTAGTTTGTTTTTTGTAAACGGGGATCGCACAAAAACATGTTTAGTATCGTACAAAAGTGAATCGTCATTTCGATTATCCCAAGTTGCGCCCAGACAATTTTACCAGAATAAATTAGATGAACAATTCCAAGATGCTAGATTTAATCCACTAGTGCAGACACAAATTACCCAAACCAAAGTACCAAGAACAATTAATCAAGGCTCAAAAAAATCTGTTCAAAATTTATATCCTTGTGATAAAGAAATCGAAGTTTGCAACGTTCGATCTAAAAAAACTGTCACAAATGTAGCTATTGCTATAAATCTAATTATATAAAGGAGCTTTATTACAACGAGGGGAGCACACCTAATTTAAAATCTGTCAGTAAACGAGATGTAAGACCCAACCAGCATTGTTTTAACCAAATATCAGAAAATAATTCTATGACCCTACATTTAATAAATGAAGAATTTATTGAATTTAGAAAAGTCTGTGTCGAACAAGGATCAATTAGAACTACAAAACCAACCCTGTACGGTCATAAGCTAATTTTGATTGAAGTTTCAGAAGCGCCATCAATTGTTTTTATTTGCAAATTTAGATGGAATTGAACTAATTGACAAAGGAAATAAACTTTATATAGGAACAATCGGCAATCAGAAATTTAATGAAAAAGGCATGACATTTAACGATAAAGATGTGCAATTTGTTAACGAAAACAATTTTATTCTTGAAGGAAACCAAAAACTTATTATTTCTGCTCTTATAGACACTCAAGATAAAAAGAAAATATTTAGTAGTTTAAAATTACAAAAAAATGCTCATACAAATAAATATCAACCTTTAGAATTAACTCAAAGTTTAAAGGATCCAATCAAAGTGTACGTAGTTGACCTTATAGTCTACACGAGTCAATCTAACTACGTTAGCTGCGATCTAGCGGAATATTTGCATCCGAAATTTCATGACACTGATTACGTCCTTAGAGACTTTGACGCCGGAGTTCCTGGCGTGTACGATTTTACGATAAGTAGGTGTGGAAGAGACGTAAATTCATTTTCACTAGAATCTTTGATATTGCAACTAAAACTCCAGGAGAACCTAATGCTTGCAACAATGCAATTGATTTTCTGCTGCCAAGGGCACTTAATAATGCAGCACCATTAGTACAGATGGAAGACTTGAATGCAGATATATCTGAAAAAGAGGAAGAAGATATAGCTTCTGTTGTTTCATCCTGTAAAACCAAACCTAACCTACGAAGACCGATACACGCGTTAAGCGGCCAGGCTTACCATGAAGCCTTGCCTTACAAGCTAAAAAAAGTAAAACACAACACACAATTGTCAAGTTCCAAAATAATTATCTCAACTTTGGGAAGCACGTTTAAAAGCTTGTTAAACTTGATCAACTTGTAAAAAGTTGGAAAGAAAAAGCTCTGGATGATCCAATTGTTAACACACAAATGCCCTGGGAAGACGTGTCTCACTTTCAAGACGCATGAAAAACAAATATAAAGCGTTATCAAAGACATTTGCTAGACCCAGAAGATTTTATAAATTAAATGTAAAACCTTGGTTTGAATACCTCATAAATCCAACTAATCAAGAAGAATCAAAGTATAGATGTAGGTTTTGTTATGCATTCTTTGAAGAAAGTAATAGATTAGACACGCGAGGGTCCCTATCTTAAAAGCCTATTGCAACAACAGATGGTTTTCTTGCAGTTGGTACCGGAGCAGTTTCAAAAAACCAAAAAACTATTTTTGATCATGCTAACTCTGAAATTCATCAACAATCTGTTCAGTATTTAGTTGAACGTTCAGTTAACATGTTTACGGAGAATTTAAAAACAAGTGGATATTTTGCAACTCAAGTACAGCTAAAATATTGTGAGCCAACAATAAACCTATTTAGACTTATATTTTTGAGATGAAGCACAATATTTCTTGCAACGTTCATCAAGGACTTCACGACTTTATGAAATTTCACAAAGTCAATGTTGGCCTACATTTTTACGATGGCGCTGGCTGTAGTAATATTGTCAAGTCTATAAGCGAAGACATGCATAGTATCTTAGTAAAGCGCTTGATTACACAAGATAAGCCAGTTACAATAATGATTGATACCGCCACAGTTGGGCCAAAACATCATATTATGTCAATTATGTTGAGGACGCTGGAAAATAATACACCAATTACATATCTGTTTATATTAGTAGAGGTTAGATTATTTACTGATGCTGAAGGGCATATGGCACTAATTCAAACAGCGATAGAAGAAGATGAGGATGAATTTACAGCTTATTTTAAAAGAAATGTTGTTAGCTACGCAAGTGATGGTGCTAATGTCATGCGAAGAAGAATATCTGGACTTTCAACTCGTGTAGCTGCATACGTCAATAAACCTTTTTTGATGTCATTTTATTGTATATCGCACAAAAACAACTTAGTTTTTTGAGACATAGTTGAAAGGAAGAATAATAACGGAATCTACATAACCCGAATAGAGTCTATGGTCAACAAAACTATACACGTTTTATTCTATTAGAAGTTACCAGCGGAACGCCGGCCTTAAAGAATTTGTTAAAACTATTAGTAGTGTCTTTTACCAGCCAAAGCGTATATTCGATGTTCGATGGATTGCAAGCGAATAGTTTGCATTAGATACGTTTTTTAAAATGTATTTTTATTTAGCAGGTGACATTTCAAATATTGCCAATTTAACCAAAGACGACGAATCAAAGAAAACTGCAAAGGAGTTATTAGGATTGCTACATGACAGAACATGCATTCTAACTATGGCATTTCTTCTTGATGTCATGAAAATCTTTAACGAATTTTCAATAGACTCTCAGAAGCATGATAAGCTTATAATTGGCACTGTTAACTCAATACGTGCATAAAATCTACATTGTTACAACTTAAATACAACAAAGGAATGTTTTTAAGAACATTTCTTGAAGACGTATTTTGCGACCAAGAATACAGTTGTACTTTCGATTAGTATTTGTCTGCTACTTCTTTAACTTATAAATTTATAACCTTGTTCTAGTCGGATTTAACTGGCCATCCAGAATTTAAGGATTTTTAAGAATCATTGTCACGGATTTGATAGAAGAAATAAATTATGAATTTTCTGAAGAAAATTATATACTTTTTGACATTCTAGACCCTCTTAATTTACCAGTTGTTCAAGCTGCTAATGAATTTGGGGAACCACCAAATGCAAACGAAATATTTAATTACAAGCTAAATGATTTCATGCAAATCTGTAGAAGATTGGGCATATCAATTACCAGATCACTTAAAGACGAGTAGAGTCAAGTCATGGAGTCTATTAGCTGTAATCGGTTTTTGAAACTCTGCGAAATGAAAAAACCTCTGAATTCTGTAAAACAATGTTAGCTCTTTAATCAATAAAATGGACTCCGGCAACACGTCCAGTAGTTATAGGAGTTTTATCCCTATCTGTTGCCACCGCCATAGTTGAAAGCTCATTTTCAATAACAGAACAAATTGTAAGCGACAAACGAAGAAACAGCTTAAGCCAGGAAGTAATTGAAGCTTTGCTGCGAGCTAGGAATAATGCTCGTGTACATTTGTAAAAATGGAACCCTCACTATTACGTCACAAGCTGGCTTAAAAAAGGACACAAGCGGGCGGATGACACTTCACGAATAAATCCTAAAGCTCGATACGCAAAGGAACCAACAGAGAGTGAACTAGATGATTATTTGATTTCTAGTCTCTTTTAATCTCAAATGAATTAAAATAGTTTGTAAATTAAATACATAAATAAATTGAAAATTATTTTATAATAAGTATTGTCCGATGAAACCATTAACTTAAAACCAGCTTTAAACGGAATGACTTATGTGTTAATGAGGTTTTAACACTGTTGAGGGAAAAGGTCCACTGCCGTTATCAAAACCCCTTGGAAAAGTGTTGCAACTGAGACACCAGCAGTGAGGATTCCAGAATCCGTGAAAGGCCTGTATATTGCGTTTTTGTTTGATTTATTAGCATTTGTATCATCATTTGTAGCTTATTCATATCACATTGCAAAGCATTTAAACATAACGGCTTTTGGAGATATTATGAAAAATCTTTGAACAATAATCACTGTGTAGTTAGTGATATCATATGTTTTGTGATTGTAAAATTTGCATAAAACGTGATGTAAGGTAAGTATAATAATATATGTTTAAAATTATTCCCATGCAAATCATTACATTTATTGAAATTACTAATACAAACTCAAGTTAAGGAGACCGGGGTAATGATTTGCGTGGAGTTGTGTTGGGTTTGGAAGTAGGTATAGAAAGGTATATTTGAATGACCACGTTGATAAGTTTGCCAAGGTACGTTTTGCGTTTTCACAGAATCAATGCATTAATTATTTTAATTCCTTAAGAATGTGTTTTCTTTACCAAAACATTTTAAATTGTAAAGTCAATAGTGTGGGTTAGTTACATGTTATTATATTCAGCAAAAGGAAAATTACAAACGTGTCAATGTGGTCATTGTGGCCTGTGAGGGAGTGGTAATCTTCCCGGTCTCCTACAGGTTACTATTCCCTCACAACATCCTTATATGTGCAGAGTTTAAATCATGCACATAAGAGGATGGGGCATCTTGTTTTCTGTTGTAGGGCTGCAGCTGTATCGGGATTACAAGGATTTAATCTGATGAATATGAAGACCAGTTTACGAATACGGTTGTTACAACGAACAGTTTATTTTGAATTTTTTGTAAGCAACTTTTAACAGAGAAAATAGTCTTTTTTGCATCGCTACAAATAGCATACCCAAAAGCTGTAAAAAGGTTTGTATGGTTTGTTTTTTGTTCTTTAAGTTAATAGAATTTGTGCCTTGATTACACGTTGTTTTCAGTGTATAAATGGATACGTGGTAGGTCCCAATGTTAATACTGTTTATCATGAAATTTCCTAATGTGTCAATACACTCACACCTCATTCTCTTCTCAAAAATAAGAGCTGGGATCTTCTAGTGCGTGTTTAGTCATAGTCAGTGCGACAGCCAGATAAATTGTTGTTAAAAACCGCCACGTTTGCTTAAGTAGGCTCGCTAATAAGAGTTCTAGGGTTTTAGATACTGAGCAAGCATCTAATGAAATGGTCATGTCCGTCTGTCCGTCTGTCTGTCCGTCTGTTGGCCCCACGCTACAGGTCAAAACATTTACACTATTGTCTCAGAACTTTTTTAAACCAATCACAAAAGCGAGCCGGCAGGTCTGTATTGTTTTTTCACTGTAATCGAACTGACCATTGCTTAGCAATTAAATATTGAACTGACAAAGGTCAAGAAATTTAGAAGTAAGAACTATAAAAACGGGAGTAGCGATAAACATAGCTGAGCGCAAGACATATGCGCAGCTATGAAACGAAATACATAGCACCATTTCCAGCCAGCTTCGGGGATCGTACGTAAATGACGTTATCTAAAAATTACCACTTTAGAAATTTGCTTTGTCATTAGTTCAAGAATTAAGTAATCGGATATATTTGACATGGGATTTTACTAGTATGCATACAAGGATCGTTCATAAATGACGTTATTCAAAAATCACCATTTTAGAGATCCCCTTTGTCATTTGTTTACGAATGAAGTAATCAGATATATTTGACATGGGATCTTACTAGTATGCATACGGGGATCGTCCATAAATGACGTTATTTAAAAATTACTACATTAGAAATCCCCTTTGTCATTAGTTAAAGAATTAAGTAATTGGATTTATTTAACATAAGATCTTACTAGTATGCATACGTTAACATAGGATCATACTAATTTGCATACGGGGATCGTCCATAAATGACGTTATATAAAAATAACTAACTTAAAGATCCCCTTTGTCATTATCTTAAAAATTAGTAAATCAGATATTTTTAACATAGGATCATACTAATATGCATACAGGGATCGTACGTAAATGACGTTATCTAAAAATTATCACTTTCGAAATTTGCTTGGTCATTAGTTCAACAATTAAGTAATCGGATATATTTGACATGAGATCTTACTAGTATGCATACAAGGATCGTTCATAAATGACGTTATTCAAAAATTACCATTTTAGAGATCCCCTTTGTCATTTGTTTAAGAATGAAGTAATCAGATATATTTGACATAGGATCTTACTAGTATGCATACGGGGATCGTCCATAAATAGCGTTATTTAAAAATCACTACATTATAAATCCCCTTTGTCATTAGTTCAAGAATTAAGTAATTACATTTATTTAACATGCAATCTTACTAGTATGCATACGGGGATCGTCCATGAATGACGTTAAGATATATTTGACATTGGATCTTACTAGTATGCATACGGGGATCGTCCATAAATGACGTTATTTAAAAATCACTACATTATAAATCCTCTTTGTCATTAGTTCAAGAATTATATAAGTAATTACATTTATTTAACATGCAATCTTACTAGTATGCATACGGGGATCGTCCATGAATGACGTTATTTAAAAATCACTTTATTAGAAATCCCCTTTGTCATTAGTTCAAGAATTAAGTAATTACGTTTATTTAACATGCGATCTTACTAGTATGCATACGGGGATCGTCCATAAATGACGTTATTTAAAAATTTCTACTTGAGAAATCCCCTTTGTCATCAGTTTAAGAATTGAGTAATCGGATATATTTGACATAGGATTTTACTAGTATGCATACGGGGATCGCTCGTAAATAACGTTATTTAGAAAACACTACTTTACAGATCCTCTTTCTCATTTGTTCAACATTTAAGCAATCGGATGTATTTAACATAGAAGCATAAAATGTGCATATAGGTATTGTTTATATATGACTTTATTTAAAAATTAACACTTCAAAAATTCTATTTGTCATTAGCTCAAGAATTAAGGAATCGGATTTATTTGACATGGGATCTTACAAGTTTAACTACATGCCACGTTCTTTAATACATGGCTTATTGATGGAAAGCCTCCATAAATGAAATCATTTGTAAGTAGTGCAATTCATAAAAACTTTTCAGCTATATTTAACTTTATGCTACGCTCATTCGTATATGTCTTAATTATTGTGGGGGAGCTTTCATAAATCTTATATTATCTTTTAGCGTAACATAAATGGCCTTGCAACTTTGTTGAAGCTCAGCATCTACTTCGGGCCCGCCCCCGGTCGACAAATCTGGCGCGAAGCGCCGGATTTTTCTTATGTGGGTTCTTGCTCATTCGCGGTTCAGGGATACTGCAGAGCCTGATAAGCTTATGGGGTTGCATAATAAAATTTGTGTTAAACAGCTTGGTCATAGACAAATATTTCAGTCTCTTTCTCAGCTGCTTAATGTACAATTGCGGAATCAGCTGGAAGTGAGTGTGAGAGACACTGGAGGACGGGATTATGCAACTGTTGACTGGCTTTTGGATTTTGGGCTGCTGTAAAGTATTCCTGGGATCGATTAGTATAGCTAAATGAAGTGGTAACCGGCGAGGAACACGAATGAAAAGTATTAGAGAATAGTCATCTAGATGTTAAAAAGTTAGTCATTACATGACTAGCACGTGACTGCCATAAGGGAATAAACTCTTTGGCGTTTATTTGCTTACGTCAGTTACGTGGTAGTCACCTAATGGTTAACTATTTTACATGTAGATGACTATTCTTAAATCCATTCGTGTTCTCTGGGTAACCCGACACATAAGCCAGTCTAGGATGGAGAGCTGACATAGTGGACTTGCCAACATACTTGAACTGCGTTGAGGAGGATGATACCCCAATTTAGGTACTGACAGTGTGCCCTGCCTTGGTTTGTGAGAAACCTCTATTTCAGTGGGTGTTAACAAAAAATAATGCAAAAACTTAGACTCGAACCCGCGGCCTTCTTTATTGGTACCAGCTTCTATAACCACTCGCCTGAGACAACTTATTTACATTGTAACATTTATTTAGCCTAATATACTGTGGTGCAAATTCTTTAAATGATTTTTGGTCAAATTTAACATTATTTTATGTACCGTATATCTTATAATAATGCGCGGGTCTAAAATTGTACTCGGGTCTGAGAGGTCTCAGTTTGAATAGTACGCGGGTCTGAGAGGTCTAAGGTTGAATAGTACGCGGGCCTGAGAGGTCTCAGTTTGAATAGTACGCGGGTCTGAGAGGTCTTAGGTTGAATAGTACGCGGGCCTGAGAGGTCTCAGTTTGAATAGTACGCGGGTCTGAGAGGTCTCAGTTTGAATATTACGCGGGTCTGAGAGGTCTCAGTTTGAGTAGTACGCGGGTCTGAGAGGTCTCAGTTTGAATATCACGTGGGTCTGAGAGGTCTCAGTGTGAATATTACGCGGGTCTGAGAGGTCTCAGTTTGAATAGTACGCGGGTCTGAGAGGTCTCAGTTTGAATAGTACGCGGGTCTGTAATAGTACGCGGGTCTGTAAAAGTACGTGGTGCAGTAAAAGTACGTGGGTCTGCAACAGTACGTGGGTCTGTAAAAGTACGTGATTCTGTAATAGTACGCGGGTCTGTAATAGCACGTGGGTCTGTAATAGTACGCAGGCCTGTTTTAGTACGGGGGTGGAGAGAAATGTTACAATAATACTATACGATTATTTTAAGATATGTAGGATAATTAATGTTTATAACTATAAAATTGCTTTAATTAATAGCTGAGTTATGCAACTAAAGCGAACAAAAGCGCCGTCGTTTAAGAGGTGCTTAGTACGTGGGTATATGGTATAGGATAAACGGTAGGTATAAATTTTAATAATTATTAAAATATTTATAAAGGTATAAAACGTTTGAAATTAACAGGGAATCGTGTTGCAATTAACACTCAAATAATCTGGCTCGGCCTAACTAAAAGTTAGTTAGGCTCTTTTTTAAGCTTGTATTACATACATTTTAACCCACGTATAGTAATTGAAGCCGGATGAATAATTTTTAATCACATTTAGTAGTCAACAGTATACAGTGGCATACTATCTGTGGCATTGTGTGGTGATATGCGGAGCCTCCTAGACTCGCAATATATAAGTAAGTGGAATGGATTTTGTACCAGCTTTTGAAAACTCGAACTCAGCTGTGAGTTAGGTGCTAGTCTCGGTCATGTCATGTCATGTCATGTCAAAATTTGAGAAAAAATATTTCTTGGACTTATCTCTATTTCAGTTTGGAACCAAAAACATGGACTTAGCTCAGTTTGGAACTAAACGCATAAACTTATTGCGATTTAGCACAGAATGGACACACTAATGACGCACTTACATACCACTTACTTATTACATTTAGATTTGGATTCAGATAGAGTTTTATTTATTTTACTAGATTTAGGAATTCGTCATAATTCTATTGTTTCCGTTTTTTGCATTTTAGTAATTGTTGTAGCGTGTCTGCAACGGCTTGTTGTTGCCTGTTTACACAGCAATGTGTGCTAATATACAAGGTATATTAATTGGAAAAATTAAGCGTAAAGGTAATATATATATAACTTTTACATATCATTTTTGAACTACAATCAACATTTACACCATCTTCTATCATTAACAAACAATTTTAACGATGTCATGTTACCACGGTACACTCATAAATGTTGTGCATGCATTTTATTTTTACCTTAGCCATGGGTTGCAAATGTCCTAGGTTCGGGTGTGCTTAGCAAATGTCCTAGGTTATGGGTTGCAAATGTCCTAAGTTGGGTTTTCGGTAGCAAATGTCCTAAGTTGGGTTTTGGGTAGCAAATTTCCGAGTAGCAAATGTCCGTATACCGAATTATCGGCTAAAAGAAAAAAGCGCATTCTTCGACATGCACGTCACAGTACTTTTTTTGGTTGTGATTTTATTCTACATGGGTGAGAAATACCTCAGATGTAAAGACAGCAGGAAAATGATGTGTTCTGAAAACCTTTGATTTTCGCTCCTTTTACTGACGCCTCCGCTTCCTTCGGTTGTGTCTATGCCTGGTTGGCCATTGCATCCTTCCGAATTACAGTAGCATCGAGTATTAGAAATATTTTTCGAGTTGGTAATCACCTTTGAAGCCTTAAATGACTTAAATAATTCATTTGAAATTGCGTCATCCCAGTTCACAGAGAATTTTCCTACAGCATCGTCATTTGATTTAAAACATACTTTGGTTCCTGGTGAAACACCTTCAACTGTTGAATCTGAGCATGCGCGACGCATCGTTTTGTGCAGACGAAAGTTTGGAGAATCTATGGTCTGTTTTACGCAGTAATGGCTGCTTTGGCTGCAACCCAGCGTCGGCATTTTATTTTTTACTGGGTTTAGGCAATCGATAACGCTTCCACTGACTCCTTTACCGAAATGACATTTATAACAGCTTAAGCCTAAAATATTGAAAATTTTAATAATATTAAGTCTAGATTCATTTTTAATACTACCCGTGAACATAATTTAGTACACTTTTGACATACTGAACCGATTTTAATAAGCAATGCACTGTGCAATCGCTATTTCTTGCAATGCGTACTTGTTGGGACGGGAAGTTTTAGAACGCTGCAAAGACTAGAGTATATAGCAGTGTAGAGAGTTAATATTTTGGGTCCATAGGTAATAATAATAATAATAATATTAATAATAATAATAATAATAAATATTTCCTGGGAAGAATCCCAGCTGGGATTTGAGACTTCGTCTCTTGAACGCTTGGTTGTTACTATAAAGTCTTTAGGAGTCTGATCACGACGAGAGCTTCCGAAAACTTCAGCCTTTAAATTTGTCTAGATTGTTCTTGAAATAATTTATTCCTATTTTTCCTGGTTTGAAGATTTTAATTTCTCTCCATAACATCAAAATACGACCTAAATTTACTTTACTAAATGTAGATGTTGTAGATGCCAGATGCCACTGATGCCAATGACACCACATTATTGCGTATATAAGTCCATATAGCCGAAATCGAAGCGATGATAAAATTGGCAGAATATGAGTATTTTATTTGATAATTCACGAGAGCAATTAAATGCAAATTAAGTAATTTATTTTCTGTTGCATCCAGCATCAACAGGCAGATATCACAGTTACGGGCTTACTTTCAACTCGATTTGAAGCTATCATTATTATTATTTTTAAAAGGCACCATGTAGACCATAAAACTGGTTCAAATGGACACCGCCAAGGCCAATAAGGCCCATTACGGACGTCCCTTTATTAATGTTTAATTTTGGCACACGAGGTAACCTGTGGCATATGCGTACGCCAGGAGTTCTTCCCAGTAGACTCACCTAACATACCTAATGTGAGGATGCAGCTACGTAGGTATATTATATATAGGTACTTATATAAGTTTCTAGTAAAACCAAATCTTGGACACGTGGTGCGAAAATGTATTAAACGTTATAAAAGGATTTTTAAAAAAACGATTTTGTGAAAAACGTGTGGAAATATTATTGAGGTATTACGCTGAACTTTAACACACCTAATTAGATTTCGATAGTCATCCCCGTCCAAGTGGTGTCCAAACTCATGGAGTGGAGGATGGAACAAAGAACTCAAAGCTGCACTCCACTGAACCCCTCCGATTTACTGAAAAGTGGAGTGTAGAAAGAGTTCCAAGTTGCTCTTGCAGTCCCAGTTCGAGTTCCAAAAAATATTAGGGACCACTGTCGCAGGACATTTCCTACTAAAAAGGTTTTTGCCTGTTAACCAGCTGAGCAACCTTAACCATAACTACTTGTTTATAGTTGCTATTTGAGATTTATTGAGTAGAGAGGAGTGAATTATTTAATTAGAAGATGAAGGAAGGATAAGGAAAGGCCGGGCAGCGTCATAGTAGGGAGACAAGGGAGGCTGGGACCCGAAAACTGGGAGCAAGAAAGGTGGGTAGGTAGATATAGATTATGCCTAATTAAAAGGAATGCAATTCAATGGGACCGAGAGAGATAGTCAATGCATAGTGAGTGTTGCCAATTATTTGTGCCTTTACCAATGTTTGCTTAATCTAATGCAAATTGAGACAGCGATGTAAGCACGTGTGCAGCGCCATATAGTAATATGCACCACATAAGCCAATCAAATTGTGTATGAGCTGTACTAGTACACAGGTAGGTTGATATACAAAATTACAATGTTTTTGAATTTATCACAATTTAAACATTTATATACAGGAAATACAGGACATTTAATTATTTAACGGTATAACAAACAGTATATACATTATATATCTAGGCTACATCTACACTATACTAGCAATATATACACTTCTTACAAGCTAGAGCTTAGAATTTAATAAATTTATGTAGTTCACAAATAACATTGACATTAAACAGATAGTTTGCTTATATACTAAACAATTGAAATACACAAGCCTTACAAATGCAGAACACCTAATTATTCAAAAATATACTTAACAGTATATACATAAAATATCTAGGATACATCTACACTATACTAAAAATATATACACTTCTTACTAGCTAGAGCTCAGTATTTAATAAATGTATGTAATTTACAAATACCGTTGACTTTAGGCAGCTAGGTTACATATATACTAAACAATTAAAACATACAGATCTTACAAAAAAATGACATTTATTTATTCTATGCTATGTCTTCTATACAGTTTCTACATTAAACATCTAGGTTACATTATTATAATTCTATTAATATACAACTATAACAGTATAATATATTTACTTATTTAACAAATCTTATTATTATTATTATTATTTACCAGGGGTTCAGCCTCTTACGAGACTGACGCCGCCGAGGCCTTATTTATAATGGCCTATCGCAGACTCCCCCTTAAAAAAAGCACCTTATTCTGAGTCAGTGTGTGAGCCTGTCCGTGGCACGTGCAAACGCCACCAGCTGACCCACAGATGCCTGACCTAACATTTCCAACGAGATAACGCAACCACTAAGATAGAGGTTTCTCGCTAATACAAAGGCTGCGCATGTTGTCATGAAGTGAATCGGGGTATCATCCTCCTCCCTACAGTGCAAGCACAGCGGGGAGTCCAATACTCCTATCCTTCAGCCATAACTGCCCCAAGCCCCATGCCCGGTAACAAGCCCAATCAACCACCTTAATTGATCTCTAGAATATCGTACCAGTGACGTATTACCGTACAACGGTGCCGATATCCAGAGCTTGGCTATCCTACAACTGCTCAAGCCAGTCCAGTGTCTCTCATGCTCACGCCTTGCCCATCCCGCAATAGCGCAATGGACAGCGGAGATTGGGACTGGTAGTATTGGCCTTGGGCTAAACTGCTTGCCGCAACTACCATCATGCGAAGCCTTCGCCAGCCTATCCGCTTCTTTATTACCCCTGAACCCCGAGTGAGCAGGGACCCAAACCAATTCAACCTCGCAACCCCTATCAGTGAGTTTATTAAGGTACGAGTGGCAGTCCCCTACAACACTCCAGGCAGTGTAACAAATCTTTATGGCCAAAGGGCAAACTTTAATTTCAATCATTAGGATCTGCAAATACCCTTGATATATAATATGTGTTAAATGCGAATCTATTAACACTCACTACGTTCATGTTATGATATACAAATCGTATAGAATTTACAATAATATCACACGATTTGTTTGTTTTAAGCATTTGTTTATACTTGTCTTGCATGCATTGGCGTAACGCAATAGCCAAAACACCTCTGCATTTCTGTTGTTCACTACTATTTAAATATAACATACTATACATTTAGGACTTAAGTGTCATTAATTCTGATACATCGAAGCTCTGTATTCGTATTTTACCACTCGTGTCTTTTTTTAAAAGATACAACTCTTGATTTTCATTTTTGTAGCGCTTAAAAAACTTTTAATTCCGTGGGATTTTGCTAAAAATAAATTCTACACTTGCACCAACTATATCATCTCTTAAAGTATTTAAGGGGTCTAATCCAAGTAAGCTCTATTCTGGAATATTTGACACAGCATATTAAACTTTTCATAGAAGTAAACTTTTGCATTGGCTAAAATTGCCAATCCTGTGAGTGAAAAATCATTTGCACGATAACTCTTTAGGTATAATAATAATAATGATTTATTGTCAGAAAAGCATAAGTGAAACAAACACCAGAGTTTTTCATACAAAAAACTGTTAAGTAAATAGTAAAGGTTTCATAGATAGCTGACAATTATTCTTACAAGTAAAGAAAAAAACTTGGAACCTATTGCTAATTAGTGTTAAGTATTTTGTTTGTTATCAATTAGGACTAGGTTATTCTATTTAACAATTTCATTAATTTTGAGGCAGTTTAGTTGTCTTATTATTGTAGAAACCACAGAGTTTTGATACCTTACAGTTTTGCATAAGGTTGTTAGGAAATGATTTGTCGATCTGGTTGTATTGTAATTTTTTGTTTGTGGGTTTAAAATATGACAAAACCTTTTAGACTTGTACAAGGATTTGCCCAATTTTAAGTTCAAAAACCCAATTCTATTAGCGATACTTGACATTTTTAAGGAGTTAAGCACTTCAATATAGTTGGAAGAGTTGACTTTTCGGTTAAATATAATTGACAGACATTTTTTTTTCAACTAAATTATTCTATTAGAGTCGAATTTGTTTATACTGCATCCCAATACCGCAATTGCATATTCAATTACAGATCTAATATAAGTTTTGTAGACATTGATAAGTTCAATGGGGTAATAATACTTAAGCAATCAGACAGACCAATAAAATCTTTACATTGTGGCGATGCAAGTAATTTTTCAGCATGGGCGGTACTGGTGCAAATACTTGTTTTAATAAAATCCTTAACTTTTTTTAAAGCCTTGCCATAAAGAACATTTAAATTTAATTGAAGTAATTTATTTTTAAAAAGGGGTTTTGCTTGCTTTTGTTTTTCTAAATTAGCATCTATATATGTGTTGAAGTAACGTTGTTGTTTGAATCTAACACAAGTTTTTTTTTAATAATACTATTCCTTTTAAAAGTAAGTAGCTTAATTCCTTAAAATAAACTGTGTAATTAAATTTGTCCTAAAGAAATAACATAAGTCTTAGGCGGAATATAAAATGTTTAATTAAAGCCATTTAGCGGTATTTTAGATTTAACTGGCTCATCATTTCATCGAGCTTTATTACTTTCTGTTTGATGGCAAAAGGCAAGTTTGCGTCGAAATTATGCAAATGCTTTGGGTGTTGCAAGTCACATACCAGTACTTTACTATAGCTTTCTTCCGTACTTCCTAATTAAGAGTCAGTCCAGTCTATGTTTACAAGATCTTTTGTTTTCATGTTCTTGTAATCAGACACTGGCATTAGTGACTTCATATTATGTAGGTATAAACTATTCATGTCTAGTGAAAGTAAGTGTCTACGTGGTTGTGATGTATCTAACCCACCTAGACAACGTTCGTGATTAGCAGTCACATGTTTCTTTGCAAATCTACATTGACCCCATTTCCCTTATTCATTTGTTTGCAATGTCAAATACCCTGCAATCTCTTATGTACACTATTTCAGCTTTTGATTGCTTTAAAAAGCATTCTCATGAGAAGCTTAGCAAAGTCAAAGAATAGGTAGGATCCATTTTGTATGTTTTCATTTTAAATTTCTAAAAATTCTAGTAAACTTCTGCAAGTAATACTGTATCTAAAAAAACAAGTAAAACGCATGTAACTAGCCAATGCAAAAAGGTTAAATGTTGCACAGATGTTTAAAACAAGCTCCTATTCACTGTCTTGTATTGGCAAATTATCAAGTTAAGATTTTTGAAAACAAGATCCTGGGGAAATAGGAATATAAAATCTAGTAATAATATTCAAAGACAAGAAAGGAAAATAAACAGATTTTTGTAATGACACAAGATTGTCTTGGCACACCTTTGATATTTAAAGTTTTTCTGCAAAACAATCATGGCTTTTTGTGAGTAAAAATTTATATTTACACTGCTGTACTATTTTAGGTGACTGAGAGGTGTTTGCGTTAACTGATTCTACAAGTTCAAATAAATTAGAGTCAAAAAATAAATTGGCATCCATAAAACGTATTTTAACTTTTAAAGCAAAAGATTTGCCAGTATAGTTGGGTTGTTTTGAATTTTAGAGGGATATTCTAAATTTAATTTAGAAAGCTAGGTATCTTTTGCAGTTATCGTTATGAAATAAATTCCTCTGGGGCTTTTGCAAGAACTGTTACGTTTTCAGAAAAAACGAATTAGTTTTTATTGCACTTATTAAAAGGTAATAATCAAAAAAACCTCCGTAGTGCAAAATAATTGGGATCTGGTGCTTGTATTTGATTCAAAGGTTGCATTAAATACAAGCTGCAATTTCAAAATTGCCATGGTCGTCGTTATGATAAAAGGTCCTGATTGTCTTGGGTTCTTTACTAAATTTGCGCTTACACAGGTGGCAGTGCGTAGCTTGTTCAAACTGTGCTCTTACGCTTTCTGTTGGTTTTACTTTGTTATTTGTTCTCTAATATGTGTAAGTAACCTGTTTGCTCAGTAAAATATACATGTAAAAAAATTTATAACAAAATCTTTCTTATCAAAATACTCTATAGAAACAACATTGTCTTTATCTTGTATTTAATCTAATAATAATAAAAGAAAAAGCTGCAGGTGTCATTTTAGTTGTATACTTCTCATTATTTTTTGCAAGTTTAGAATCTTTAATAGGATTTTCAAACATAAAGAACACATAAACCATAACAAAGGGGTACAAAAGTGTTTGCTATGGTTTTGCAAATTTAAATTCTTCGTATGGTTTAGGAAAAAATAATTTTTCACTTTTCACCAGCTTGGCAGTTATCGATGTGCTGTTGTAAATTCTTTTCAGAGTTAATACATCTTAAGCTCAATTTGCAATGAAAAGATTTTTTGTGACGTCCATTACGCATACATTTACTAGGATCAGTAATAAGAACTAAGTGGTAATAATTGGTCGTGTAGTTTGTATCTTAATTATAAATTATAAATAAATTAAACATTTCAGTTAACTCAGAATTACGCGACCGTCTTATAGGGACAATTTGGTTATCGCGATGACTCCAAATAATATTACCAAGATTATTTTTAATTTCAAAATTATTAAAATCTTACGCCAATACGCAAAAGACAAATAATATCAGTAAAATCAAATTGCAAAAAATAGAAAATATAATGCTGTAGATCTTCTAATTTTTGTTTAGCATAGCGAATATCATTCAATGTAGCTTGTTGCTTATTTACTTTTCATCCTGCTTAGATTTTATTTTGGTATCTGTAAGCAGCAACTCAGAATTTAAAGCAGTTATCGCACTTGTTTTTGATATTTAAATATCAGTTTCTTCTTTAATTTAACTTTGAGAATTTGATGTATCCTTTTGCTCCAGCATTTGAAAGTAAATTTAAAACTCCTACTTTAAATTGAATAAAATCTATTTGCTGAAGTGTTTTACTAGTACTGTGCTCATTAAATTCGTTAAGCCTTTGTATAACTTCACTTTTACTATTAAATATAAATTTTAATTTCGTCTTCATTTATTAAATTGTAGGTACTAGACACTAAACTAATGCTTGTGTCTATTTTTTTGTTTAGTTTTCTACTATAGTTTCCAACTCTTATGCTACATCTATTATAATTTAAACCTTCAAACTAATATGTACAGCTAAGTTTTGAGTTAACAATTTCACAATAGATTTGTATAGTTCAGTCAAAATGTATGTAATGTCTTAAGATTTTTAAGTTGGTTAATGCATTAAAACCATTAGTAACCATTAGTTACTTTTGAGCTCTTGAGGACTCTTGAAATACATCTAGAATCATTAGTGACAAATGACTAGTACGGCGAGATGATCAGCGGGACTATTGATAGTGCTTAGTAGTATTAAGTCCGTAGATTGCTCCTTAACGACTGTTTCACTGCTAATAAGATTTTGATTTCTGTTGTCATAGTGTGCGAGACGCTCGCTAGGGTGCATATATAAGTGATGAGTTTTGTCACAAAAGTATCATTTGCAATCTCTACAGTGATAAATATCCTCAACATAAGCTTGGTACGACACATATCTTCTGCATTTTATTCATTTAGATACATATTTACAATCTTTAAACGTAATGGTGAATTTTGCACTTACTAATCAAGTCAAACGTTGTATTTACTCCCGGTTTTGCTTTTTGTTGGTCGTACTTGTCCACAACATCTAGTATCATTCCGTTTTGCGTATTTAAATTTTCAAGCATATATTTTAAAGCTTAAAGAATCCACTTGTTAAATGAATTGGGCTTGATAACTGCAGATAGCGTATTATCAGGGCTGAAAAAGAACGATTTGTCTAGCTGTAGGGTGTTTTGTATTGCTTCTAAGGCTATCTTCTTTTTGGTAAATGAACCAAAAATGTGTAGTAAACCTTTAAAGCTTGGACTGGTGCTTTTAGTGTCAACCATTGGATTAATTTATTTATGCTGGGCATGCACTACAGTGTTGCAACATGTTGCAAGTAGAAGAAGCCAAGTGCACAGAAAAGATATACTAAACGTTGCAAAAACATTGTATAGCTTTGTATTGAACACTTTGGCATTACGAGGCAGACTGACACTGTCTAATTGATGGCAGCTCTATTTATATGTAGCGAGATTTAACTTTTTAAGATGCACTTGTATTGCTGCGATTTCTTACGTATGCATATTTACGGTCCTGAACTGATTTTAGCTGTGGTTTTTTCATATAAGCTTGAGAAATTACCTGCTCGTAGCTAAGCTACTCTTAAACTAGTTGTTGTTTTAACTCTTTCACGCCAGATGGACGACTAAAGGTTAAACTATTGCTTGGTTCTTTGTAATTTCTGCTAATGTGCATTATAACTTCTTTGTAACAATCGGTTTTATTCTCTAGCATACAGAGGTGTTGCTTGGCAACGTTTAATGCCTTTTGCTCGTTTTAAATTTTAATAAGCTCAGCGTAGAGCTTGCGTTTAATTGCTTTCATAACAGTAGCCATAGCTATTGTAATTGTTTGAATTGTATATTTTATTAGCACAAATTATGTCTGACAGTAGTGTAACACGGCAAATTTCACTGTTGTAAACTTTGTAGAATATCGTTGCTAGGATTCGACGCACGTGTTGAATAACACGAATTTCAGCAAACAGCAGTTTATAACTTATCGTCGTCAGCTGATATTTTGCCTACGTCCTGCCCTTGTCTAGGTCAAAATCCTGTTCGATACAGTTCGTCTAACACGAGAGACTGGGTTTTTTTTAGCTGACCCACAATTTGCGTTCTCTTTTCAACACGCCTGCTTCGTGATGCTCCAGCTTGGGTGCGCCCGTACACCATCCTTCCTCTTCCACTCTAAGTGGCTTGAGCTGGTGGTTTACGTGATGTACTTCTGTGTTTATTGCATGAAGTGCGGCAATGAGATACTTTGCATTCACGACCTGTGGCAGTTGGTTAAGTGGTTCTACATTGCTTTAGTGGCTTAAGGTATTGATTTTCTTCTACACTTAAGTCGCTAATGAATGTCTGACAGGTTTTGCATTTTCAATTGCTACACTATAAATGCCTGTACCTATTTGGCTCTTGTTGATGTCTTTATTTTGATTTGCAGAAATAGGTTTAAAAACACGATATTTACTAAGCAAGCTATCTTTTACAATGTCTTCGTCAGCTACACTTAAATTTGTGTCGTAAATGTTTTTGCACAGTATTTTACGCATTATTGATAAACAACAATGAATATTTAAGCACTTATGTGAATGCATTTATACTGGTTTGCAATAACAAAATTCTAGAACTTGCTCTTCAAAAGATTTGATGTTGTCACTTCAAAGGTTAAATAAGAATACCTGCCAAATTTGCACGTCTTCGCCTTTTATACTTTGCGGCATGTTGTTTGCTTAAAAAATGCAAGATCAAAACTGCTATTCAATTATAGTCTGATTATTGGCATCAAGTTGCACAAGGAAACGGTACTTATTGACTGAACTGAATTATCTGATGTTGTTGTCTGTGTAATGGCACGAACAGTATAAAGACACAGCTGTAAACAGTCTTATTAGTGTAGTAATAAAATATATTGACTGCTCGCAGTAACGGCAGTGAATAGGAGACATATACCTGAGTTTTAACAAGGCTGCAGAATACAAGAAGCCTTTTTGCTAGTACGGTGTGTTTAGGCTCAACATTCTCTTTAAATTGTTCTTTTTCTACTTCTCGTTCTTCTTAGCCCCAAAATTAAAATTTGCACCAATGGGAATACTTTTTATCTCAGTTTTAAGTACATTAGCATACAGATAATGGTTTTCTGACATACATCTGGATCGGTTTTGTTTGAAAAATGATGAAATTGATATGGAAATTTCAATAATTACACTATTTGATGGGGCCAGGTTCTGGAGTAGCATATTTATGTTGCCAGAATTTAAGCCTAATGCTTTCTGTGCAACTTTAGAGGGAACAGTGTCTTTATTTAGCCTTAACTTTGTAGTAGGTCCACTCATAAATTCTTTTAAGGTCGTTTCTTGGTTCTGAAAGTTAAAAAATGTCTTGATAAATAGCTTGTTGTTTGGAAACAATTTGCCAATTGCATTAACTTCAACAGCAGTTGTGTTTCGCACTGTACGTGCTCGTGGGCTCTGAACAGGTTTCATTATAGCATGCTGTGGGCTTAAAGTATACCTCAGGCTTACGAGTTCAACGTCATAGTTTTGCAGATCCAAAGAATAGGTCAATACAGCTACAAAGATTGCTTGTGTGTTATCTGTATATACACTATTTTGCTGGTCACTTGTAACTGCCACGTATATATTCACAGAACCTATAGGATCTTAGTCTAACGGCGAGCAGTAATGGCCGTCCAGTCTTTTTTTTTGCAAAAATTGCTGTTGTGTGCATGCCTGATTACGGCTACCGACCGGAACAGCAGAACATATCGCAAGAGCCGTTTCGGTCGGTAGCCGATTGAAAAACCGTCGGTTTTCTACCGTCGGCTTTTCGCTTTGTTTCTACATTGAAGGGATCCTCCACAAATGACGTCAAGCATCGTTTTAATGGTTAAGGGGGCCGTCCATAAATGACGCCAAGGGTCGTTGCAAAATTGATTGAGTCGTCCATAAATGACGTCAAGGGTCGTTGCAAAAATTAAGGGGCCGTTCATAAATGACGTAAAGGGTCGTTGCAAAAATTGATGGGGTTGTCTATAAATGACGTCAAGGGTCGTTACAAGAACTGATGGGGACTTCCATAAATGACGCCAAGGATTGTTGCAAAAATTAAAGGGGTCATCCATAAATGACGTCAAAGGTCGTTGCAAAAATTAAAGAGGCCGTGCATAAAAGACGTCAAGGGTCATTGCAAAAATTAATGGGGTCCTTATAAGACGTCACAGGTAAAGTCGCAAAGTTAATTTGGAAAGTGATGACATTACATGGTAAATATAAACATTTTCGAAAAAGTGAAGCTATTGAGAGGGTCCTAAAATGAAGATTTTTCGATGACGTTATGTAAAGATGATCCCAATCGTGCTCAGGTTTGAATGCTTAACCTCTTAAGCGTCATTATTATACATAAAACATTAGCTGTATTTTATTAAAAATTGAGATAGTCATATTTGCTTTTAGTGCTGAATGGAGATAGTCGGATTTGCTTTTAGTCCAATATAGATATAGTCATATTTGCTTTTAGGGCTGAATAGATATAGTCAGATTTGATTCTTTGCCGACGATATTCCTTTCAGCAATGCTCTAGCATTCATTGCAATATATGTACAAGTATGCCAAAATATTTCACGGGATGCACGGGTTCAAAAAAATGATTCGGTGCCTACCGCGGTAAAACGGCTACCGTGGATATCCACGGCCAGCCGCGTCTGCGAGAAACTTCGAATCGGCTACCTATCAGCCGTTGAACAGGCATGGTTGTGTGACATTGAAAAACAAGGACAAGAATCCATATGGCTCCATTGTAGCAGATATTAGGCTAGGTTTAGCTCTTTACTATAGAATGCTCCTGTTATAGGCGTGTTATTCAGATCTTCAAGAAAGTAGGTTATAGGTATAGTCTCAAAGTTAACTAACTTTACAAGAAACAATTCCTCCGAGTACGAATAGCTATATTCTGTTTGAAATACAAACGATGAATGTATGTAAAACCTAAAGTGTATCTCCGTATATATAAATTGTTTGTTTACCTACGTGTACGTATTACATGTAACTTAATCAAACAAAAGTTTTGTTTGGCTAATTCTAACACGGTCGCTGGGGTAATACTTTGCCCTTCTATTTGCAGTGTTGTTAATTATATCTGAAAACATTGTTCTCCGGACCTTGTTCTCGTTTTATTGATAAACTTGAGAGAGCGATATCTGTATTGCCTAGTGTAAGCTGCCTAAATTAAAGCTATAGTATAAGGGTAGTCTGCAATGGGCCTATTAGTGGCCTGAGCGGCATTTTGCATAGTATTATATTATGTAAGATCCCTTTAAATACAATACAATAGTTTAAGCTGTTGTTATAAGTTTTTACAAATGCAGAAAAAATATCTTTAATTCTAGTTGTATTATTCTCAGTCATGTACCTAGCAATCCGCTAAAAGATGGTTCTACACGAAACCAAGCATTTATTAATTATGTGTAAACGTGGCTCCTATATATTGTATCTAGATACATACAAGCTTACCAAACTAACTGACTAACCTTATTACACGCTCTACTATACTAGACTTTGTCTCGCTATACGTGCTATAGTATTTGATTCCATGAGTTTATAAAAACATTTTAAACGACTCAGCGCAAAACTATGTGCCTGTATACAAATTATTATAATAAGGTCAAGCTACAATTTATAATAATTTGAATCAATTAGATTTAAATAACTCTAATAATGTTTTAAACTATCATTATATTATATTAATTTACAAATAAAAAATATTTAGGGACGTAAAAAATACAAACGACAAATAACTTTGATGTCTGTAAAAATACAGATGCATTAACATATCAGACAGAGTAGGAGTATAACTATGTATGCATCCTCTGTTTATTATCTTAAAACACTTGAAAATTCACATTCCTTATCTCAAACAACAATCCAGACCAGCGACGCGTTAGGTGTAGAAAAACTTGACTGAACTACAGAAGCATCCCAGACAGGAACGGCCAGAATGGATAAAAATGCAGTGTACAATGCTTTATAAATTCTCGCTTTTCATTAAAACTAGTTTTTTATACAACCTAGGTTTCGACGAATTCTTCCTCTCCCTATATATATACACTGAATACTTATATACTGTAACTACTATATAATTCCATTAAAAATTAAATACGATTAAAAGGTAACTACAATTTCAGTTGAGAGTCGATAGGGCTGCAGGTTTTTTTATTTTGCACTGTTGTCGAGCATATTATTATTCACGATTACACATTTACTTTGTCCAAGCTAAACTCCTCACACAGTTAATTCTCATTTCTTGTTGTAGTCCTAAAGACCTTGTCACACACATGCATATTCTCATATATTTCTTTTCAGAACCTACATACGACCACACATATAGCAATGGAATTATAACAAAGAAAATTGGTGTTTCTTGTCTTTTTGCACTATAAATTAGTGTTTTTTGTTCAATATTTCCAAATAATCCACTCGTAATTCCCTTTTTCTTTTGTATTAGTTGTATAAATTAAGTGTGCACATTACTTACGTTATCCATGAGGCCATTTACCTTCTGCATAAAGCATTCTCCTTGCATCCTTTTACCTTTTTATTTTTTTAAAAACTTATCCATTTATTGTGCACACCGCTGATTTTTTTCTGTACCAGGTCGCTCACAGTTTATTCTTGTATTAAAGGGGATGTAAACGGCACGTATCTTTTTAGCTAAGAAACAGGGAGATAGCCGTCCAACCAATCCTCTGCCTGTTATTCAAATTTTCGGCAATCGTGTAGATAAATATTTCTTGAACATATTATTCTGACCATGTATATACCACTGATACTATATTTTTTCCAATGTCTCCTTCCTTCTTTGGTCCAGTCTTAGACGTTAATAAATTAGCTCAACTTCAAAAACAATTACCTATTATAGAACACTACGATAACTTATATTTTGACTACGCTTATCGAAATTTTGTTTTGAAATTAGTAAAAAATCACAAGGTAAACAACCTACTCGAATACCCACATAATGAATAGACCATATGAGCCCCCACCAAAGAAAGTACATCATGGGCAACCCAAACATCACCGTTTTTTAAGTAAAGTGAAACAGAAAATTCAAAGTAATTCCATGGTCAACCTTAATGCTAATCCAACGATGTTACCGAATAATGTTCCCCACATCACACTGGCTACTCTTGAAGATTGGATTCAACATGGCAAACGGAAAATAAATAGTAATAATAACCATCCTATTCCAATCAGCCCAGCCCCACAACAACCACATACCTAATAATAATATTTTTTAGTCTCCTGTTACTATTTATGTATTGCCTATGTAGTTCGGAAATCAATATAGTTCATTAGCATACTAATATCATGACTAGAATCTGTAACCATAATATAATTAAGACAAAAGTAAACTTTTCCATTAAAGTACCTACTGATAGAAATAAAGCGCCAACTTTAAGTAATACGAAGGAAAAGGCGTATAAGCAAACTTAAAAGTTCAAAGTTAAAACTAAATTAAACATTAATTACGCATCATTATACCCTGCATAGTACAATTAAACTAATTTTGATGTACAAACTTGTATCAATGGAATATAAAGGTAAACATGATCATATTAATACAATATTACCTAATATAACTGTTTGTAGTAGGTCAAATATTCTAATATGTAAGTAGTAGCAGTTTGTAGTAAGTAATGTAGTTACAATAAAAAAGAACTTTCCATGCAAGAATGTTTCAACAGTGTAATAGCTTTATAATGTCATTGTGTATGTATTTTGCAGTTACTGAAAGTATTAGGAATAACCAACATCTAAATTCAGCACATTATAAAGCAATAATAGTGTAATTAGGTATTTACTAAATGTAATTGAATTCTCATATGTCAAATATTACATTTCATTTTAGCCTGATGAAAATTAATATTAAATCCTAAAACCGGTCGCTTTATTCCGAAAACTAAAAATCATTGTCTGCCATATATTTATTTATTTGACTCATCCGTGTTGGTTCAGAAGCCGTCCTACTTATTAAGTAGTAGGTTCTCACAAGTGGATTTACCTTCAACAATTTTATGATGCACACATTGACGATTTATTATCACTACCTTAAACCCCAGCCAACAACTTGCCCCATAAATTAATTAAAAACGTGTATTGCCTCCACGACGAATTTCACGAACTCCTGTTAAATAATAACTTTGCTCTTCCAAAGAGACACGACGATCCTTTTAAAATTCTCTTTACTTGGATACAACTTTCTTTAAAATTACAAAATCCTCCTACTTGGACAACTACCGCTGCTAGTGAAACCGCTGTACCTGTTATTTCTGATACTACCCTGTCTGTTTTAGTGCTAACTCCTTCTGCTAGTTCCGTCGCGTCTTCCAATCCCGACCTAAATAAATCTAAGACTTTTAGTGTTGCTTCTGAAAAATCTCTTCACAACGAAATTGACGATTTTAGTGCCCCGTTTGTTTTTACAATGTCCTCTTATAGTCTTCTTCCCCGGTTATATCAGGATACTGATCCCGCTAATCATGTAGATTTGTTTAAAACGTGGATTAGTGCTTTCGATCTTAAAAAAGACCTGCATAAAAAACATTTAGCCCTGGGTCTTGATACTCCTACTGCGTAATACTGGTCTTTGCTTCATTGTGATACCATGGATGCAGCTAGTGGAGAATCTGAAGTCCTTTTTAAGCTTTTTCTCACCCAGTTTTTAACTCATCGTAGTCTCTGACATCAAGTTGTCCTAGCCCTAATTCAACTCCCAAACTAGACTGCTACATTCTTTCTTATCAAAATAAGATACCACTTGGACGAGTACTTAAAATCTTTAGACGAAAAAACTAAGGTTGGTCTTACCATAGATAAATTTCAAATACTTCTTTAGAATTTCGTTTGTGCACAAAAAACTCCTGAAACATGGACAGAACTGACAGCTATTGTACGGCAATATTAAGATAGTTCTCCTACTCCCGTTTCGTTATCCACCGCTCCCGTCATCAAGGCTGAAGTCGACTCTCTTTATAGCAGTGAAATGAAATTACTTATTCATCAAATAAGTGCGTTATCGAGTGATGTTAACAAATTACACAACAATAACTGTCGTCCCTCTCCCCGTTATTAAAATAATCGAAGTTCAGAAAACGGATTTCAAGACCGCCGTCGTCCTCCACAACAGAATCAACGCAGTTCCTCAACTTTCTCTAACTGCTACAACTGTGGTCGCATGTACCACTATGCCCGTGACTGCCGTCAACACGGAGGTAAAAACTACCGCCCGACTCAACATCAAAATCCCCGAAATTCCCATCGGACGACTCGTCATCAATCTTCTGTACAGCAATTAAAAAACCAACAAGGCCTGATTTCCTTGCTTCGATACAGTTAGCAAGTCCAGATTTCAATGCACATCCTTCCTTCAAAATTCCTGTGCCCATAGATTCCTTACATTCTGATATTGAGATTCCGATTACTATTTTTGGTTTTCCTATCAATGTCCAAATTGATAGTAGTGCTACAATTAGCGTGATTTCTAAATCACTCCTTTCCCCCAATACGTCCTTTAATGTCATTCCTAATAATCATATATCCCTTACTGCCTATGGTGGACACACTATTTCTGATGCCGGATTCATTAAAATTCCTCTTAAAATTGGGACGAAGTATCAAATATCCTTTTCTTGTTAATCTGACTCCTAGTATGAAGATTTAATTCGACAATGACTTCCTTGAATATTACTAAGTCAATATTATCCAACAACAGCGAGAAATTTAATCACCACATTTTGGTGTTGTTAAATTTTTAAATAATTCAGTTATTATTTCAGAAAAAATAGAAATTCGCCCTGACAATTTAATTTCTATTGAAAGCAATACATTTTTCTTTATTCCTCTAAAAATTATTAACTTGTCTGAAAACCGGTGGCCGTATCAGCCACATATTCCTTTATTTTTCCTAAATTACGGAAATTATTAAAATCCTGCACCACCCCACAAAAAGATTATAGCTCCCATACTACGTATTGCTGCAGATTATTTAATCCCTGCCCGCTCCTAAATCTCAGTACCTGTGACTTGTAATTCCAAATTTCCTAGTGATCACCTATTTCAACCTTCTTATCGTCTTTATGCTACTCACCGACTTTTATTACCCCGTCTTGCTATAAATCCTACCTCGAAATATATTCCTGTTGCGAATTTTACTTTTAGTCTTGTGCAATTATTCAAGCATACCAAATTAGGTAATCTTCAGTGCTTACACATTCTTCCCGATGTCAAATATCAGATTCTTTCAATTTAGCCATCCCTGCCTATTGCGGTCGACTTTTCAAGTATTGACATTTCCTCCACTCTAACCCCTGCGCAACAGCAAGAAATAAGAAGTGCTATTATTGACTACGCTGACGTTTTCTTTTGGCATCGAGAACTCGAAGTAACAGATTTAGTCGAATTTGAAGTCAACACAGGCGATTCCGACCCTATTAACCTCCGTCCCTATCGCACCCGCAAAGCCCAAAACTAAATCATCCGCGAACATATAGACATCTTTCTAGAACAAGAAGTAATTCAGCCTAGCTGAAGTGGCTGGTCGAGTCCGATTTTAGTAGTAAAAAAGATACAAGACGCCACTAGAAAACAGAAACACTGCATATGCATGGATTTACGAGGAGTAAACGCAATAACCAAACCTTTTACTTACCCAATTGCAACCATTCAAACGCTCCTTTTTGGTCTAAAAAACAAAAATTATTTCAGTCAACTTGACAAACGCATCAGGTTTCATCAAATTCCAGTTAAAGCCGTGGATCGCTAAATACTTGCCTTTGCGGTTAAATCAGGCAAAAACGAATACCTCCGAATGCCTTTTGGAAGTCGCAATTCCAGCAGTGTCTTGTAACTTCTCATGGATGTCTTACTCAGTACTGACAAATTCGAATTTTGTTGTTCTTACGTGGATGACGTAATGGTTCACTTCACGACCTTTAACGACCTTTGTCGCACATTTTAACGGTTCCTAAACATAAAAATTAAACTGGAACGTTCCAAGTGTAAATTTGATTACCAGCATATCTCCATCTTTGGACATGATGTTTCAAACTTAGGTGTTTGTCCCAATTAGAACAACGTAGACCGAACGTAGAGATTTTAAATTTTCGTAATCCCAAAAATCTTAAAGAAAAACAATCTGTCCTCGCTTCTTTTAATAACTTCCGACGATTAATTAAAAATTTCAGCGCCCGTGTTAAACCAATGCCCAAATTATTGAAAAAGGAGAATAAATTCTTATTGACTACTGAGTGACTACTGAGTAAAACAATCCATAGCTTCCACTCAATTCCTTGCACATTGTGATCCAAGTCTCCCTACAACTCTCGTCACAGATGCTTCTACATCTGGCCTCAGTGCCATTCTTGAACAAGAAAATCATGGTGTTACCCGCCCAATTGCCTACATAAGCCGAAGTTTAACCTAGGCAGAACAGAAATGGAACACTACAGAGTTAAAACTCTTGGCCATGACTTGGTCAACCAAAAACTAAAAGAGAACTTAATAGGTCTACCAATTATAATCAAGACAGACCATTGTGCCCTTTGTTCCGTCCAACGTTCCCAAAAAACCGAGATGTCTCCAAAAACAACTAAAATGATGTTAAGTTTAGCATAATTTAATATCATTAGAATAAAGCATATTTAAGGTAAAGAAAATCATACAGCAGACCTCTTTTCACGCCTTGGAAAAACTCTCAAACGTTCCCTCGTCAATATTTCTGCGCTAGTGACAAATGAAAAAACCACAAGTATCACTTCGCCCTGAATAGATAAAATAAAGAATAGACTCTTACATAGCAAAGCAACCAAGCGTAATACTAAGAAATTCGTCCTAATTGAAAACTAATAATTTTACCGCAACCCTCGAATAGGACCTGATTTTCTGTTTTGCGTCGCTGATAAGGAAACTCCCAAACTCTTATCTACACTTAACGATGACCCTTCGTCCGGTCACTACGGTATTTCTAGAACATACTTTGTAATACGCTCCTATTTTTACTGGCCCACACTCAAAAAAGATATATATACATACATCAAATACTGTCAAAAATGCCAAGCGAAGAAAGTCCCACGCCGAAAACCCTATGGTGAATTTGTTTATATTCCAATTAATATACGGAAGACATTGTAGGCTGACTCACCTTGGTCTGTAAACAGGTATATTGGAGTCTTATTTAATTCTTTGAAATTGTCTTCAAAAGCTTTAATAACTGAATCTGGTTTTTTATTTTTAATAAAACGGCAGTAGAGCTTCTTCGAAAACGCATCAATATAGAATAAAATATTTGCATAGCCAGAATTATCTTCAGCAAATTCTTTTCCTAGAATTTTCAAATATGAACAATAGATTTACTCTTCCATATTAACTATAGTTCTTCGCCGTTTAAAGTTTTTGCGTATAGGCCAATGCATTGAAAATGAACGCATCTGACTTAGCTTCTTATTTACTACTGCTTTATCATAAAAGTTTTTGTTATTCTTGAGAAACCCGCTGAAGGCCGAATACGAGCCCTTTAACCTAGAGTTTAAATATGATGTACGAATTCCAGTCACGTTCTGAGCTGTATTTATTGGCAAGTGGAATTTCTTTAGTAACAGCATTTACATTACGTCTTTAAAATTGAGTTGAAACAATGTCTAATAATAAAACCATTGCGATTTGAAAAGCAATTTTATCTGCTTCGGATATTTATTTGCTTAATTGGTCTAACAAAGTTACGCTAGTATGTGGACAAATCTTAAAGCATGAAAGGAATGTTGTTCTTTTTAAATTTAGTTCCCCTTCTGTGCTGTAGAAGCACCAAGAAAATGTTATGAGATGACTGGGATCTTCTACTCTGTCATCGCAGGACCAGTGAGAAGTAAGTCGCGGACCAGCTCAGACCTACGAGGAACCAGCCCTGGCTACGAGCCAATTGCCATTATCAAGTAAGGACCTGAGATTTGGCACTACAAGGAAGTAAATCTTACACTGCTACGTGCGCGTTGTTAGGGAAAATCATAATTGTAACCCTGGGTCAATTTCTACTAGGAATTATATAGCCGCTTACAAAGCGAGGTAATATTCTAAGTGGAATTAAATAATTAAAGGAAAATAAGGAAAGAAACGGTCACCCAGTAAATGCCCCTACGAAGAAAGTCTCAGATCCGCCCGGCACAGTTATAACCTACGAGGTAAATAATATTTGGTGTTCAATATTTTCTACGGCGAAATTAGAAAACGTATCCTGTTGATTTTGATTTAAAAGTATTATGTTTATTTTGTTGGCTACAGGCCCGTAAAGTTTATTAACTTACATTTTTCTTTTTGCACTACAAGTGCTAATAATTTAAAAGTAACTATAATTAAATTGAAGGCAAAAGTAATACCTTTTAAATTACAAATATAATTAATGTGTGGCTTATTTGATTGCATACAGTTTGTGTAATATTCTCATATTTTATATCGTAGGATATTTTAGTATTGTAATCTAATATAAGGTCTCATAATTTTAGTTGGAAAAGCGCATTACACCCTCCATACCCAAAAAGCATTATAAGCAGTCGCGTATACTCTTTGCTACTGAAATCCCTCCAATTAATCGTGCATAATAAATATCACGTAGAGCGGGTCCTGAGGTACCGGAGAACCCCCAGGTTTCTGGGTATCCCGTCGCTTTCTTCTGACTTGGATTAAAAGACCGCAATAAATAAACTTGTTAGAAAAGTGCAGGGTGGAAATCAATCCACACTCCAATATTTAAATATAATTAAAATTTAATTAAATTTAGGTTAAAAGCAAGTCTCATTAAAAATAAGTTGGGAATTGGTATAATTTATAAGGGCGACCACGTGTCAGCCCATTTTTTTACTGCTAAAGTGACGCCCTTTAGTCGTACTTGTAGCTGCAGTTGATAGTAGCGAAACTAAAAAATTAAAAGTAGTACAAGTAGCGCCACGGCGTGTTTCTCGCATCGCTCTACAAGAGGATAGCATTTTTTTGATCATTGAAAAAGGTAGTCTGAAACTAGTACTGACAAGTTTTACCGACTGGCTAAGAGAGAACTTGTTAGTCATCGACCAGTGTTCAGGAAAGCAAATCACATAAGCCGTAGACAGAAGGACTGAGAGAGAAAATCACTCATAGTAACAGACAAGATCTTCAACTAGCACCACGGATCAGAGAAGACGTGCTGAAATATTCGCTCGAGTACCTACTTGGGCCGAAGCTGAAAAAAAACATAATTCGGCTGAGCACATTACTACGATTTACATTGTGGCAACTGTAGCTGAAGGCACATTTCTGTGAGCCTTCTCAAATTGAGCTTAATTAGTTTAATTTCGTAATTTGCAAGTTTATTGTGTTGAATTATTACCGTATATCAGAATCTCCAAAAAATTCTTTTGTGTAGTTCACGAAATCATATTCCTACAAGGAAGCAGCAGTTGAAACCGTCCCAGTAGCTAGTAGCATCAACGTGATTCTCTGCAAAGGATTTAAACAATTTGGAATTGTGAGTTGAAATTCATAAATTGATTTTCCAAAAGATTAGGGGACTTTCGGAAAATTCTCTTATATTCATGTGTTGCTTATAACAAGAAGCAGCTGAGTTTGGAAAAACATTTATAATAATTTTGTTGATATTATGTTTGATTTATTGTGTAAGTATATAATAAGCATTATTATTTAGTGTGCCATTTATAAGTACTAATTTTGATTGTGACAAAGTAGACAGAACAATAATTCTGAAATTATAGGATTTACTTACGAGAAAATGGTAACAACCTATAAGTTCAAATTTTTACGCCATATTTGTTTTTGAAAAGAGCATGTCAAAAAAGTGGGAATAACTAAAGAACTTGTGTCGAATGGGCATTTTTGCTCGCTAAAAGATTTTTTTGATAGCATTAAATTGCCTATGTTAATAAAATAGACGCTTTGTTTAAATGACTATTTAGGTATTTTAATGTGTCTCTAAGCTACATTTTTCATCTTATTTCAGTAAAATTTAAGTTTTTTGATTGTTATGATATCCTCTTAAAAGGGATTATTGGAATTTTAATAATTCAAAATTTTGAAAGTTTTTAAAAAATATTTTCTTTTGTAAGGGCTTCCAAAGTTTGAAAAAAACACTTAAGTTTTTTTTACAACCCAATACCTTCCTAAATTTTCATCCTACTTTCAAAAAAATTTAAAGGTTTTAAATTTTCTAGGTATTGCACTTTAGATGCAAATCAAAAATCTTCAAACTTTTGCTAGTTGAAATTGGCACTGGCCAACAGTTTACGAGCAATTTCTTGTGTTGGTTGATACAAAAGCATACGCTAGTAATTCGTTGCGGATTTATGGAATCTAGAACAGTCAGAGTCCTAGCTTCGAGCTATTCTCCATTTTTCGGAACAAAAATTAATCGGATACGTCTAGAAACCATAAAGTCGTAAATTTGAATCCAATTAGTTGAAAGATTGTTCATAATCCTCTTATCAAAGGATCAATTCAATACCTATAGGTAAAACAAAACATATTTTGCGGGTAATACCAAATAAACAGTTAACATAAAATTTTGAGTTAAATATTTTGAGCACTGATACAACATTGTTGTAATTTTGGGGCGCTGTTGTATTCTATGCACATAACTACTGTGGTAATTGTTCACAATTCTAAATCTTTAATATTTAGATTCCTTACGTGGGCATAGAGAATAACACACGTTGTTAACAAAGAAGTCAACGGACTAAGGGGAAGAATGCTGTCCTTAATTAAGTTGATTTACTGACCACGAAGTCCTCGCAATCGAATAATCTGGAAAACAACAAGTTTGATTTTACATTTTAACTTGTTTGTACCCATACACTTAACATATTGAACAATATTACAGATTATGAGCATAAATAGGATTTATGATAAACAATTATCAGCGATGAAATATTATATTGAATTCTACGTGTGTATTTATATAAAAATAATTAAGTTTTCTGAATTTGTTGTTAAATCAAATAGGACTTACGATACAGCACAAATTATCAGTGCCGTAGCAACGCCAATTGGCCAGAAGGTTAACTTGAAATTTCTTTTTAATTCAACACTACACTTTGAAGTCAGCAGCTCCATTTAACTCCGAAGTCTGAAACGAAAGACTGATCGTTCAGATTTTTCACTTCCTTTAAGTAAGTATATGAACGAAAAACGACTCAACATCAATTATAGTTAACAAAGAATTAGTTGTTTCTGACCAACGAAATTTTTTTTTGTCCAATCAGCTACATTGGCGAAAATTAGTAATTATTAGACTTTTAGACATTTTACATTGCTGTTGTTTTCACAACAGAACTAAAGTAAAGTTAGCATTTTCTATTGTTAGGACAAACATAGATGCTTAGTTAGGTGTAGCGGTTGATAAAAAATACAGAGTTCCATTTAAAAGAAAAATAGAGCTAAATATATTGATTTAAAATAAATTACCTGTTACAGTGAACAGAACTAAAACAAATTATAGCCGTGTAGATATTGATATGGTAAATACATACAACTACAGTTGTAGTTCACCACGATTATATGTACTGATTGTAAGCATATGAATTAATGTTAAATACAAAACTACAGCCAATACAGGTAAATAAATATGAAAATAGTTTGAAAGTCTTTTTATTCGTTCAAATCTACATTACAATTTATTTCATTTTAACTTCAAAAATTAATAGTATTTTCAAATTTTATTTCATTTTAACTTCATAAATTAATGGTATTTTCAAATTTTATTTCATAAATAGCAAGTATTTACATAAAAATAAATCCATTTCATATTGAATTCAATCAAATATCCCACACGAATTTAAATCAAAATTAGAAAGAAAGGTAGGTAGGTAGGCATACGCTGCTAAACGTAACACTACAAATTAAATTGGATTATTCAATAAAATACTGAATGATAATTTTAGTTAGTTTAACCAATACGGACATAGCATTGATATTCTTTGCCTTTAGTTTAATTTTAATGAATCATATTTAGACTAAGGTAATGATATATCGAGTACAGTTACAGAACTGGATGTTTATTGTTTTAATTTTGAGTTCTTACGATTGGATAGCAAAAATTGCCATAATAGTAATATATTTATTAGTTAAAATAAAGTAGTCCATGGAACGTTATCGACAAAACAATCATTCGAGATACGATTAGCAACTAACCGACTCTTCCAATTTTATCTAGTTCCCAGGATATGCTCCTGATCCTGACTTATTAGTTTAGCAAGATTTAATTCGTTGACGCACAAAATACTGTGTTACACAAAAGGATATATTAGTTGCTTACTATTTACTTACTTTAATTTACGTAAGCAAGAGTTACAGTGTCACGACATCACAATTAAATTATTGCTTGTGCCTATAGAGCTTGTTTTCAATAGAATCAAAATTTGGTGGCTGTTGCGCGCATATGTGTACCCTTGTTCTCGATCATGCAGCAAAGCATGAATTGACCTACTATCATTTATAATTTTAATAATTTTTTAAAAATAATTAAGGCGGACTCATCATTCTTCAAATAAAATTGTTTCAGGAAAGTAAATATTTATGACCTGATTTACTTAATAGTATTATTTAGACCTAAATAAATTAATGCATAAACGAATTCGGTTCCCTTACGTGAAAACGCATCTAGTTTACGTGTGCTCGAAGTGACGTGGGCATTGTTTCAACATTAAAATAAAATAAAATTGGTAGTTAAGTACTACATCAATAGGTATTTTTACACGTAAATAAAATAAAACTTAACAACTCTTACAGAGAGATTTAAAAGTTAATTACTTATTTTCAATATCCCCACGAGGAAGACACTACGCTGTACTTGTACAATTCATTTAATAAATACAGTGGGTTCATAAAATAAAATTAAAATTCAAATATTGTGTTCACATTTTAATAAAAATAGGTATTCAATCGTCACCTAAGTAGAGAACCATACTTCTACATATAACTACATACTACAAATATACAAATATTAAATAAAAGCCAAAATACTTCGTTTTTAACATTCAATATTGCATTAAAATCACAAATAATAGTAAGTTCTGTGTATAAACCTCAAGGTTATCACAATTTAGGACAATTGGGATCCAAGGGTCCGCTACACTCATTTAATTTATTTCGAATTCTGAGAATCAAAGAAAAGGGACGTTACGTACATCCATCTACAAATTTCAATTACAAGTTACGGACTTTAATTATAAATGAATAGGAAAAATTCACGCAAATTTCCAGTCACTGTCAAGCTTAACAAACAAGGCAAAGACGACAAGGTCGATTCTGAGCCGGAAGTTAAAATTGAAGAGGACAGTAAACCTACTACAGTTATTAAAGACGAGATAGAAGACTTAGATCTTTCTGATTCTTTCATTTTCATAATTGATCCCACTTTAAAGTCACCTTACAGTTCATCTAGTATCATAAGTCTAGCCACAAACTTCTCTAAGTCTCTCAAAACTGAAAGATCGTGGCACGACGACTTTTTAAAATTTAAAAAGCAGGATTTAGAATATAATGCGCGACATTACGCCGTAAATCTTTGGTCACAACCACTAGATAACTTTCTAGTCCCAAATTATCCATATATTGATTTTATCAACAAAAGGAAGATGACGATTACATCTGAAAATCTAAAGACTCTACTGGAAACAGTGTTGGCCAAAAACAAGGGTTTGGATGCTGAGCAGAACAATAATAATAATGAATTTGCTAGAAATAATAATTATAATTAGGGAGGCCACGTTGTTTATTACAACCAATTTCATTATTATAATCAAAATTACAATCACCAAGATTTTAATCAAAATTATACAAATACGGTTCATCGAATGCGAGCTTTGCATATCAATGATTGTGATTATAATTACGATCCAGCACGAGATATGGGAATGAAAAATGATTAACCAGCATTGCCAATGAGCAATGACAGTCAGCTTTAAAATAATTAAATTTATAGGAGCCATGGCAATCGTAGTCCGCAAACATTAGAGCAGGTACATCAACAGATGTCTTAAAATAATACTAGACTGAGAAATATTGACAATTCTGACGTGCCAGAATTATTACAAATACATATGACAGGAAAATTGAGTAGACAAAACAAATTATCACGTATCGCATCATTACATTCAAGTAATGATGAAAATAAGCAATTAGATGAGTTAATGACAGCTTACGAGCTGACCCAAGGGGAAACTTCAAATAATTTAGACAATAGTAATACAGAAGCATTGGCCCCCAACAATGTTAGAATCCAAAGCGGGATGTCTGAAAGTCTAAAGACATTGCATGTTAGACAATTGATCAAGTCGCCGAAAGAGGTGAAAAGACCATTTCTTTTTTAGAATTATTTTGGTATGGTTATGGATTTCAATGGTATTACTGATACAAGATCAACGATTAGTTTAGTCAGTCCACGAACAATTAGATTGCTCAGGTGTCAGGACATAGTAACTAGTTGTTCACAAATAAAGGCTGATAAGATTGTTCCTCACGATGAACCAGTTGTATCGAATAAAACAGTAACGTTATCCTTATGTCGATGAACTTTATTGATGGATTAATTAGACATTTTATATTACAGGGAATATTCTTGAGAAAATTATTTTTGGTATAGAATTATAGCGGAATACAATGTCACAGTTAATTGTCAATCCGGTTTAATTGCATTTTCTACGGAAACTAGACCGGGTCCTGATTACGTATACACATCTGATGATTCAGTTGAAATCAAAATCCCTACTGGAGCTGAAACTCAGGTAACACATGCTTTACCTTCAACAATGATGACTGCGCTACCAATCAAAAAGAGACAGAGACCTTTTGGCTCGGACCCATCAGGCAAGAATAAAAACGATGATTCTACGCAATCATCAGACAGCAAGGACGCTAAGAATATTTATGTACAGGATACCATCCACTTAGAAATCAACGAAGAAAAACCAGTAAACATAGTACTACGGGGGTTTTGATGGAGAGGGAAGTAGAAGTTGTAGTGGAAGTTGTAGTACCCAAGAGTATTGGCTGTGACAGACTGGGCCATGACAAGGATTGAGACATGATGTGACATGTGGGACTGAAACGACAGATAACCTTGCTAAACATATGGATATTTAATTGCATCGTAATGTAAGGTCATGGGGACGAGTTGAAGTGACAGAGAACCTTGCTAAGCTTATGGGCATTTAAATAAATTTAATGTAATGTCATGCGAAGAGATGGGAGAAAATGAGATCTGGAGTTGTATTATTAGAGTGGACTGGGGACTCGCATTGTGAGGTATTGAGGAAGAGCGGAGAAGTTCGGAGCTAGTGCTATAATGTTTAGACAGCGTTCCTATGGCAACGTGTGTTGGATATGGAACACAGCTGAGATGTGGCTGCTCAGTGCTGATGATATGTAATATTATGCTATGCAATATTGTGTGTAGATGTTCAATGTTTGATATTTGAAATTGATAGAATTTAATTAAAGCGGCGATTTGTATTGTTCGGACGGATCACTATGGCAACGGGATCATATGGTATGTAAAAAGAGATGAATGAACACAGTTGCGAAGTATTTCACGAGGGGGAAAGAGTTGTGGCTGTTGGATTGGAACTAAACTGGAACCATATAGAATTAAATGGGAATGCCGTGGATGCCGTGGATGCCGTGAAGGCCGTAGGGGCCGTGGAGATTAGTCGTATGACTGCATAGTGCAGTATTAGAGGGCGGGAGCACCTCGACTCATTTGGAACTGAACTGGAACCATATGGAATTGAATGGGCATGCCGTGGATGTCGTGGATGCCGTGGAGGCCGTGGAGACCGTGGAGACTTAGTAGTGCAGTATTATAGGGCGATACTATTTTCTATTTATTTTTGACTTGTACTTAAGAGCTTGTCATGGATAGAATTTGATGCATAATGCAAGACAGTTTAATACCAAGTACTAATTGCAATTAAATGGAGCCTGTTACGTACCGATGTATGTATTTACACATTATTTAGTATGTATTCTGTACTAATTAGGTAGTGTTAAATACAATTAGCATGTATATTATATTAAATTATATGCATGATACATAATTTATTGAACTAGTTGCACTACTTTAATGTACATACCTATTTAAAATATTTAAAAATTATAACTGCAATTAAAATTAATAAGTATTTATTTATTTAAATTTCGATTTAATTAGAAAAAGGATCATTTTAAAAAATCCTACTTATTATTAAAAATTGGTTTAAGGCAAAAATAAAAAAAAGCAAACCAATTTCAAGCTGGCATGTATATATGTATATGTATGTATCAGTATATAACATATCTATACTCTGTAGTGGGATGTATATAGCAGTTGGTCGATATTTTAGTTCTGGATTAAATAATATTCTAAAATATTCTGTATTATTGAGAAATAATGTGCAGAATTATATGCACCTTGCAGCCCTTAGCACTGAAAAGTGCACTGAGTTGGGGTTGCTGTGTTACTGTTGATGTGCGTGACGTGCATATTAATAGCTAATTAACTTGACGCACCGACCAAGGCTAAGCTGAAGCTTTAGTTGGGCCCAGTGGACTCATGATATCAGACTTTTGAGACCGACGGAGCTCTGAGCTCCCACTTTCCATGTACCAAGCTGACTACTTGTGCTACGTATAGACAAGACATATTAACAATAAGATATATGTATACGATATATGTCAATGTATACATGTACATGACCTACTGTGTACCTATACACTGCCTTCAAATAGCAGTATACTATTAAAATTATTGACTGTAATGCTGTATACTGTAGATACATACAGTTGCTGGGGTAGGAACGCTGGAACGAAATAATATTATATTTTAATATTGAGCATAACTCGACAAAATTAAGCGTACTTTCAGACCTTCAGCATTCTTGAATGCAAAGCAAAGGGAAAGTTTGTTACTTACAATGTGCGTGATATGCATATTAATTAATTATTGACTTATCGTCTACTGAAGCTCGCTTTTGGTTTCTCTAGAGTCCAGTGAAAATATGATTTTTGTATATCAGCCAGGGTGGCAAGCTGAAATGTACCTGCTTTGGGACTGATACAAGTTTTTTTTATTGATCCAAGTCAAGTGGGCTGCGAGTTCCTATGAGATATATCTTTAGTTAATAATAAAATATATGGTTTATGAGTCACAGCAATTTATAAGATAAGAGTAGATGCAAGTGTAAAATGCATGGTACAACAGGTGAGCAAGTGCAGCGAGACGCAGGTTGTTTTGTTTTAGTATGCAGGTTTTGTATTGCAAAGTAAAAGTCTATGGTGATGCAATGTTTACATATATACATATTTACAAGTTTAATTTTTTTTTGGTTTTCTTTCACACACACAATTGCATACAGAAATATATGTACATGTTTAATTCACAAATACAACTCATACATACATAGTTTTACATAAACTATTCACAAGTACATCTAATATTTACACTTTAAAGTATTATTTACAGCTTAACATATTATTTACATACAATTAGTAAATAAATTGTTTACAAGTATACCTTATATTCACAAGTTTGCAGAAAATTTGCAGACGCTAGAATTAATGTATATATTTACAAGTTTTCACTTACGACACAATGACATTTACAATATTATTCCACTACTATTTACAAATATGTACATCTAACTTTACCACAAAACACTACATAATTATTTATTGTTACATTTATTTTGATAATGTGTGCACTATTACTTTAAACTTAAATTATTTGTGTAATATTTATCCACTTTCTAAACTTTAATAACAAATGCAATTTTAAATTAACACTTCACATGTAACAGACTTATACTTTTTATTTAATCTTATTAACTAAATCTGTGTGGCCCAAGGGTAGGCCAAAATTACAATTGCTGGGATTTGGAAATACTCTGAATAAATCTAAACTTTTAAAATCTAACCTACTTTAAATTTTAATAAATAATTTATGGTCGACATTTGCTACTGTATTTACATCTATTCAACATGGTTTGTTAGTTTCTAACATCTGCCTATATCTGTCGTGTTTACACTGTCGCAAAGAAATTGCAGGAATGCCTGCACACTTTTGTTGTTTTGAATTATTATTATATAACATACTATACATTTTTAGTCTTAATACTATAAGTTCTTTCACATCCAAGCTCTGAATTCGAAGTTTTACACTTTTGCCGCTATTTAATTAATGTAAATTTGGGTGTTGATTTTTATAAATTTTAAAAAACTTATGATCTCGAGAAATTTTACTAAAATCAAATTCAAATTTTGCTTTGACAATATCATCCCAAAACGTGTTGAATGCGTCAATTGTGTGCATCCCGTATCAATCAGTATCTGTATAATCCAGATGGGCTCTATTATGAAATATCTTACACAAAAGATTCCACTTTTCATAAAAAAGTACTTCTGCACAATCCAAAATGGCTACAGCAGTTAAAGAAAGGTTAGGTATTTTATATTTTTTAAGGTATTAAATGATTACACTTAAATTTTCAGAAAACCCTTTAAAATCTTAACAGTTTGCATTTAAAAGTAAGCTTGGGCTGCACTAAAACATATTTGGGCGTTTACAAATTCAAGTACCTGGGCTAGTGTTTTGCCATATAAAACGTTGAAACTTTTTTTAATAGCTCATTTTTAAATGGAGTTTTAGCTTTCTTCCTATTTTCTAGATTAGATTTAATGTATGGTTTAAAATAACTCTGCTGCTTGAAACGTACCCTATAGTGAATTTTAAAAAGAACTAAACGTTTTGATAAATAATATTTTAATGCTTTAAAATGAAGTGTGTAGTTTATTTTATCATATAAAGTTAACATAAGCCAAGGGCGGGATACATAGTGTTGAATTGAGTTTATTGAATGTTTATTTAAATTAAACTGTGCTGTTACATCCTGCATATTAGGTACACGCTGTTACATAGCAAGTGGCAAGTTTGCATCTCTGGTGTGTAGAGCCAAAGGATACTTCAAGTCACAAACAAGAACGTACCCATAACTACTTTCTGTTGTACCTAACGTTGGGTAGGTCCAATCAATACCTTCTAAATCCTTTGCTTTCACATACTTATAGTCTGAGACTGGCATCAGCTGCTTTATACTCTGTGCGTATAAACTGTTGATGTCTAGAGACAGTAATTGATTACGGGGTTAGGGAAGGATCTATTCCTTTAGTGCATCTTTAATGGTTTGCAATAACGTGTTTTGCTGTAAAAATACACTGTCCACCGCGTATTCCTTGCTTTGCAATTTCTAATATTTTTGGGTCTCTTATATAATCTATCTCTGCCTTCGTATAATTTAAAAAACATTCCCAAGAGTAACTAGGTAATGTGAGTGAGTAAGTCGGGTCAAGTTCGTAATTTCGGAGTCCAACTTTGCAAAAATGTTGCCATACTTCTGCAAGTAAAACCGTATCTAAGACACATGTAAAACGTGTATAGTCACGTAATTTAGTTAGTTTAAATTCAGTACAAACATTTTTGACAAGATCCCACTGGTGATCTGGAATGGGCTTATCGTCCAACAGTGATCGTCTGAATTGATCTAGGTCTGGTATAGGGTTATTTAAATCATCTGAACTAGTTAATGCCATGAATGGAAAGTGAACTGGTTTCTGTGATAATTTTAATTGTGATTCTGTAAGAGGCTTAAACTCTCGACCCACAATTATAAGGTTACTAACCAACATTAAATCTGAGAAACATTGCGACGCAAGTGTAAAGTTGAATTCATATTTTGAATTTAAAGATTCAACAAGATAAAATAAATTGGAATCAAAAAATAAATTTGCATCTATAAATCGAACTTTAACTTTGAAATGTAACTTTTTGCCAGTGTAGTTTTGATAAATTTCGTGTTTTGGTAGATACTTAATGTTTAAATTTGGCAGCTATTTGTCTTCAGCTGTAATTAAGATTAAAATAAATTCTTCGCCAGACTTGGCTACTACTTGGATGTCTTTTGCTTCAAATTGACCTGTATTCATGGCACTAACTAGCGAGTGATAATCAAAGCAACCCCCGTACGGTGATATTATTGGTATTTCGTGCTTGTACTTGATGTTTAAATTACAGCGGCTACATGCAGCAAACTCAAAATGACCGTGATTGTGATTATGATGAAACGTGCGAACGATGTTCTTAGAACAATCAAATTAACGTCGACACATGTGGCAATGAGTAGCAATTTCAAACTGTGTACGTACTTGGTCACTTCGTTTGACCATATTATAGTAGTCCGAACGTGGGATAATAATGTCTCAGCCCTATATATTATAATTTCAAAAAAATGTTTAATTATATCTTCCCTATCATAAAATTCTGCATGTACTACTTCACTTGTCTTTTATTTGTCTAATAATAATCAGGTGTAATTTCATTTACAAATTATGTATTGCTACCTACAGGTCTGAGATCATTAAAGGGACTTACAAATGTAGAAAATTTATAAACTATAATATATAAGTAAGGCAGTGATTGCCACAATTTTGAAAACTTGACTCTTTCTGAAATATCCGGAAATACAATTTGCCGTTTCTGCAGAGTTTGACAGCTCAGTTTATGTTTAGCTAAATTATCAGCTGAATTGAAATGCCGATAACAGGACTGACAATAGTAAACTTTTCTATTGTTTCCAAGACACATAAACTTATCTAAATCTGTAATCAGAACTAAATGATAAGTCTGTTCATCTTTACTTCCATCAGCTCTGTCTTTGTAAATTTAAAATAAATTACACTTGTCAGTTAAATCATTATTCTGACCTCTACGAATTGGGATGATTTTGTCGCCGCGGTGACATCATATGTTAATACCTAGATTATTTTCAATTTCGAATTTTTCCAAATCAGGCAAGTCTTTGTTTATTAAAAAAGGGCAGTAAATATCAGGAAAATCGAATTTATCAAATTAAGAAAAATACTATTTCGGACGTTGTAAGCTCATGCTTTCCCAACGTTTTCTTTGTGGTCTGTATTTCTGTTTAGTTTTTTGTTTGTTTTTCTCTAATATTTCGTGCTTATACCTGTGTGCAGCAACACAAAACTTGAAACAGTCACTGCAATTATTTTTAATATTACGATATCCGTACTTTCGAGGTTTTAAATTCGGAAATTTAATGTACCCTTTAGCTTTTGCATTTGCAAATAAATTTAATACTCCTACTTTAACTTGAATCGACTCAATTCCTCTAAGAGTCCACCCAGTTCCGTTTTTATTTAACTCATTAATTTTTTTTATAATGTCACTAGCACTGTCAAAAATAAAAGTTGCAATTTCCTGGGTACTTAAAATATCATAATTCTTTGAAACAAACTGTACATGACGATCTTTTGTATTTTTTTCATTTTCTACTTCTGTGATTAATTCTAATGTAACTACAATAATTAATTGTGCTTTAATACTACTGTGCAGATTTATGTTTTGTGTCAACAACTTTAAATATAGTTCGTATAGTTGTGTCAAAAGAGATTCGATATCTTGAAATGTCTCAGTAGGCTGATGACTGTATGTCATTATCATGCCTAAATGGGAACGTGACGTTTCTTGAAATACATCTAAATCAATAGGATAAGAGCGGGGAATGCCACCTAAAGAAGCAGCTGGCTGTGCAGAAGCGTTGTTGGAAACGCCGTTAGTAGTCCCAGATGGATTTGTACCACCTCTAACAAGATCTTGATTTCTGTTTTCTACATGTCCGAGTCTTTCTCCTTGATGAAGGCATTGGTGATCTGCCTTGCTTGAACAGTAAATATTGCAGTCTCCACAGTAATGAACATGCTTAATGTGAGCTTGGTATACGACATAGCTTCTACATGTAAAACAGCAGCCTGGAACAGAGCACGAAAATATCTGTAAAATCAATAAATCAAAATTTTCATTATAACTTACATTATTACAACTGTTATGCATATGTACGTGTACTGTACATTAATACATATTATTAAAATACTAGAAAACCAAATATATACAAACGCTTGTAATATTAAGAATAAATAAAATTTAAATGTTGAAAAACACAGTGTAGGAACCACGCGTACACGATCTCTTTTACCGTTAGTAGTAGCTGATGGAAAGTTGGCCTGTTCGTGGTACAACGAAGCTGTACAGCAGGAGTATGGAGCTGCAGCAGTGAGAGATGTATAATTTATTGTGCTTGCACTCCTATACACTTTATATACTATACTATATATGTATACTACACTCACGTACAAAATTCACTTCGCTTTATAGCGTACGTTGGAAACTGGCAGACGATTGAACGCAGGTTGATGTTGATGATGTTGTTGTTGATGTGAACGAGAGCCATTGAATGCTTTTTCTAGTCTGAAGGTAAATTAAATACAGAGGGTGAAATGATCATTAAGTCCCTTTTTGAATCTTGCCCACTTTCCTTCCCTTGAGCCAGCGGTCTGTTTTTATGGTACAGTTTTCTCATCTTAAATGCAAAAAGTGTTAAAACCAGTGCAAACGACACGTAAATAGCTGTAAATTCATACAAAACTCAATATTTAGTATTATTTCCTTTTGTTCATTTGTAACTATACTAATCTATGTAGTGTATTTTTCTATGTATTACTTACGTAAAGTGAACAATTATATATCATTTACTTACTTATTAATCAAATGTGTTGTGAAGTATAGGTTTTGTTTCGTTGTTTTGATACTTGTCGACAACATCCATTATAATTTCATTCTGTGTGTTCAAATTCTCAAGCATGTACTTCAAAGCCATAAGAATTACCTTGTGAAATGAACTGGTATGTACCACTGGTAGTGCTGTTGTATCGATTGGCAATGTAGGGTCTGAGCTACTACTTTGTAGCTTCCTTTCAATTTCGTCCAATGCCATCTTCTCTTTTCAATAGCTTTTAGAGGCAGCATGTAATATACTGTCAGTATGTGTAGATTCAACAGACTTAGCTTGATATTGATTTACTTGTGAGTCTGAGGCGCATGCAGTGTTGCACGATCTTCCAAGTGCCATAAAAGCACATATTATGACAACAAAAGCACGTACTTTATACATTTTATAAGTTTGTATTGACCACTGTTACATTGCAAAAGCTACTGACAAAAGGCCTTATATAGTTGTCTTTTATATAAGTTTATTTTCTAGCTGCTGTTTTATTTTTCTGTGACGTCATACGCTTGCGTTTCAATACTGTGAGCTTTTGATTTGCATGAGATTCACGGGGTTTTCTTTTATGTTTGGCAACAATGTATGCTATCCACTCTTGCCTGGGTAGGTGATTTAGTTTTTCTATTCCTTTAGAAGCATTGTAAATTGCATGTGTCTGTTCGTCGCTCGCATTTCCCCCGTTCTGTTCAAGTATTGTTTTGTTACAGTCTTTGCTATATAGTGAAATACTTTGGGTTTGAGCAGCTACTTTTTCTGCTTGCTGTTCTGTGCGAATATGCATGGGCTCAGCATACAATTTGGGTTCAATTACTTTCATTAGAGTTGCCATTTTTGATTTATATCAGCCTAAATTATATTTATTAATTGTAACCTTTTACAATTGCTTTAGAAAGCAGAGCAGTCCGACAAATTTCACTCTGGTATACTTTATATTATACAGTTGCTAATATCTTTTGTATTACTTTATAGTATTTAATTAGCAATTTGCAAAGTTTAGTGGGGTTATTACTACTCAAACGGTTACGTGGTGCATTTATTTGGTTTTTATATCCTCTTGATCGATGCTCACAGAATTTATTCAAATAAAATACAATCTCTGCAAGTGCATATAATTGCTCTGTTGTTGCACTTTGAAGTAATTTTTTATAAACTTTAGCTTTTACAAAAGTCAAATGTGACAGAAACTCGTAATTATTGTCAAATCTGCACTAAGTATTCTGATTTTCTGACATTTTAAGCACTATTTGCGAATAAATACATCAGTTTCATCCACAGGAAATACACTATTTTGCACACAAATTGAAGGGTTCAAGCACTGGGGATGCAAGTCAATTAGAATGTAGCTATGTTTCCTTGCACAACATGCTTTTTTGTATGCTTTTTAAAGAAAGATCGGTTTTCCTAGACTCATTTGCTTGAAAGTCTGACCAATTATACTTCTGTCTCTTGGAACGTCAAACGAAATCAAATACTTTGTGTTTAAACTTGTAGTTCTTAATTCCCTAGCAAACGCGTTTTGTAAAAAAAGTATGACACAAAAATTCATATAATGAGATAGTTCTGTAAATATTTTTGAACCAACTGCCTTGATTAAATATTTGATTCTATACAGTTAAGGTGGTCATCTAAAACTAAGAGAAAAGGGCTAGGTATAGTCTCAAGCACTGACTCTATATTTGCCAGATCTTATATTAATGTAATGTCTTTATCTTTGCTAAAGTCTGGATTCAGAAACGCTATTTGGGCAGCGTGGACACTGACATATAATACTTTATTGATTTGACTCTTGATTAAATCTTTTCTTTGTTTAACAATTTCTAGGCACAGAGTAGTTTTACTAGATGAACTAGAACCACATATCATAGCAGTAAAAGGGTGAATTAATCTAAAGTCAACCGTAGCTAGTGTTGACATTATAAGATGCAAAATAATACTGACAAAGAAGTATGCAGTACACAGTTATTTATACATTTCTAATTTTTATTTGATTATGTTTTTTTTCACATTTTGTTTACATTTATGATTTTTTGTTATACTATTCTACTGTAAGTGCAAACTACTGCTACAAATGTCCGTAATTGTAATATCTTAAGAAACTATGACAGCATTCTGGACATGCTACTTTGAATGTATTAGACTGTGAGTGTTTAGGTGCACAATACAGACATGATATTAAATTGGGGATCATACTTGCAAATTTTCTTACTTTTCTATCATTAGCTAATACAGAACTTGTAATTATATTTAAAACGTTTTTGTAACTAATTCCTAAAGATCGTGAATACAAGTAATATAGGCAGTATAATCCGCAAACTGTAGATCTTCCACTTTGAAGTGCTGTGCAGTTTTTAGATACCAAATTTTCTGCGGGCCACTGCAGGTTACGGTATTGGTAAATTGGCATTCAATACGAGTCAAAATATTCAAAGCTGTCTTTTGAAGTTACCCAATAACTGATCCAGTGCTTCTCAGAGTGTTTTATCCTGTCTGTGTTTTGAATTATAGCAATAGGGTAAATTGATCCATTTCCATTGTTTTCTTTTTCTAATTCTTCCAAGATAGATCTCATTTGATCTGCTGCTATGACGTAGTACTTTGTTTTGGTTCCTCTAAGTAAAATTCCGAGACATTTGTGTAATTATTTTGTATTCATGTTGAGCTTGATGTGGTTCAGTTGAGTTCTGTAGAGCAACAGACAGTTTTAATTAGCAAACGTTGGATTTTATGCAAAATAAAAAATTTTAAATACAAGTAGGTCAACTACAAACTGGTTTGATACTTTACATTTAACGTATAATCAATACCTGTTTGTTCTTGTAAATTTCCACTACGTTTTGGTACTGGCTATACAGAATGGCAGTCACAGAATTGGCCAATGCAGACCTGAACTTCATATTGATCTAAACCTGTCCAGTTTTTATTATGCTTATTGAATTGGACTGTGATAATACAAGTTCAAATGCAAATAGAACATTTGCTTTTGTGAAGTTGGTAGAATTCATTCCGTTTCCTAAACTTGGATTACCTGCCGTTTTTTTTTAAGTATTTAGAGCAAGAAGAAAATTGTCTTCTTCGTTTTCATTAGAGTCTTTAAAACTCAAGGGTAATTTCTTGTACTCTATCGATTCTTGGTTTATAGATACAGCGATTTACTTAAATTAAAGTGTTGAAAGTTGCAGAACGACTTTGTTAATTTACCAAGATACGCTTGGCTGTCCACTAGCTCAATTAAAATAGTCTGTCGCAATCGTCCGTTTATACAATTGTCTAGTGAATGCGAACTGACGCCGGCTGGAATAACAAAGTTTTTGACTTCAGGATCAAGACATGGATATTCCAATGTAATGCCACTATTTAAACTTAATCGATGCTTTTCAATTGCAAGTGGTAAAACTGTCTGTCTTTTTAAACATAACACAGCATTTACAATGTCAATACGAAACGGGCATCCAGAATAGCCCGTGCGGGTCTCAGTCTCGGCGTCTATACAGAATGCAGGCAACGACCTTCGCATTATAATACGTACGTCACTGTCTCCTAGAACCATTCGTTTATGATTGAAAAACAGAGCTTCTGGTCTTCCAAGCATTGTAAATGGTTTTGATTCTTTTCCAATAATGGTTTGCGCTAAAACTTCTGTATCTGTTTTTGCAAATGCATCTGGCGTTGAGTTTGGGAAATATAACTGATCTAGCATACTTTTTATCTTTTCGACTGGATTTAAAGACAACATGCGCTTCAAGTATGCACTAATATCATAGTGATTTAAGTTTTCACTGATGAGAGTGCCATTTAAATAAAATTCAAGATTACTGAATAAACTGTAAAACAGCATGGACGATGGCGCAGCTATATCTGCAACTACTACTGGTTTATTGTCACTGGGCCCTAGCCGAGTTGTCACTTCCAGGTGGGATTCGCCAAAGTTGTAATATTTTCTTAGATTTTGAAATATCAAAAATTAAAGGAATTTCATTGTCTTGAGGGCTCAAGACAGAATAGTAAGGATATTACTCGGCTGAGTCTTTAACACTGACATTTGTAGGTGGCAGCTTGTCCAAGATCAGATTACTTTGAATGGACGTTTGAGATTCCTTATACACTGTCGGTTTATCGTAAAATCCTTGCGTTTATATATTAAATTAGAGCTTAGATCGAATTTATGTTTGATATTGCTTCTTATAAGTCTAGACGTTGAATGGCGTTATATGTTTCGCACTATTGATTATATACATATGATCTTATCTTCGGCGGTATATATTTTTTCTTCGTCCTGCTCCAGCTTGACCAGACCTGCGACCCGATCCTCGTTGTTTACTGTAAGATATTGGTTTTTGCTTGAGACGACCTCCAGTTTGTTGTCGGCGGCGCACGCGTCTGCGCTGAGAGCCGCCAGATTGAGTTCTTCGTCTATTTGCACAAGCTCCTTCTTTTTGTGTATTAGATTGTCGTTGTACAGAAGATGTCATCTTACGTTTTTTGCAGGCTAATCGGCAATGGGTAACACGGCACTTTTTAATAATTTAAACGGCGTTTATATGGCTTTTTAAATTTAACTGGTATCAAATTCTGTGTGTCACCAAGATTCAACCCTCGAGATACGTTTTCTTCTGTGTTTTAAGTTCTAATAAAATCGTGGTCACCTGATCCCATTTGGTTGTCACTATTAATTTTATTAATTGGTTCAAAAGTACAATATTCTCCTAATAGGCTTTCTTTTACGAGCTCTTAGTCTACTGTGTCAGTATTATTTTCGTTATTGTTAGAGTCGTAAATATTTTTACACAAGTTGTACGCATAATTCTAAGTTGTTTGTGACTTGTTTGGCAATGCACTGCAAATTTATTTATTGAATTTAATTTATTAGGACGCACTGTAAATAAAATGATGTTGTTGCTGTTTGGATGTTGAGTTTAGAATGAGTATGTACAGTAATTGTGCACTTGTTTTATATTTTTCTGTAATTTAAAGCTTGAATATACTATTATATTACTAAATCGTTCTATAATTCATCAATTTATATGATGATATATACCACATTTTTAAATTTTGCGTGGTCTAAACTGCAGTTCTACAATAGTTGGAGAATTTTCTGGCAGTGTGATGAGATTGCGGTGCTCGTTCAATAGAGTTATTCGAAGTAATTGCTGTGCCTGTGCTTTTAATGGCACATACAATATTGGAGAAAATACATGTACAGTCTTTTTATCGTAAACTGGAGAAATATCTACTGATCGGAAAAATGGCAGCACATGTGACGCGTACAGTTGATTTTCAACTATATTGCATGATACAAGCAGACGTTTGGCTGGTATTGTCTGCTCTAGCTCTAGCTCTACGTCCTCTTTGGATTCCTCGTTTTCTCTTTCAATTTCCTCTTGCTTGGCTAGTTCAGGCTTGAGTTTTCCAACTACTACAGATTTAAAAACAAAAATTGTCTTCAAATCCAAAATACCTATTAACCAACGCTGGCAGCTGCACTGAGATATTGTCTCTCATAGTAAACTTGCCATCTTTGTGCTCAAACTGTATTCTTGTATCTCCTAACGACCCTTCTGACAATGTACGATTAATCTCATGAACAACATAATCGAAGTCAACTTCTTCTGGTTCTTTCATTGGAAGATAATTTAAATATAATTAAAACAATCGTATGTATAAATATTTGTTGTCCTCAATTTCCCTGTATTTTTCTTCATCAAAGTCGGATTTAGAGTTATATACACCATTAAAAAATTTATTATATTGTTGAAATCTAAGACAAACAGCAATCTCTTCTGGTAAGACAACATATTCATGTTCTTCACCTTCAAATGTCAACTTGCATTTAGTTTTTTCAAGCTCTTCAGAAAAAAATTCAATTTTGAGTTTAATCCCAGTCTTTTCTTCTAATTCTGTGCCAAACCGCTGAAAGTATTTTTTGATATCAGCGTCACTGTCATTTATTCTCTTTCTATACGGTAATATTGTTTTGAAATTTTTATAGATTTTCATAACATTTGAGGTGTTGACAAATTCATGAGGGACAAAATTTAATACTGTATTCATTGGGACTTTTTTTTATTTTGCATGTGTTACATTTCCATATGGCAGTTGTCTTTCAGACATAAATCTGTATCGATTGACCATAAAAAGAGAGGCTAAAGCTGGTGAAATTTATATGTTGACAGTGTTGTTGGGTGCTAAATTATTAAAATGAATATATGTTTCCTCTAGATGTTGCTTTATTTGTTCTTGAACAATTTTTAATGGAAAATGGTCAACTGTTTCTTCTAGGCAATTATTAAGGGTGCCCATAAAGTGCCATAAACACATTTATTTTAGATGCTGTCTTTTGAAAACTAAATGCAGTTTTTTTAGTAGGCATTTGATTTGGAAATAGTTTTTGTGGTGATTCCATCTCATTGCTTTCCGCATTACGGACTTTTCTAACTAGTTGTACTCGTGACTTTCGTACTGTTGCAGGATGTTCACTGCTTAAATACCTTAAACTAACTAATCCAACGTCATAATTGTCAAGATCTAATGGAGTTGAAAGTACGGATACAAAATTTGATGGACTGTTGTCTGTATAAATATGGTTATGCTGGTCACTTACCAATGTAATATAAATATTTTTTGTTCCTGTTGTGTCTCGATCTAGTACTGAGCAGCTGTGTCGGTCTAACCTTCTTCGCTTTTGCAATATGTGCTGTTTAATTGTGTTTGCAAGATACAGAATAAACGGCGATTCACTCATCTTGATAATTTAGGCACGGCTAAATTCTTTCTCATAAAAACCGCCAATGATACTATCACTATTGAGATCCTCTCAATAGTAGGTAACAGGGATTGTTGTCAAGTTTATTGACTTAATCTTAAATATCTCAGCACTGAAGTTCTGGTTGTATCCTAATGAAAAGCCAATAGTAAATTACCTTTGTTACTCAATATACTAGTGTATATATAGGATAATATTTTGAACATTTTAACGACATGGGTAACGATACAGTTTACCTTTTTCAAACAAGACCCTTGTGCGGCTAATCCGAACGCGATCTTTGAGCTTGAAAGCAGACACTTGGCTTTTTTCATTGCTGATAAGATCTGCAAACATTGTTCGCTATACCTTATGCTCATTAGATTTATTGACAGCGTTTGGGGTACTTTGAATTGTAGAGTAAAAAGTGTTGTTGTAGCTTTTGACAAAAGCAGAAAAAATATCAATTATGCGATAGGTGTCTCTCTCAGTCATGAAACGAGCAACTTTTTTAAATATTGTCCTAAGCACATATGAAAAAATACATATAAGTACATTAAAAATTTATAAAAAGAGGCTGTAGAATGTCTAGTTACTTTTAATTTTTTAATACTCAGACGCACCTTATTACACGTTCGACTATGCTTGCTTTTGTTTCGCTATAAGTATTTTAATACTTAATTCTATGGCCCTCTAAAAACTTGCAAAAAGACTCTGCCCAAAATTCTGTTCCTAAACATATAATTTTTAAATATTAATTTCAACACGTTCGATTTTAAATGGTTTATAAAATGCTTGATTAAATTTATAATAGTATGTTACTGTACCTTATAACAACCTTGATCAGTAAACAAGTAAATTGGTGTCATTTGAGCTTCTCGGAAAATGCTTTTTATGGATTTTATTATTAATTATGGCTTATTATTTTTAATAAATCTTCAATACAACTTCTTGCTAAACGCGTCTATGCAGAATAAAATGTTTCTAAATCCTGAATTATGTTTCGCCATACCGCTTTCAAGTATTCTTAGATCTGCACAGAAAATTTCTCCAATCATATTTACTAACACTTGTCTGCGTTTAAATCCTTTTCTAATTTGTCTGTACAAGCTAAATAAACGCAGGTGACTTAATTCTTTATCCACATTAACTTTGTCATGGAATTTTTAATTGTTTTTAATTAACCCACCTAATGCAGAAAAAGATCCTTTTAATCTAGAATTTAAATATGAGTTTCGTATATCAGCCATAATGTGTACTGTTTATATGTAAACCACTGCGGTGTTTATTCAAACAACAAATGGATGCTGTTAAATAAATGCATGCAATTTATAGCAAATATTACATATTTACATATTGACATTTAATTTTTTTGCAGTATTTTTAAATTATGAGATTTTTTTATCAGTTTTACATATTTTGTACCTTTAAACATTTTCCAAGTAGTAAATTTAAAAACTTTGAATTAATAATACGCATATACACTAACGTTTAACTGTAGGTAGCAGTATATGCACACAAACTACAACGCATAATATATTTAAAAGTATTAAATTGTATTTACATTTTTACAAAATAGTGCTTTTTTTTAATAATAAAAATCGATCTACCTGGCTAGCCATGTCCGCATTACGAGATTTTCTGTTTTCTGCTTCGAGTTCTTTAAGTCGGGCTTCTTCTTTCCACCGAAGCTGCATTTCATACTCATGCTAAACAACTAAAAGTTTTGATGCCTGTTTAATTTCTTTGTCAACAATCGCAGGATTTTTAAAACATTTAAATCGAGAAAGAGCTACATAAGTTGTGCAGGCTATAATTTCTCTTGTATCCAAGTGCACACATCCTTTTTCAATAGTTATGCCTTGTGATCCGTGAATTGTCATTCCCCAATTCAAGACCAGTGGAAATGCCTGGATTTAAACATATTAATTTGTTTCTAAATCTAGTTCACAGTATTCAATACGTGTTATTTTCACTCCTTTTCCTCTTGACCTAACAAAAATATTGTTTCCTCGGTAATTTGGTAAGTCTACAATTATAGCTTTAACAAAATTATTCCAGTAAAGTATGTTTTTGACGGAGCTAAATAATAAATCCACAACAGTGCCTCGGCTTTCATTAGTAAGATTTGATGCCATATCTAAGTTCTGCGTGAGCATAATACGTGCGCCATAATCTATAGTTATTGGGCAAGTTTAAGAACATTTTGGTGTTCTTCAAACTGACGGTTTTTTGATATTAAATAGCGTTGATACTTTGAATGTTTTTTTATAACATGTTGTTTGCGAAGGTCTTAAGATTTAAATTGCTGTGCACAGTACTCACACAAATACGAGTTAACCCACGTAACAGTAGATTCTGAAATTACTTTCATTTTTTGGTTCTATATGAGACTAGAAATGAAATCAATGATGTTGATAATGCACACTGGTTAAAAGTAGCTAGCTGACAGCTTTAACAACCTTGCCTTATGAATGCTTCGACTCTATAACAACGTTTTATACCTAAGTGACGTTCAAACACCAAGCTTCCCTTTAAACACGAAAAGAGGCAGGGCTTGTATTGTGACTGTTTTTATTTTTAGTAAATGCATATGATAATAATGCTTGCTCTAGTGGCAGCGGAACACGGACAACTGGAGCTTATCCTAAATAGAATAACACTTTTGCTTACTGAGCATTTATTTTCATTTCTACTTAAACCTTTGAATCGTAATATTGTCTCAAGTTTTATTGTCCCAGCAAAACAACAAACCATAGCAAACTACATTTGATTAATAATAAGGAAATACGCAGTCAGATGAATCCAGCATAATAAAGTTATCTATAAAGGGTAGCACGGCGCATTTATCGTCACTTCCTTCAGTCATCATGGCAACGTCTTGCTAGAGTTCTGCAGAAATTACAAACATAAGCAACTTTGTGGCATCTGACATGTTGGACAACACCCAACAGCCGAGACCGTCGCGTAATCTGATCAGTGTATCTTTAAGTACTTTAAATACAGCAAATATTGATTCTTTAAACTGGGCATTGTTTAAACCTTCAGACTCTGCATTTATTGGGGACAATGTTAAGGCTTGTGTTGTTTACAACCCAAGCATGAAGACACATTTCTACTATTTGGGTTGCAGAAACGGAGGAGCCAAGCATTCAAAGATTTCTTTCTCACAATTTTAAAGTCTTTCTCTTATTGAATGGGCAGCCCAGATCTCACAAGAACATAAGAATCATCCTACTGTTGGCCGCCAAGTAACAGATCATCTTCCGTACTTTGCTGGTAAACCAGTCGAGTTCATGTTTGAAGAACCTCGAAGCAGATTCAAGAAGTTTGTTTACTCGAAGTCTCCACATTTCAGCGTCAAGTCAGTCAAAGTTCGTTTCTCGTTCAATCAACTGACTGGAGCCTATAACATGTTCATTAATTTTAATGTGTCTGAGAATTATTCTTAGCAGTTCCTCAATTACGGTGGCCCGACCATTAAATTCACACTAGTTGAGATGAACGACTTTGTTGCTTACTTAACAAATACAAACTTAAAGCTGTCAGCTCAAGAACTAAATGCAATTACTGTTACTAAAGAAAGCTTACAGCTGCAAGAACAAAAACACAAAGCCCCACCCCAAAATCTTGAAGAAATGAAGAAACCCAAACCAGAATCTGAAGCAACAGTTGAACAATTAAGAATCAAGATACCATGGAAAGAAATATTTGCAGGGTTTCCCCTGTCTCCAACCTCATCTATCGACTGTCACTCAGGATTACCAGACAACTCGGGTTTCACTTATTCAGAAGAATCTGATAAAGACTAGGCGATTACTGTTATGAAGAACAATGAAATTACAATGTCATTAAGTTATTACTTTTATTTCTTAAATTTGGCAAAATATGTAAATATTTAATTGATTAACCTTTAAAGTTTTAGAAAAAATCAACAGCGAACAATACTAATCAGTTTTAGGACAGTAATACATAGGAAATGTTAATTTTTAATTGTAGTTGTAAACACTGATTTAGTTAATAAGATTAAATAAAAAGTATAAGTCTGTTACATGTAAAGTGTTAATTTAAAATTGCATTTGTTATTAAAGTTTAGAAAGTGAATAAATATTACACAAATAATAAAAGTTTAAAGTAATAGTGCACACATTATCAAAATAAATGTAACAATAAATAATTTTGTAGTGTTTTGTTGTTAAATTAGATGTACACATTTGTAAATAGTAGTAAAATAATATTGTAAATGTCATTGTGTCGTAAGTGAAAACTTGTCAATATATAAATTAATTCTAGCGTCTGCAAATTTTCTGCAAACTTGTGAATATTAGGTATACTTGTGAACAATATATTTAATAATTGTATGTAAATAATATGTTAAGCTGTAAATAATACTTTGAAGTGTGAATATTAAATGTACTTGTAAATAGTTTATGTAAAATTATGTACGTATGAGTTGTATTTGTGAATTAAACATGTACATATATTTCTGTATGCAATTGTGTGTGTGAAAGAAAACCAAAAAAAAATTAAACTTGTAAATATGTATATATGTAAACATTGCATCACTATAGACCTTTACTTTGCAATACAAAACCTGCATGCTAAAAAAACAACATGCGTCTTGCTGCACTTGCTCACCTGTTGTACCTTGCATTTTACACTTGCATCTACTCTCATCTTATAAATTGCTGTGATTCATAAACCATATATTTTATTATTAAACAGTACAAAAAACTAATTAATTAATATGCATATCACGCACATTGTAAGTAACAAACTTCCCCTTTGCTTTGCATTCAAGAATGCTAAAGGTCTGAAAGTACGCTTTATTCTGTCGAGTTATGCTTAATATTAAAATATAATATTATTTCGTTCCAGCGTTCCTACCCCAGCAACTGTATGTATCTACAGTATACAGCATTACAGTCAATAATTTTAATAGTATACTGCTATTTAAAGGCAGTGTATAGGTACACAGTAGGTCATGTACATGTATACATTGACATATATCGTAAACATATATCTTATTGTCAATATGTCTTGTCTATACGTAGCACAAGTAGTCAGCTTGGTACATGAAAAGTGGGAGCTCAGAGCTCCGTCGGTCTTAAAAGTCTGATTTCATGAGTCCATTGGGCCCAACTAAGGCTTCAGCCCAGCCTTAGTCGGTGCGTCGAGTTAATTAGCTATTAATAAGCACGTCACGCACATCAACAGTAACACTGCAACCCCAACTCAGTGCACTTTCCAGTGCTAAGGGCTGCAAGGTGCATCCAATTCTGCACAGTATTTCTCAATAATACAGAATATTTTAGAATATTATTTAATCCAGAACTAAAATATCGACCAACTGCTATATACATCCCACTACAGAGTATAGATATGCTATATACTGATACATACATATACATATATACATGCCAATTAAAAATTGGTTTGCTCTTTTTATTTTTGCCTTAAACCTATTTTTAATAATTAGTAAGATTTTTTAAAATGATCCTTTTTCTAATTACATCTAAAATTAAATAAATAAATACTTATTAATTTTAATTGCAGTTATAATTTTTAAATATTTTAAATAGGTATGTACATTAAAGTAGTGCAACTAGTTCATTAAATTATGTATCATGCATATAATTTAATATAATATACATGCTAATTGTATTTAACACTACCCAATTAGTACAGAATACATACTAAATAATGTGTATATACATACATCGGTACGTAACAGGCTCCATTTAATTGCAGTTAGTACTTAGTATTAAACTGTCTTGCATTATGCATCAAATTCTATCCATGACAAGCTCTTAAGTATAAGTCAAAAATGAATACAAAATAGTATCGCCCTTTAATACTGCACTACTCAGTCTCCACGGTCTCCACGGCCTCCACGGCATCCACGACATCCACGGCATGCCCATTCAATTCCATATTGTTAGGGTTGGTACACAAATGATGTATGCAACGCTACTTCATCGACTAGACGATGGTACTGTTAACTCGCTGGCTGTGTGTGTAGGTCTGGCAGTCTCTCTGTCGACCAAGAGTTTATTCGATAGTTCTCAGTGCATTGTTTACATAGTAAGATATGTAAACATCTTACGTTCGCATCTTAGAATGTGAATGAGATGACGATGAGCTCATCCACATTCTAATACACCCTCCGCATATAATAAACGAAGCTTTATCTCTACATCAGCGTAATACAATACATCAATACAACTTAATACTACAAAGTCATCTATATAATAAAATGCATTAATTACACTAACAGTATACTATGTATGTAACGTACCTATATACACATACTACTTACTAAAAATTACACGTAATTAACTGTTAAGACGTGTCACTTGGTCAACCATCTTGACAAAACAAAATCAACCCATCATTTATACACGATACATATTATCAATACTTAAGAATACGCATAATTAAATAATACAAATCCCTGGATGGACTGCTCCCTTTTCCAGTTCTACCTACCATTTGGACAAAAATCTTCATAATTTAGACAATTCGGTACGTACAAACTTTTATTATAGCTTAAAAAATTCGTAAAATTCAGCTCTACATGATACTATATACTATTATAACTATACTACTTAACATAACTATTTAAGCCTAGATAACACGATTTTTAGCAAAATTTTCGCTGTCTGCTGCAAATACTACGTAATTTAAATCTATTTATTTCTAGATGGGCCCCACTTGCTGCAGGATGACCCCTTCGGTGACTTTCGACCCGGACTGACCCGGACCGGTGATTTTGGCTATCCACGCTCCACTTACGGATTTAGTGCTACATATTATTTATATTACAAGGTAAATAACTGAAATTAAAAATACATGCTCAAAATACTAGTTACATGTTATATTCTATTATTTACATTACAATCGTAATAATATTCGTAATTCTAACTTTTACTAATCACATACTTCCCATTGAAGTTTTTGTTTTCGTTTTTCAGCCTTCAAGCATGAAGACAACCGCAGGTAAGTATATAATATTTCTACAATACTATATTACCATGGCATTACAAATTACTACTTACTATATACTTAATTACACATTATACAAATATTACAATATTTTTGGCCTTCTAATCCCGAAGTTTCTTTATTTCCCGAAATACATATATCTCTCTAGGTGGAGGAGTTGTTGGTCCAGCAGGCTGGTTTTACGTACACCAACTCTCCTCCCACTTATAACAATAAAGTCCTTGATATTGAGGCACAGCTGTACGGACTTAGTCCCTTAATTAGGTAGTCTATCTATCTACTGTATTGAATGCCAAGGTTCTGACCTTGACATTGACACTCTTAGTAATGCTTATATTTTATCTCGTATCATTAGGTATACTATGTGGCTAACTTATTACTTAAATAAATTAATTATTTATAAATTCATCTACTATTTCTATATTTAAATTTCCTTGTTCGTAATCATGCCTGATTATTCACTAGTCTTGTTCGCGACCAAGAGCTTGTAAAAAATACTTGACATGTTTTATCCCAAAAAAATTTAAATATTCTACTACTAAAAAAACAATTCTATTCTAACAATTTCAACCAGTACATGTGAAAACTATACATACCAAAAAAGAATTGTGTGACCAATCTACTGGTATTTTCTATTTAACTAAAATTATCCGAACTACGTCCCGTATTCGGAACAAAAAATCTAATATCCGACTACGGCGGATATGAATGAGAATTGAGTTTATGTGTCCCGATAATTAACTCCGTCTAATTTTATATCAAACTCCATACTATTCCTTTCCCTGACTGTCCGTGTACTAATGATGAGTACTAGTTTTCCGGCATATAGGTCCTCTAGGGCCTGCGGTGGCAGATCCGGGCATCCGGCTCCTAAGCTTAGGATGGGATCCTAGTTCTGGATATGGTACAATGAGCTGACGAATAGTTGGATTGACGTTTCACCTAAACTCATTCCTCTTTCTACGTATGCTAGCGGGTAATACCTGACTATTATTTACCTTAGACTGGTCGCACACTTGAAAAAATTAAATTTCTTGAACTACTTCAAATATCTTACTCTATCCACTTCTATTATTATAACGCAAATTATATCTAGTTTTATTAATTAATGTAGGATCTTCTAATTTTGGCATCCAATTCTTGGAACCCTTGGGTCTGCCTCTGCCTCTTTTTGGCTCTGGAGCTTGAGTTATTACTGGAGTGTGGGGTGGGGATGAAGATCGGCTCCTACACCCTTGCGGTGGGGGGGTATGACTTCTCTCCTCACTCTGCTCCACTGGCGTAGCTTCCTCCCTAGTAGCTTGTGATAAACTCTGACGCTCTCTTTCCTGCACCGTGTTCGGCTGCACTGTACTAGCTGGACCCGCCGGTGTGGACTGAGGCTGTCGGTCTGCTACTGGATCTCTAAAATAAAAAAGTTTAAGGCGTTCAATGTTCACAGATACATGAATTAATTTATTTTTGCGTCGAGCCTCTAACTTATACACATTCCGTCCCATGTCCTCTACTATCTGGAATGGGCCGGCAAAAGTCTGCATCAATTTTTTGCTTCTTCCTTTTTTGGTGTGTGAATTTCGAAGGAGAACCAGGTCACCGACTTTGAAGGTACACTCCCTTCTAGTAAGGTTGTATCGTTTCGCCCAAGCTTGTCTCTGATATTCCATCGCTGCTCTTGCAGTCTGCTGGGCCTTGACAGCATTGTCGTTGAAATCCACAGTCTGTTCCACTTCTAAGGTTGGTAGTAGTGTATCAATCGGTTGCTTTGGCTCTCTACCATATAAAGCAAAGTATGGGGTTATACCTGTGGTGGTATGTACTGAACTATTCAATGCAAACGTCAGCCATGGTAATGCATCATCCCAGTTCCTCTGATTCTCGTTCACAAATGTACGGAGGCATTCCATGAGTACATCATGAGTCTTCTCTACTACTGAATTTGTCTGCGGGTGGTAAGGGCTGGATGTAATATGAGTTACTCCAAGCAGAGTCGTCAATTCTCCAATCGTCTCGTTCAGGAACGAAGTCCCATTGTCACTCTGCAAATACTTAGGACATCCGTACTTAGTTACAATTTCATTAACAATAAACTTAGCTGTTGTTTTGGCATTTGAATTTGGAACTGCCTTGCTGATTAACGTCTTGGTCAGGTAGTCCACTGCTGTTAGAATGTACTTATTCCCTCCTGATGATTTCTTAATGGGCCCGGCAAAGTCAATTACTGTACGTTCGAATGGATAGGTCGGCAACTCCGTAAACTGAAATAACCCGGCTGGTTTCTGTCGTGGTACTTTACTTCTCTGGCATTCAGGAAATGATTTGACATACCAGTTAATTTCTTTCCTCATCCTAGGCCAAAAGAATCTCGCTCGAATTTTCTGATAAGTCTTCTCACGTCCTAGGTGACCTCCCATCTGTGAACTATGGAAATCCTTGTAAATCTGATTTTTCCACTCTCTAGGAACCACAATTAAAAACTCGGGTCCTGTCAAATCTGGATTTCTGAAATAAAGAACTTCATTAATTAATTTATACTTTTCATATTTATTGGCTCTATCAGTTCTACAATGCAAGGCTTTCATTATCTCTCTCAATGCTGGATCCTTGTGTTGGGTACCAAAAAATACTTGTTCTCTATTGATGGTCCATATTGGCATGTCGAAATCTATGTCATCTGAGTTATACTCATTAGGTGATGATCTGGAAAGTAAATCTGGTAAAATATTAATCTTTCCTGCCAGATGCTTCATGTTGACGATGTCAAACTCGGCTAAAACCAAAGCCATCCTTGCTAACTTTGGACTTAGTGGTTTTTTCCTTGAAGTTACTAGTGACGGTAAGGCTGAGTTGTCGGTGAGTATTTCAAACGGAATACCTTTTAAGAAATGACTAAACTTCTTAAGCGCCCACACTATGGCCGTCATTTCCAATTCTGGGATTTGGTAATTCTTCATTGCACTGTTAGTCTTCTTACTGATATATCCAATCGGTCGATCCACCTCTTTACCGTTGATGACATGGCGTTGTTCTAGTACGGCTCCAAGTCCCTCCAGACTGGCATCCGTCTTAAGAGTTGTCTTTCTTTTCGGATCGTAATGAGCCAGTATAGGTGCTGTTGTAAGGGCCATCTTCATTTCCTCAAATGCGTCATTTGCTTCTCTGCTCCAAACATATGGAACGTCCTTGCACATCAAAGCTGTAAGTGCTGCAGTTCGTTTTGCTAAGTCTGGTATAAAGTTTCTATAAAAATTGATAGCCCCCATAAATCGTTGAAGTGACTTAACATGCGTTGGTGGTTTGATCTTTCTTATGGAGTCAACTAATGCTGGGTTAGGTTGAAGTCCTTCTGGTGTCACCAAGTATCCAAGTATTTCTAGTCGGTTGTAGCCTAGTCTACACTTGGACGGTTTTAAACGTAGGTTATTTTCTTTTAATCGCCGAAAAACCTTTCTTAACTGCTGAATATTTTCCTCTACTGATTTTGATGGAGCAATAAGGTCGTCTAAGTAATGAACTACTGCTTCATACTGTAAACTGCCTAGCATAGTCACCATCATCTGAGAAAAGAAACTCGGTGCGCATGCCATACCGAATGGAAGCACTAGGTGCTGCCATAGTCCATGCCTTGTAGAAAATGCAGATAATGGTACTGTGTCATTGTCTAATAATATCTGGTTGTACCCTGACTCTAAGTCTAGCGCCGAGAATACTTTCATGTCTCTAAACCTATGAATGATGTCTTGAATAAGTGGTAAAGGAAAGCTTAATTTGCGTGTTACATTATTAAGGGCTCTAAAATCTGTCACGAGGCGCCACGCCTTCTTGGTAGGATCAGGTGACTTCTTTTTCACTAAAAATGCAGGACTTGAGTAGGGGCTATTACTTGGTTCAATCATTCCATCCTGGAGTAACCTTTTGACTTCCTTGTTGATAAGCTCGTTCTGGGCATCACTGACTGGGTGTGGACGTAGTCGGATGGGCTCTGTATCTTCCAATTCGATCTTAAATTTGGCATGAGGGTAAACTCCAAGTGGGGTTCTCGAAAACTTAAATACTTCTTGTTCTTCTCTGCATAGCTGCTTATATTTTTCTATGTTCTCCGGGCTCTGATCTGGGTTGATGTCTACTGCTTCAATTTCCTTTTCAAGCTCCTGTCCCCTGTAAATTGGAATCTGGCGTGATATTTCCATAGCTGTAAGACTGTTAATAAAAACATCAGAATTAGATTCAGACATTTCAGCTCGTATTGAATGAATGCTTCCTACTAAATCAACTGCTTTAATTTCGAAATCCTCGTAGTCAGTAACAACTGCTGTAGCTATTACTGCATGTGGCTGAATTATTATTTTCTCGGATGAAGGATTTATGACACGTATTCCTCTTGTTGTTTCTGACATGATGAACTCTTGGACGATTAACTCCTTGAATTTTCGTTGCCCTAGTGACATTGCAACGAAGCTTGCGTATCGTATTTTCTGCTTTGACTTAATATACACTGGTATTTCCATTACTGTTCCTTCTTCTACTTCAATTCGTTCAGTTGAATGGAGTCTCAGTACGTCTGGGCTCTGCTCCTTCCTTCTTGTTGGTGGTCCTGCTTTTCGGGCCTCTGGTTGTCTTATTTTCTCTTCTAGTTGTCGTCTAAAATCCTGCAGTTTAGTAGACAATTCCTTCCTATTTAACTTACTTTGAAGGGTGGGTACCTGGTGTCCTGCCCTCGTCTTGTTTGGTTGCTGTAACCCTGATTTGAATACTGGGGACGTCTGATCCTTTCTTATGTATTCACTTGTGCTTCTGGCGGAGCTCTCGCCATTGGCCTTTGACTTCTGCGTCACTTGTTGACTGAAGTCCTTCTTGTTTCTTGTACTAAGCGTAGCATGACTTGACACAGAAGGCACGTCGACTTGCCTCTGCACATTCATACTAGCTGTTGTTGAAAAAACTACTAATCCGAATCGGTCTGACTGCAGTGTCTTTCTCTTGCAATCAATAATTACTCCGAATTCCTCCAAAAAATCCTGTCCTATTAGAATATCCTGGGGTGGCTGATCCACTATTATGAATTCAAAGCTTATCATTGTCCTATTTATTCCAAGTAACATATTTGCAGTTCCATATTGTCTTATTACATTTCCACTATAATCACTTAATGTCATTCCATTTATTTGTTTAATTACAGCACCGACACTTTTAACTAGTGATGATGAAACTAAACTGACTTTTGCCCCTGTATCTATAAACATCGTAATTACTTTACTACCAACAATCGCAGATGATGTAATACTTGCTACATTATGCTCTTGAGTTCTATTATTTGAATTTCTATTATTATTTCTTACGTCCGGTTGGGCAATGACGGACGTGGTGACATCATTCTGCTCGCTGAGTAATTCAAATCTATTTCGTAACTGTATTCCACTGTCATCTCTCACGTATGTATCTGGTGGCCTAATATTGGTGATCGATCGGTCCGGCCTTACTGATCCACCTACGTGTTTAAATTCCTTGGTGTTGTTGAATTTGGAGTGTAGTAACTTCCTCTTGAGTCATTCGCATTCCCGTTACCTCTTGTATCATTTGGCCTACGTGACTCCCTATTGTCTACATTATAATAGCCTGACTCACGACTCCGCTCTCGCGATCGCTGCCTACGTGGCTCCCTGCTTCTCTCTCGTGATCGTCCTCTTCCCTGACTACGTCGTTTCTCCTCCTGCTTCCGCCGCCACTCCTTAGTTCTCTGTGATGGTGGATCTCGGCAATCCTTTGCAAAATGCCCTGGTCTGTCGCAATTATAGCAATTGTTAGGTTTTCTCTTTTGCTCCTCTTCTCGTCTATAAGTGCTATTAGCTGATCCCTGTGGTTTTTTGGCGTTTCCTGATGTCTTCCACGCCTTCAATTCTTTTGTTAACATATTAATTTTGGCTTCTAACTCTGCTGTTTTGCTATTTTCTATGACTGCGTTAATCTCTTGCTTAATTGCTGGTGTAGATGCTGGTGTGTCAAATCGAACTAAATTGCGTTGATCGTAGTCTGCAAGTTGTGCTTTAAATTCTGCTATACCTGCTGCTAACGTGCGTTCGGCTAAATACTTTTGCACACTCATTCTCAGATTTTTTGTTATTACTTCGATCATTATAGCAGCTGGCATTCCCTCCCAGTTTGCACCAAATGCGTCCTGTATTCTCATTATAAATGCCGAAGCTGTTTCGCCAATTTGCTGTTGTTGTCGAAATATCTCATCTGCTGCTGCTCGTGGGACTGATGTCATAGGACAGTTTGCTTTAAACGCTGTTATGAACTCTGCTAATGTTGATGCGTCACTCAATGTTGCCTTGTTAATACTAAAGTACGATTGTGCTTGGGGTGTGGTGATAGCGCGTTTAAGGTGTGCCTTAGCTGGTACTGCTTGCAGATTGTACATAGTAGCCCATAATGTGAATTCGTCTAAAAACTCGTTTACTGCCTCTTGCTTCAAAACAGGGTCTGAATATGTAGGCATTGGTACTGGTGGTGCAGCCATTATGAAAATACCTACCTCAGGCTCGTTTTCTGGATTCTCAATATGTTCCTCCTCTTCCTCGTTGTTATTATTTTCTGCGTCTGGTCCTACAACTACTGGTTCTGGACCTGCCTGTTCTTCCACTACTGGTTGTTCTATAACTGGCTCTACTATCTCTGGTTCCACTACCACAGGTTCAATAATGACTGGTTCTACTTGCTCTTGCTCTTTCGCTTCCGATTCCTCTACTTTAATATGAACCTCCGCTTCTTTCTCAGGCTTTGAAACGTTTAATGACTTAAATAACCCGTTTATGCCTTCTAACTCGTTGTCAACGTTCCTTATCTCGTCTTGTAATGATAAATTTAAAAATCGCTTACTTATTGGCTCCCGATTATGACCCTCTGAGAATACCTCAAACGTCTCGTACAACCCGCTTCTGTGACTGCCGTTGGAGCTGGCTTCTGATTCTACGCTTTTTGTTGGAGATTGAATCTTACGGAAATCAGGCTGTAGTATGGATGGTTCGTCGATCCCGTCTGAACTGTCTGACTTTTCTTTCTGGGTTGTGTCGATTGTTGTTTCGGCTGACGGCAACCTCTCTATGTTTGGGTCTGAAACTTCGTTCTTCTCACTTGTCGCGTCTAACAGTAGTTTCAAGCCTTCCAGTGATAATTCCTGAGTTTGCTCTAATAAAGCTACACGTCTGTTGAAACTCGTTCGGGGTGTTGAGTACAATGGTCCTCTACTTGCTGAACCCTGTAGCTCCCTGGTGAACTGACTCTGCCCCGCCCTTAAGTTGTCTGCTTCTGGTGTGGCTACTAAACAATCTGGAAGTCTTCGCTCTGGAAACTTCAACGCTACTTCTTTCCGTAGTAAATATTCTTCGCTCACAAAATCGTTGTATCTCCGTTTCACTACTCTCACATAATCAGGATTAAGACACGGTAAAAGGTCGTATTGTTCAAACGGTGTCTGTGTCGGAACTGCTGGCGCTGATTTTCGTCCTTTTGACTTTCCTTCACTCATAACCCTGTTACTGTCTGACTTCTTCTTTTTTAGTAAACTGAACATTTACTACACTTAATTAAACCTACCATTGTTCTTTCACTATGTGGGAATTTGTAAAAAATTATAACTACTACAAAACTGTAACTACTATAACTCTTACAAAACTCGCACCTCCACCATTGTTAGGGTTGGTACACAAATGATGTATGCAACGCTACTTCATCGACTAGACGATGGTACTGTTAACTCGCTGGCTGTGTGTGTAGGTCTGGCAGTCTCTCTGTCGACCAAGAGTTTATTCGATAGTTCTCAGTGCATTGTTTACATAGTAAGATATGTAAACATCTTACGTTCGCATCTTAGAATGTGAATGAGATGACGATGAGCTCATCCACATTCTAATAATATGGTTCCAGTTCAGTTCCAAATGAGTCGAGGTGCTCCCGCCCTCTAATACTGCACTATGCAGTCATACGACTAATCTCCACGGCCTCCACGGCATCCACGGCATTCCCATTTAATTCCATATGGTTCCAGTTCAGTTCCAATCCAACAGCCACAACTTTTTCCCCCTCGTGAAATACTTCGCAACTGTGTTCATTCATCTCTTTTTACATACCATATGATCCCGTTGCCATAGTGATCCGTCCGAACAATACAAATCGCCGCTTTAATTAAATTCTTTCAATTTCAAATATCAAACATTGAACATCTACACACAATATTGCATAGCATAATATTACATATCATCAGCACTGAGCAGCCACATCTCAGCTGTGTTCCATATCCAACACACGTTGCCATAGGAACGCTGTCTAAACATTATAGCACTAGCTCCGAACTTCTCCGCTCTTCCTCAATACCTCACAATGCGAGTCCCCAGTCCACTCTAATAATACAACTCCAGATCTCATTTTCTCCCATCTCTTCGCATGACATTACATTAAATTTATTTAAATGCCCATAAGCTTAGCAAGGTTCTCTGTCACTTCAACTCGTCCCCATGACCTTACATTACGATGCAATTAAATATCCATATGTTTAGCAAGGTTATCTGTCGTTTCAGTCCCACATGTCACATCATGTCTCAATCCTTGTCATGGCCCAGTCTGTCACAGCCAATACTCTCGGGTACTACAACTACAACTACACAACTTTTACACCTCTCCATCAAAACCCCCGTAGTCTTAGTTACTGACGATAGCTCATTTGACAATCACATAGTCACCGAAACTAATTATAAGTTACTTTTCGATTTACTAATAATAAAATTACCTCAACACATTCACTTAATTCATGGTAAAAGTATCATGACATTAATTAACGTGGGTGATACACCCATGTTTTTACTAGCAAAAAGTCGTATAGCAACCTATCATTGTTTACTATAAGAAGTGGTAATATGATTGGGGGCACTTCAAACGCATAGAATTCAACAACATAATCAAGATAATAAAGCAGCATTAAAGGCTGAAGTAGAGAAAAGACGCAAAGAATACCAGGTTTATAGATCAAGTTGCAATCTTGACTTAACTTCTTGTTCTCAACAATTAGCACTTCACGCAAGTAAGCAACAGGTACACCCTCCTCATTTGAATGAACCTTCTCCAGTCATAATGCCTATTGATATGATCAATAAGGAAACTGAGGTAGAAATAATAAACAACGGATAATGAATAATAATAATGAATAACAAACGGAAGAATTACTCAATACACGCAAAATAAATTCAATAATGACTTTCCGATATCCAACTTATATGGGTAAATTGGGTGATTTTATTGGGCGAACTCATCATTTTAGTCGTAAAGTTCAAAGTTATTCTCAAGTGATGCAACCTCTTTTTGAATTTTAACGCAACGCTCCACCCTCCTTGTTCACGGCAAAGTGTCGTGAAGCTTTTAATGCGATAAAACAATGCATCTTAATCGCACCTTTTATGGCTTTACCTGACCAAACCTTACAATTAGAGTTATAGTACAGCATTACGGATGACCATATCATAACAATTTTGGCTCAAAATAAAAATGGCGTACGTCGTCATCTTTCACGTTTTTATATTATCTTACGCAGATAAATAAAACCTTCTCAACGTTCAATAAACATGGTGTTGCCATTATCTAAGCATTACGGAGCTTCCGTACATTTATGGGGTAGGACGTTCTGTGGGGTTTAAAATGCTGACTAGGATGTTGCTAGGGTCCTAAGAAGTTGGGTAAGGCGTTGCTAGGGTCCTGAGATTGTAAGCTACGATGGAAAAATAAGACATTGCAAGGGTCTTGAAAATATGCGCTTTTCCGTCTGTCACAAAATGTTTGCTATAAATATAAGTACTATATGCTATATATTACTACCATTTCCTAATTACTTGGAAAAGGTAAGATGCTTGCTATAAATAATTTTTAGTTTTTTTAAAAGTTAGAAAAGATGCAGTGAGAAAATGAAATTGTATGCTATGTAATAAATTTAAATACGTTTGATTGAAAAACTAGAGAGAATAAGATGACGTTTGATGACTTATGTATTTGAACTGAAGCCAATACTATAGTAATAAATCCACAAAGCTCTCGAAAAAAAGCATGGATAAATAAATTGTGTTAGGAGTGGGTAGAGGTTATGCCTAAAATCAGGAGTAGGAAAATTAAGGTTCTGGCGCAACTACGAGCCACGAGCAACTTCTGAAAAAACAGCATAATATCATAATAAATTCATGATTTATTTCTATTTTTTATTTAAAAAGAATACTATTTTCAAGAATTTCAGGAATTGTATTTTATCAAGCCATTTTTTTAAGCTTTCTGCATTTTGTTTATTTTTATAGTATTCATTTAACCGCTTTAATTTTTTTTCTGATTCAAGCTTTCAGCATTTAAATTAATTTCTAATTTATTTTTCTAAGTTTTTTCTACTTGACTTTTGTCATAGGTTACGTATTCAGTATTTGTATTTATTTATCATTATTTAAAAGATAAATTAATTGTAATTCCGTCAGTCCTAAACGTAATAGGATTGAGTTCTTCATAGGGCAACTATACAGTTATCTTATTATTGTATTTTTGATCTACTTAATAAAAAAAACATTTTGCTTGGCTTCTTTATATATTTATAACCTGGTAGTACTTTTAGTGTTAATAAATAAATACATTAAAATGGTTTACTATTAAAAGCATAACCAGAAACTTAATCACAAAGTACAAGTATTGAGTTACCTGGATTGATATCGACTGATGCATTTGAAAAACATCTACCAGGAGTAAGTAGTTTACGTGTGAATCCTAGAATTTTACCAATTGAATTAGGCGTTCTAAAATTTATCACATAACCCTGAGGTATTTCTATTACACAATAACCAATATAAGCATCAGATTTTATTTGTGTCACCTAATTTCTATAAACTACAGCGTCAGTTTTATAAATTATATAATTATTTTCATCAGAACCTATTAAATTTTCAATTAATTTACCAAAAGCATCAATTTTATCACTTCCTGTTACTAAAGTAATATCTCGAAAAGCAGTACCTAGATCACTATTTATTTTATATCTAAAATTATTATTTCTTTTATTAACATTGGGCATTGAATAGTATACAGATATTTTCTTTAAACATATTTAAGCTCTATTAAGGATAAATGTTGGTTTATCAAAATAAAGTTATATTGTTCTCTTTAGTATGTAAAATTATATCTGTTGCTCTTTGATTGTTCAATATTTTTGTTGCATTGTTTAATTTTTTATTTTCTTCTATAATATTATCTAAAGCTTTTACAATACTAATAGCGTTCTTATTACTCTTTTACTATGTTAATAATTCATAAGTATAGAATATATATTTGAAAAAGCCTTTTCTGAAAATATTATTTAAATTTATTAAGTATTTCAGTAGCTAATTCTATATCACTTTTATCAATATAAGTAGGTCCTGCTTCTATATCAGCCAAAGTGGTTTATAATTTTGATGTAAGAATTTTTGCGTCATCTAAAATAAAACGTACACTACCTTTTAGGCAAAGTTTGCGGGCTTTGCTCTAATGGTCTTTGATCCACTCCTGGATCTGTTCCGGAGGCCTTGACTAATTGTTGTTTTAAAACTTGCTTCATCTAATGTAGTATCGCTCTGTAATCGCTTATTCTTTTAAAGCTGCTGTTGCTTTATTTTTAAGTGCATTAGTTATATTTTGTGTTGCTTTAATAATTGGTGCATATTTTCTCTCTTGTTTTAATTGAAATCTTATATCTTTCATTTTTTCAGCTATGAATTGTGCTTTTAGTTTTCTGTTATTCTTATTTTTTTTATCATGAGTCTTATTTGATGTTTAATTTGTTCTAAATCACTCATTAAAATACGTTTATTTTATAACATGCCTATTTTAATGAATTGTCTTTTATTATTTCTTTGAGCCTCCGTCGCTACATTTTTTAACACGTTGTTTACTACGTGGCCTAATGATCTGTCTTGCTTTGGCTCTGCTTGGCTTTGAGGTTTGTTATTCTAGCTTAGCTTTGCTATTTTCAGAATTTTTAATTGGTTTGATTGTTCAATTTACCCAACTGTTAAAATTATCAGAATAATCTTACCATTTTACTAGTGCTTTTATAATATTTAAGTCGTTTGTTTTTCTACTTTCTATAATATATTCGTATTTAAAATCTTTTTTTTTTGTTATATGGTGTTATTTTTTTTGCATTATAAGTTTTCTTAATTTTTTTATTATGATGGTCAACAAGTTTATAGGTTATAGGATTTGTTGGTAAAACTTCCTTGATGTATAGTATTTCTTGTGCAAATTGAGGTTTATAGCCTTCATCAAACTTTGTTTTGGATAAATTTTTTACTGAGGCGTAGTGCTTTTTGTGAATTTTCATATTAATTTTTTATGAATTCTTCTCATCATGATTTTGAACTATAAAGATTTGAATATACTTTAGGTTCATTTTCAGGTTAACATGCTTTAATGATGATTAAGGCACTTGAATGCTTGATTACTTTAATGCTTGTATGTTTTTATTATTAAAATTTTTTATAAGATCTTGTAAAACAGTGACTTATCTAAGAGTTTGTTGTTCCATCATATATTTATACATATTTTGTTGAATTGTTTACGCAAATCTTTTTACAATCATTGCTTTGTCTCAGTTTGAGTTGTATACCAGCTTATATTATATTTTTAAAACAGATTATTAGTTTTCTTACCTTTGTATTTAGTTTCTTTACCTATATTTAGTTTTTTTGGAGTACGTCCCAGACTTATTACTAATTGAAAACTTTTAACTACTTTATCTGCATTTTTAGTTTTTAAAGGTATAGCCTATCCATATTAAGAAAATGGATTATTCATTTAATAAATGTCTCTATAACCATCAGTATCGTTAACCCATTTCTTAGGCATGAAGACTAAATCAGCTTCCCAAATTGAATCTATTCCTGGTGTGTTATATCTTTTACGTTTAAATATAAGTATGTTACCTAGATGTTTAGTATATGTATCTTGAGTAGCTAGATATTTTATTACAATTTTAGGTTTTATTCCTGTTTTTCTTGACAATTTATTTATTCCTACATATCCTGTCAAATGTTCTTCATGAACGGTATCTAGAATTTTCTTATTTTTATTATCAACCGAGTAAGGTCAAGCCCTTTAAAGACTTTTTTTACTCCACCCTCAAAGAACTTTGTCCTGATTTAAGCGCCACAGAGTGGCTTCAGTCACCTGGACGTTCTTTGAACCATCAAAAATTCTTTTGATTAGGACGTCACCCTAAAAATAATTTTGGTTTATTAACTGCTTTAGTCGCAACACGTTTTCCTTTTTCACTGGATGTGGGATGATCTATTTCATCCACATCTTTCAGTAATTTTCTATCTGCTTTATGTCTATTATATTTATCTTTATATAATAATAATAATAATAATAATAATAATAATAATAATAATAATAATAATAGTAATAATTATAATAATAATAATAATAATGATAATAATAATAATGATAATAATAATAATAATAATAATAATAATAATAATAATAATAATAATAATAATAATAGTAATAATAATAATAATAATAATAATAATAATAATAATAATAATAGTAATAATAATAATTTATTCATTAAGTCGATTTGGCTGCACCCCATACAACATTGTTTATTTACATTTTTAGCTTTAAAGAGGTAATTAATCTTCGGTTTAATATGATAATAGATATGTTTGATTTAGTAAATGTAATTATCGCATGTTAGTTATTATTCTTTCACAGTATAATAAAGTCATTCTTAGTCATGTTATAAATTATGATGTGAATGTGATATAGAGAATTGTTTTTGCTCTCGGTGTCTTGATAGATAAGATAGGAGGGAGTCATTTATAGTTTTATAAAGGGTAGGGAGTCAGGTCTTTCTGATGCATTTGTAGTAAAAATTTTGAGTCATGATGGCTGTATCTCAGAAATTAAAAAGTAGTTCAAATCCCTCGGCGTTGTGATATTTGTTGAAGATGTGTTCCTAAGGCTCTTTCTGGCTGGTCGCTTAGTTTTCTGAGAAATTAGGTTCTTAGGTATGCGCAATGTGTACAGTTGAGCATTACATGGAAGATGTCTTCTTCTTCCCTCCCACACAGGTCGCAGTCAGGTGTCACTGCTCGTTTTCATAGTCTGTTTATTCCGTTATGGTTGGTGACCTTTTCCCTAAGTACAATTCTAGGCAGGCCAGATCTTAGATACAGTATGAACTTCACCTTGTTCCATGCTAATCCCATTTTAAAGTATTCTGATCTTAGGGCATGGGTCTTCAGGCGGCTATAGTGATTAAGTGTGTTGCAGCTTTGCATTTTTTGTACGTTTATATTAATACAGCTGAGTCAGTTCTTCTCTAGTATTTCAGATTTGTGTTGCTTAAGATAAGCACTGTTTAGCTTTTTAAGCGTACCTTTCATAGATGCATCAGCAAAGATCTTTCTTACTTGTGAAAACCAGTTGTATCTATGGTCTGAACTCTTAATCTGTATTATCTCCTCGTAACAGTTTTTGGTTAGGCCGTTTTTCTTTAAGTTGAGAATCTTTTCGAGGAACTTTAGCAGTGCTTTAAATAGCTGCAAATTGATTTTTTGCGCTCCTGTTTTCAGTCTTAGGTAGTATCCTGGTGTTGAGTTTGATGTTTCCGTTAGTTTTCTCAGACACATTGTTTGAAAAGTCTAAAGTTCTTCACTATAACGTTATCACCAAACAGGAGCAGCGTACATTAAGATCGAGCTGACAAGAGATTTAAATAGCCTTAAACGTATTTTTATATCTTTCAATTTCACGCGGTAGAAGAGTTCAAATAGCTTTGTCTGCGCTAATCTTGCTTTGCCAAAAGAATGTTCTTTTGCTTTGTTGAGGATTCCACTATGCGTAAAATGGACGCCCAGATTTACATACTGTTTAACAATCTCCAACAGTTTGCTTTTCCGGTTAAATTTGGTGGAGTTGCCTATTCTGTTGCCTTTGCGGAAGATCATCATTTGGGTTTTATAGAGGTTGACTGTAAGGTCATTATTCTTAAAGATGCTGCTGAGTGTGTCTATTTGCCTTTGTAGGTCTAGTTCGTTCGACGCAAGAAGGACTATGTTGTCTGCATACAGAAGAATAAGTAATTCGAGAGTAATTTTTTATATATATAGCACATGCTAAAGCATGACGCATTGCTCCTTTATTAATTTTATCTACTGGTTTATCACCTCTAGCTATTCGTTCTTAAAATTTAGTTCCAGGTCCTTAATAATTACTACCTGAATAATGTACTTCACCTACATATTTTCAAATTTTATTAACAATATCACCACCCTTTTGTGTAGATTCTTTGCATTGAATAAATTGACATTTTGTAGTATTAAAGTTAACACATTTTGCTTTGTTTATAATTTTGTTATTTTTGATAACAGTATACTTAATTTCTTTATTAAGTGTTTTTACTATGCACTTCACGCAGAATATATTTTTAGGCATTTATTAACATATATTTCTTATAAATATATGGATTTCTGTGTTTAAATACTGTTAACGCTGTGTCAACGTTGTGTTTACGTTGTGTTGTGTTAACGTTGTTTGTGTTAACGATGTGTTTGTGTAAACGTTGTTTTAACGCTGTGTTTACGATGTATTGGGTGGGAAACAAGAGCTTGAAACAAGTACCAATAAATTTATAATACACTTATTTGAAAACAAAGAAAAACAAATTAAAAAAATACTGATTTTCTAAAGAAAGAAAAAAATAAGATCTAGTTCGTTACTATTTATAAAAATGTCATGTTTTTTGTTAGTACTAACTGGTTTAAAACCTAAGTATGTTAAATACCTTCCTACATTAGTTTCTAAAGGTAACATAGGCATTGCAGTACAATGATTTGGTAAATAAATATCTTTATTTGCGGACCTTTGGTCTTTAAGGGCTTCGCCTGTTGTATCATTGATTTTTATTTTGAGTTTGACTTAATCTATTTTATGTTTCTGAATGTACTATAAAACATCCTAGAACAGCATATTTCTCTCCAATTTGCAACTAAATCAATTTTTTCATACCTTTTAAGTGTCTCCAAAGTGTTTATTTTATAAGAACCAAATTTGAAAGCAAAATTTCAAATTGAGGGTAAAGTATGTGTAAATATTTTTAAAAGAAATTAACTGATTAATTCTGTGTAAGATATCTACTACGTGTATAAAAATTGTCTAAATTTTGTCTGTATTACTTTTTAGTAGCGTTAAAATCATGATTAATAGTTATAAAGGAATATTTCTTATTCCCGCGTTTTTCAAAAACTTAGTTAATTCTTTCAAATCTATATCTATTGCCATCCTGTCTTTATCAAAATTTTAAATATCATTGCAAGATAAACAAAATAAAATTAAAAAATTAAAATTCATACGAATAGACCTTTGATCTAATTCAAAATAAGATTGACTAAGATAAAATACAGAAATGTTATTATATCTTCCTGTTATGAAATATTTTTTCATTTTATCCTAATTTTTAGCGACTCATTACATCGTTACAAATTATACGAGTTTTCAATTTAATATCATTTTCACTAGGGTCTCGTATAACATCTTTCTTTTTATAAACAGCTATATGTATTACTTCTTTATCTTTATTTATTCCTTTGATTCCTTTGCCTACTTTTTCTATTAGTTGCAACTCACATAGACCATGTTTTTGTATTTTATTTCGATTTTCAAGTAGATTAACTACACATTGTTTTGATTGATTATTTTTAAATGCTTTTATTACTATTTTATATGTGTCCTGTTGAAGACTATCTCCCACTTAAATAAAATTATTGTTGTCTAGTACTTTTTTTGTAATAGAAATTTATAAAATTAACAACTTTTGAAGATCTAAATATATTAAAAAACAATGGATTATAATTTAATTTCAAATTTATATTCAAAACATATACTGTTTTATCATTCGTCATTTATGAGTTTTATTATTTTTAAATATTAAAACCATATCAAGTCTTCAGTCTGTTTTAGAAATTTAATGTTTTAAGATATTAATTGTTTCGTTTTGTAAAGCAATAACATTTTTAATATTTAGAAATTTAATAGTAATATCTACAAAAACAATAGTACAGCGAATGTTAAGACACAAACGTGTAATGCAAGCTCCTATTTATAATAAAATAAATAAAGAAATAAATATAAAAATAAATAAAGACATGAATAAAGACCCAAACTTATCGAGGCTTTTCACTAATAGAAATTTGTGTTATTTGTTTAGAATGTATATTGGATGTTCTATTCCTTGTAATTTGATCACTGCGTACTTTACGTCCGCATTTACATGTAGTCTTGTGTATGGTTTCTGTGTTATAACACATTTTACATTCTGACCTAAGACCTGTTTTAGATGCTAAATATTTTTATAATTTCAATAAGTTGTTTTTTGATATTGCAGGATGCATTTATAAATAATGTAGGCCATTTTAATACAATTTTATTTTTTAAGTATTTGATTTTAAAATATATAATTATAAACCATTTTAGGTTTAAATTTAAAATATTGTTTGACTCACTTTAACCTAATAGATACGATGCCTAAGAATCAGTTTACTTAAAAAAAATCTCATAAAATGACGAGTTAAAAATGTAAAACTTGAAAAATGCAAATATCAAATAAACATTAGTGTCATTACCTTAAATCTAAAGCTCATTTAGATTTAAAAGAAAAAATTGCTGCTAAACATAGATGTGAGATATGCAAAAGTAAAGTGGTAGATATAGATAAAATTTACTAACTAAAACCCATATTGAACTAAAACATAACTAAAACAAATAAAAATACAACTATTTTCCATGGAACTTTTAAGAAACTTGTACCTGCTACAGGAAAAAACACATATCAGGTTATGACTTATCTTTTAATTAATCAAACAATAATAAAGAAAGAAGATTAATTTTAGTATTGCCTAATCCTTTATCAAACAACGAACTAATTTTGAGGAAAAAGATAATAATGAAGCTCGTTACCATCTTGATAAAATAAATAAAATAAATGTTTAAATGAGAAAATATAAGCTTTTAAAAAGCTTATCCTACATTATCTCACCAAAATGGGTATATGATAAAAAGGCATGTATCAAAATAAAAAATAAAGACCAAAAGTGTTTTGAATATTGTGTTATACTATAAACTTTAAAATAAAATTATAAAAGATCCTCGAAAAGTTTAAAATTATATCAAATCTGATGACAATAATGATCTTAACTTTAGTATTACAGAATTTTCTGTGACTCTTAAAGGTTTAAAGCCGTTAAGATTACAAAATGATTTATCAATTAATGTTCATATTTTAGAATGTGAAGCAATTAATATTTATGATACCTGTCTATATTAAACTAGGAATAAGAACCATGTGAATATACTTTTAATAACTAATAAAAAAGGAAATAGTCATTATGTATATAGAGAGATTTGTCAAGAATAGTTAAAAAAAGCTTACATCTCACAAACAAAACACTTTTATTTGTGATCGATGTTTTTATCACACCAATGATAAAAAACAAATTTAATTACACTACTTGACATGTGATCATTATTTTAAAAATTGTAACGCGGTTCCTTGATTTCCTTAGAAAGATTGAAAAGCTAATATTTCAAAGTTTAAAAATTCAAACAAAGCATAAGCTCACTAATACTATATAATGCTGACAAGGAATCTGTACTAAAATTTCTAAGTTGTACAAATACAAACGTTAAACATAAAACATATGCCGATGCTTTTACTAGTGTAAGAATAATATTCATCACAAATCTAAAAAGTCAACTGGGGGTGGTGAAAAAGATACAAATGATAATTTTGTAAAAGCTTTTGTTAAGCAAGGTTTAGAATTAGATAAAAAATTAAACAATAGATATGAAAAATTTAAAATTCCTATATTATCTTTTAAAGAAGTACAATAATTTCTTAAAGCTACAGGATGTAATTTCTGTAATAAAGAATTTGATAATGATGAACAATCCGTAATATATAATGCATTAGGACCTAATGTTAGAGATCATTGTCATATAACGGGAGAATTCAGATATGCAGCTCATAATGTTTGAATATAAATGTAAGAATTTTATTAAATATACCAGTTTTCTTTCATTATAACATAAATTATGATTTTAAATGTTTTAAACGGCAACATTTTAAAATAAAAATAAAAGTCCAATAATTTACAAATTATAGCCAAAACAGAAACAAAATATCATTCTATAACCGTTCTATTACCCAATACAAACATAACATTTACATTTGAAAATTTATTAAAACTTTTACCTTTTTTATTAGATGTGTTAGCATTTAATTTAAAAAAATGTTTTCTTAGAAATTTACCACAATATTTTAAAGATTGACCAGACAAAATTCAAGAATTATCAATACAGTAAAAAGTGTTTTGATCTAATAACAAAAAAAGGAATACTAAGAATTTAACAAGTTTACTTGAATATTTTAAAGTTAAACTAGATAAACTTCAAGAATAATTAATACAAAAAGGAGTGTTAGCATTCTATTTAGAAAAGGGAGGTATTAGGAATTTTAAAAATTGGCTAAAGTATTTATAAAATAAACCAGTTGAAATGCAAGAATTATTTACACGAAAAGAATGTTCCTTTATTTATTTTTAGACTCTTTTAGTAAAATCCAATACAATAGTTATCCTAGATACGCAAAGTTTTATGATAATTAAAAAAATAAAAATATTTCAGAAAAGGATTATAAAAAAGGTAAGCCATAGAACTATTACAAGAATGAAGCTACTAACTGATATACATCTAAAGATTATATGGAAATGTTTTTAACATGTGATGTTTTAATATTAGCTGATGTTTTTTTAATTATTTAGATATTTAGCTTTAAAAAATTATGACTTAGATCCGTTGTAATAAAAAAAAACTTTAGAATTTTCTTAGAGTGCTATGTTAAAAATTAAAGAAGTTAAAATAGAATTTTTAACGGATCTAGATATGCTTTTCATGTTTATGTAAGTAATAAATGGTGGGTTATCTAGTGTAATGAAAAGAAATGTAACAGCTAATAATAAATACATAACTAATTATAATTTAACTAAAGATTCATCATATCTAGTACCTGTGGATGCTAATAATTTATTTAATAATGCTTTGTCATTTAAATTACCTTTAAATGGGTTTGAATGGTGTAATGAAGAAAAAATTAGTAGTTTGGAAACAAATATAACAAAATTAAATATTGATAAAGATATTAAATATATACTTAACGTTGACTTAGAATATTCTCAAAAATTACATGATTTACATAATGATTAACAATTTTGTCTTATGCATAAAACAGTAGAATCTACTAAATTACCTGATTATCAACATAAATTTTAATGATTTAAAAAGTAAACAGGATCTTAAAAATAAATAGCTAGTTTAGAAGATAAAAAAGATTGATATGTGATTATACAACTTTGCAACAAGCTTGACAGCATGAATTAGTACTATCTTAAATGCATTGTGTGATAAAATATAATCATAGCGCTTAATTTAAACCATATATTGATAAAAATATAAAATTAGGGCAAAACGCAACGTCTGATTTTAAAAAGGATTGCTTTAAACAAATAAATAATTCAGTATTTAGTAAAACAATTGAGAATATTCTGAAAGAACCGAATATAAAATTTTGCACTTGTAAAAAAAAAACTTTAAAATATGTTAGTAAAATTAATTTTAATTGTGAAACAATATAAGGTAAAAATTAAGCAGCCATATATTTATTTGAAATGAACATATTATTTAATAAACCAATATTTGCAGGATTTTGTGTCTTAGAAATGTCGAAATATAGAATGTGAACATTTAAAACCTAAATAGAAGAATAATGTAGAAATATTTGAAACTAATACTGATGGTTTAATGCTATATGTTAGAACTATTAATTTATATAATGATATAAAAAATGATGTTGAACTGTGGTATAATACAAGTGATTTAGGGGTTAAAATATATTTAAATTACCTTTTATGAATAAAAAAAAATTAAGTTGTTTCAAAATAGAAACAAATAAAAATATTGTAACAGAATTTGTAGAATTGATGTCTAAAATGTTTTCATTTTCTATTCAATAAGATGATAAATAGGTGACTAAGAAAAAAACGATACCTAAACACATTGTTAATAAATATAAAATTGATAATTATAGAAAAGCTTTTTAAAGTGAAATAAAAGATGAAAATATTAATCAAATTAAATCTGATGAATTAAATATGTATGTATGATATTAATCTATCAAAAACCGGTTTAGCTAATTTTGATGATAAACGATATATTTTAGATGATGAGATAACTACATTACTACATAGAAACTATAGAATTATGTCATAGTCATAGTCGTACTCGTAGTTGTACTCATGGTTGTACTTGTAGATGTAATCGTAGTCGTACTCGTAGTCGTTTTCGTAGTTGTGTCCGAGATGGATATGTAGTGTTTTTTAAATTACTGAAATTCTTGAAAATAGTATTTTTCTGTTATGACAAATAGAAATATGGCATGAATTTATTATGATTATATGCTGTTTTTTCAAATGTGGCTCGTAGCTCGTAGCTCAGCAGCGTAGCCACACTATATATTGTACATAATATATGCAGAAACCCGATAGTAGAAAGAGGAAGCAAGCATTGAGGCATATTGGATTTTAAAATACATCATTATAGGGACCAGACGAACGATAGCAAAGCAATACTAAAAATAGAGGAACAAAACAAACAAAATGCAAGATAGAAAAACTAAATAAACGAAACGCAAGATAAAGAAACAAAATGAAATTAGAGAATTTAAACTTGCTTTTAACAATTTCAGTAATCGAATGAAAAAAATTAGATGACTCACGTTGAATGACCTATGCCTTATAACTACGGCTAATACTTCTTGTAAAAAATCAATACAGCTTAATAGAGGTAAAAAAGAATAAACTGAAGCAATTTTTATTTAAAATAAGTTAAGAAAGCCTAGTAATAGAGTAAAAGACAGAAAACGCATAAATAACGTGTAAAACGTGGGCGGGCGTCAAGCGTTAAATCTTAAGTTATGTATTTGACACATAACGTATGTATATGCTAATGCACAGTTGGTGTGGTGGCTTTATTATGGGGTGTACATCATATGTGCACGTACCTTATTGTAAAAAGGCAAAGCAAGCGATAAGTCACATTGAATTTAGAAAGGCTACATTTAAGATAAAAAGAACGATACAGACAAATTTTAGAAACTGAAGATGTAATAAAAAAACAAACGACATACAAACAAAACAAACGAAACAAAACAAAAGAAATAAACATTTTAAAAACAAAATGTAGTTTTAAAAGAAGGATTAGAAGGATTTTGATAAATTAATTTTAATTTTAAGACTAAAATTTTAAAACGTTTACAAAATTTAAATGTTTTTATTGTCTTTAATTGCAAAAGTTAAAAACACTTTTTTGTCTAAAGTATGAAACGCTTCAATTTTAAACGCACTTAACATTTATTTTTGTTTATCAATAATTAATGTTTTAATATTTTTAAAACAATTTGTTGAAGTACACTACTTTTTAGAATAGCAATGCATATTTGTTTGTAATTTTTTAAGTGTTTTAGTATTTTGCTTTAATATACTATACATTTATGTATTTTCTAATATAAAAGTTCAATACATATTCTTTTAAAATTTTGTCAATTAAAAATACTGTAACTATCGTTTTTAACTGGTTTTTTGTTTGCATAAAACAGTTGCTTTTTATTTTAAATGTACAATTTATATATCTTTTAAATTACAATTGTAGTTTTAAGTTTTTCCTGAATAACGTTATATATATGTTTTACCTGAAATACAGTACACAATGTGTTTTACACTATTTTTTAGTTTTTACGAATAATGGTTTTTCAGGAATGTTGCTTGAATCTATTACAAATCACTCTAAAAAGGACTTTTTATAGGCCACAGACTCTAAGCTTGTTGTGTTTACAATGATCTCTAACTAAGCTAATGTACTTCAATTTGTTTTTGCTAATTTATTACTTGTTTTCTTTATTTATTATGATATTCTTAACACTTTTTTTTTAAAATTTTTTTTTTACTTTCTTAACAAAGACACTTCTATTTACTACTAGTAAGTAGATCTAGAGGTCCACAGTTCCAAATGAATAGTTTTTCTAGGCAGGTTCAGTGCAAGTCAATCTCTTAATTCAAATTACTCTGTTTTACCCCCAGAAACACTCTTTCTCTATTCACAACTAAGGGTGACTATAAAGACCACAGACACAAGTGCCTGTGGTCCAGTTCGTACTTTTTCCACCCAACCAGCCAGGTCTAGCCTGCTAGAGCTGAGGATTGAACTGGGGCTGAGCGGAAAGCCTTTCAACTCCACACTGCAGTCCTTGCGGTCTGAGTTTAGAAGTCGTCAAACTTCAAACTGCAGACTTCGAGCCTCTCGAATAACCTGGCAGGGGTGGTTATAATTAACCCTTGGTTATAATAATTAGTTAGACAATTATATTAATTGGTTATATTAACTATAGTTCCACACATTGTTTTCCAAGTTGTACCACACAAAGATGTTTGTAACTATCATATTTCCTAAATGTTATTTGCAAAACGTATGGAATCCGTAGAATAGACTGCAGTTTCAATTATTATTTTCAGGGTGGTAATAATTCACATGCAGCTTATGAAAAACAATTTTATTGACTTTACGTAGAGCTAATTGTCTTTTGATCAAATTAAATTTACAGGAAATCTTTTGACATGCTGAGTCTAAATTGCGTTTACATATGTTTCAAACGTAAATGTTTTTAAATTTTGAGCACAAATTCCTATGCATTTTAATTGGTTCACAACCTAAAAATGATCGAATTGCATATTCCTTGGCTTTAAAAGCAGCAACTTTCCAATTATTGATATCCTCTATCTTTCATTTTCGACCAACTCTAGCATTATAATTGAACAAATCAGGATAGTTTCTAATTCATGTCCCGTTAATTCATGTCTTGTTGGTAATTTTAAATAATCCGCAAAGCTTTTAACTTTGTATATGTCTTTAAAGTATATATTAGTAGGATCTAAAATCTACAAAATTACAAAAATTTCAACGTGATTTATTATGTTATTGACATGCGTACATGATATTTATTGCTAAACGCGTCACCAACCTTTAGCACAAAGTTATTAGAATTATTCTATTTTATAATGTTACAAATGCACACTATAGACTTTACAATATCTATTTACGGAACATTTTAGTTGTAAAAACTCGCACTGTGGACAAGTCTGCATCTTAACCTATTACCGAGTGGAAAAACAAATACAAGAAGTGAGAGGTTACTTTTTTTTAAGTTTGTTTGATTTATAATAAAATTAAAAACGTTTTAAGTAAAAAGACTAAAACGTATTGTGTCAACCTTTTCCTGCAATACTGTGCTGACATTTTAAGCATTGCAGACAGAATAGAGTAGTTGTTTATGAATAGAGGGTCAGTGTCTAACTAAATTAGGTCGTAAGTTGAATACTGAGCTAAAAAAATCAAAAATGATTGACGCGAAGCTTAAATCGTTTGATTCGATTTTGTGTTAAAATTAAAATAAACCTTTAGGTAGAAAAACAAATAAGCATCATTTTTTATAAATAAAAATTTAAAAATTGCAAGTTTGAATTAAAATTTAGGTCCTAGTATTAATTTATTTTGTTAAAAACTTTAGTTGGTTTTTTTAAAGTTTTTTAATTACAAATTAATAGTGACAACATTTAAAATTATGAAAGATCAAAAATCGAGTCTTAGCTGGAACAACGTTTTAAGCACAGCACTAACATTTAAATTATTCAAATTATAAACAAAACTGACTGTACAACAGTTAATTGACTGCCAAGCTGTTACTAAAGGTCATTAGTGGTATTTATGATCAAAATTTTTACCTTTAAAAACCAGAAAACGAAATTAAAAATTCTAATCCTAAATATTTAAAAAACAGAAGAAATTTAAAGCTTGTTCTCTATTGCCCTGTTTTAGACAGAACAAGAGTCAAGTATAGTGAATACGTGGGTCTGCAAATTGAAATGATGTATGATTAAATTAAAAACTTTTTAATGTTTCTAACCTAATATTGTAAATTTTTATTCAGTGTGCGAAAAGAAACAATTCCTAATTAATACAATTTTTTTGCAAAGTTTGTTGTGCAAAGCATGCTAGTTATGCTAGTAATACAATATGCCATTAAGTTTACAAACTATTGCTTATAAAAACAAGCAGTACTGTGCAAGATGCAAAGTGCTAAAAATAAAAAAAGATCAACAAGTAGTTTCTTGCTTCAATACACCAAACAATTAATGAATTGACCTGCATGAGTTTGAAGATATTGACAATTGGTGTGAAGTAACAAAATTAATAGACAAAACAGCTTTGTTTGTGTGTTAATACGACTTTTAAAATGTTTATTTAATACGAAAGACCTAGATGCAGTATATCTTTACAGCACAGCCCTATATGGTGAACATATATAATTTTATGTTAGAAATCAAAGTGTGTAATGATTGTCTATGCTGGCGAATCCTAGGAGCTCTAGAGAATGTTTACGAATATATTTGCAATTAAAAAAAAGATAAATATAAAGCATTGCAAAATAAAGCCACTCCACCCACTCTTCATTAGCATATACATACGTTATATTTGTTTATGCAATTTGACGCATGACGCTAAACCACTCTTCTTACACGTTATTCATGCGTGATATGTATATCCTTCATTTTCTGGGCTTTATTGATTTATCACAAACACAATTTGCTCCAGTTTACTCTTTCTTTCCCATCAAACGCTTTATTAGTTTAATACAAGCATTATAAGATCCGGGTCAAATGCATGAATTATCCAAGTTAAGTCATCTTTTTTGCTCAAATCGTTTACTGAATAGCTTAAAAGCCAGTTTTGATTGCTTTTGTTCAGTTTCATCTGTTTTGTTTCTCTATCTTGCGTTTTGTTTCTGTACCTTGCATTTTGTTTGTTTTGTTTTTCTTTCTATGGTTTTGTTTGGCTATTGTTTGTATGGTTTCCGAAAAGTCGTATTTCAAAATTTAATGTCACTTATTGCCTGCTTAATTGTTTCACTATAGGGTACGGTCATAAAATTTGTAAACTTTATTGTGTAGCTACCCCACCTACTTTATTTTAGCATATAAAAACGGTATATGTGTCGCATATATGATTTTATGCATGACCCGCACACACTCTCAACATACGTTATTTATGCACGCTTCTTTTCTAGAACTTTAGTTTTATAACTATGGCATTGGATCCAGTTTAAATGCATGAGTCAGCAAACGTCATCTCATTCTCTCTGCGGTTCTCCTTACACAAACGTATTTAATTTTATAACAAAGCATTTACAAGTACTTTCCTCTGCATCTTTTTTAACTTCTTAGAAAACTAATTATTAAATATAGCAAGCATCTTACCTTTCCCAAATTACTAAGGAACGGTAATTATATATAGCATATAGTACTAATATACTAGCAGTTAGCAACCCGAGGGGTCGCGATTAACAATGGTATTATGTATTCTTCACGTTAGGTAGGTTAAAATTTTACCACAGTATTTTCTGGGTAAAAATTTTACTACAGTATTGTATGGGATAAAATTTTACTACAGAATTGGCTGGGTTAAAATTTTACTACAGTATTTGTTGGGTGAAATGTCTACTACAGTGTTGGTTGGGTTAAAACTTTTATAAAGGTATTACCTCAGGTTTGGTCGGGATAAGTTTCGACCAGAAAAGCCTAAGCCTGGGCTAAGCTTTGAATAAAGACTTGCGTGGGTTAAGTTTTTAAGTGCCTGATTTGGCTATTATCACCGACTTGCCTAGGCTCATTTCTAATTTCAGGTTATCCAGGTTTACCTTAATTAGGATTAAAGGTTTTGTGTAACAGTCATTTACACGAAAAGAGTAAGATCATAAAAGGGTTAAGATTTTGCGAAAACCTTTTGGCTCGGCCAAGTTTTTGCCAGATGCGTCCAATGAAAACATAGAAATTGGAAATACTTAAAAACTAAAGCGCAAACAACGTGTTATTACTTTTATAAGGGGCCAACCCAAACCCCACTATAAGCTTTTTTTTAAATTAAGAGATAAAAAAATAAATTATTGGTACGCAAATACTGATAGGGGGAGGGGGGGGGGAACTCATCGCTTACTCTGAGCAGACATTTGGTCAAAGCATATTCCGACCAAGCCTGTTTCATTAACCTAACCGAGTGGAGCCATTAATTAAAGCTTATACCGGGCATGCCTTAAGGCTATTTGACCACAATCAATGCAACATATTGTGACAGCTAAACTTGAAGAACATATTGCAGCCCATTGGGTTGCTGACCTGCTAGTATTCTTATAAAGTTTAGCGTTGACTGTTGCTGCTGTCATGCAGAGTAGACATGAATACGTTGCAGTTTTAAGTGGCAACTAATTTTAAAATGTAAACAATAGTTCTTTAAACTTTTATTTTTCACTTTGCTAAACCTTTTTCTCTCTTACAACCAATTTCCCAACAATTAGTAAGAAAAATAAAATAAAATAATTTTAGCTTTTTTTTTTCTTTCAAAGCTTTTTGAATCAGTTTAAAGTTTTAAAGCTCTTTTATGTTTAAAATAATTTTAAAAATAGGAACAAATCATTTTTCACTGAGGTCTGCGCCAATTAGGATCACTTAATTTTTGAAATTTTGAAATCCTGTGCTGTGATTGGCGCAGATTTAAAAAGTCTAAATCAGCCATAAAATGTGCAAAACGCAACATTTTTCCAAACATTATCAAAAGAATGACGACAAAACGTCAAGACGCGTCGAATGGTACCAAAAAAACTGTAATTAGTTGAAAACTGAGGGAGGAGATGCGTTTGAAAGGTGCCCGGTAAACTTACCACTATCCTATCTAACAGTGTACTGCATCATGGAGATAGCATACATCTTGAGACAGACATGACAGCGCATCTTTTTAAGACTCTAGCAACTTTACTTTCTATCATAGCTTACAATCTAACAAAACTAGCAACGCCTTCTAATCTTCTTAGGACCCTAGCAACATCCTACTCAGCATTTTAAGGCCCTCCAAACGTCTTACTTTATCTTCTTAGAACCCTTACAGAGTCTCATCGTAGCTTCCTAAGCCCCTAGCAATATCTCACTTAGCATCGTATGACGCTCGATTACATCCTACGCTATCTTCTTAAGAACCTAGCAACGTCTTACTTAGCATCCCAAGACGCACTTCAGCATTCAAGACGTTCTAACTAACATCTAAAGACGTACCCCTACACCTACGCCATACATCCCGCTCCTACGGCCGCTATTTTATTTTAAATCAAATGTGCCTAACTTATACTAATCATAACTCTACTGAGTAATACTGGATGGTAACACGCAGTGCAACACTGCATAAAAATTGTAGAAAAAAAATATAATGTATAGCTTAAACGATAGAGTTTGGACAGAGCTTTCCATCTATCATGATATTATGTAGTGTAGTTGCATAAGAAATGATAAAAAGTGCGTAAACTTTTTTCCACCAATGGGATTCGAACTCTGAGTACCGGGAAAACCGTCCGCATGTTTAACACCTAGCCCACTGTGGCAGTTGATTTCTATGGTTCTGCCGTGGTTGTTGCCGTTCCGTTGCTTGAGTTTAAACTTTCACATAGGGGAAGTTAAAACTAATGGGGAACGTGGCAACAGCGACAACTTTAATCCTAATTAATAATTAAAATCTAATCGTTTGTAACTTCGTACGCCTTCTCCGCTCTGCAAAATTTCAAAGACAGCAATATAGCTAATTTTTTCCCTATTTTTTGAGATATAAACGAAAGACGAGTTGAGAAGGCGTCCGGAGAAAAAAATTAAACAAGCTGTAACACTAAGGCATAGCCAAAAACCCGGGTATTTGTGATTTTTTAGGAGTTAAAATTTCAAAAAAATCAAGTGTGTGCTAAACGGCCATAAAAAAATATGCGATAACAAAAATGTTCATATTTTGACCATGCGTTGTTTTAAAAAAAAGGTTGGAGGTTTACCTGGGTATTACAGGATACCATATGCATGTATTCCACTTAACCCGAGGATCTTTACTATAGAAGGTATGAGGCACTAGAAAAAAAATATTTCGTTGACATGTGAAATAAAAAAAAATATCGACCAGGTCTCCTTGCGCGGTTTCATTTAGTGTTTCTCTACTCGTGTAATAACTAATAAATAACAACATTTTTATAACTATTTATCGTAATTAGTCTCCAGCACGTATTTAAAACTATTCGTGAAATTAAAACAGCAGTACTTAATTACATTTTAGAAACATTAAAAAGTCAAAATTGAGAAATATTGTCTGAGGTTTTTTAGTCTGGCAATCTTGTCTGGAAATTGAATTTTTAAATCTTATGTTTATGCAAAAATAAAATAATATAGAATGTCAACCGTCAATCACAACAATAAAAAAAAAGTAAAGTAAAGTGACACACAAAAAAGACCATCAAGTTAAATACTTTGATAGCCGAATTTAAAAATAACATAATTTAATAGTCAAACAGTTTATTTTATTAAAAAGTTATTAAATAAAAATACAAAAAATACAAATATTTTTAAAGTCATGTTTTAGGGCTGTTTTCTCACATTTACATAAATTATATTACATATTTAATAACATACTTTATCAATAAGCTTTATAAATGTTATATTTTATGCCTTACAAGTTTAAACATTCTGACTGTACGACCGCATTTACACGTTTTAGGCCTACTTTTGTCTGCATTAGAACAAATTTTACATTCAGATCTTAGCCCAATTTTAACTGTAGAGTTTTTAATGAATTATGTTAGTTATTTTTCTCCGTTGCACGTTTTTGATTTTATATTTCTACTGCCCATTTATAGAAAAAATTATTGAAAAAAATCTAGAAAATTTTAAAGTCCAGAATTTGAGAGTTTTAGTAAGGTTTTGCTGGAACTACTCGGATTAAGTAGCTTGTTTGTTTTTTGATTTTCAAAATGTTGCAAAAAATCAACACATATTTATTAAATTTTAATACTTTAACGCTGTTTTCAAAATATGTTTGTGCCATCTTGGAGCTCAATGCTATAATTTAGGTTATGTTAGGTAAAGTTTAGTGCTAGAAATCGAGTTTAGTAGCTTGTTTTTTTGTGACTTTAAAAAAATTGCTTAAAAAGCAAAGAACATGGCTTAAATTTAATAAATTCTTATGATTTTATGCTGTATTTGAAAAATTTTGTTGCTCACATGAAATTTGAAGCTAGTTTTAGTTAAGTAGGGTTAACAACTTGTATGTAACTGAAGTGGCTTGTCAATTTTGTAATTTTTAAAACTGTTGCAAAACCCGAAAAATACGGTGCAGAATCGGTATTTTCTAATGTTTTTATACTGTTTTTGAAAAATAATTTTGCCTACTTAAAAATCTAGGGTCAAGTGCCCTACCTGCTACTATGAAGTATTTACGAATAATGATGATAAATTAATAGCATTAACCGAGATATCAAAAGAAAGCCAGTTGTTTACTATGCAAGAACGATAAGAAGCGCCACTGTTGAGCCAAAACCAATTTTTTCTTGGTGACATTAACCTACAAATTTCTATTAGAAAAATTAATACCTTAAATTTGCATTAACTGTAGCACAGAAGCTAGAAATGGATTTACAGGCAGGTGTTTTTACAGTGTTGATATTATATACGCCACACGTTCTAAAAACAAGTGTTGCAACTATTATTGCTAATAAACATGCAATTTTCATAAACAGCAGAGGAAAAGTTAAGTATCCCTTGCTTGAAACACAAATTTGCAACTTTGTTATTTTGTCTAGGGTAGCAAGTCACAACATTAAAAATACAATAAATGGACGATTACCAGAAATACTTATAGTGGGTCTTTTATTATCTAAAAGATACACAGGCAACTTATCCATCCAGTTTCAACTTTCAACATTTCAATTTGTGTAAAGTTATTGTACTCCGAATGCTGAAACAGTAAAGTTTTAAATCAGCAGGCAGTGGAGGCCACAACTTTTTACCAGCACTTCAAAGGCTTCAAAAGAGTGCAAAAAATCCAGCGCATGGTAATGGAATGTCGCAAGACGTTTTTTAAAATGGTAATGGACTGTATTTGTTTTAAATTTTACTTATGCAACCTGATGCATTATTTATCAACAGAATAGGGTAAATTAAAATATCAATTTGGTGTAACAAAAACCTCAGCGCATCTATAACAGCAGTAATATACTCTCAGTTTTAGTCACTTTTAAAATCAATTGTAAGAACGTTATTCATCTTTTATAACGTTATTCAAATCAGTAATTTTTAAGTCGGTTATGCTAGGTTGGATTAAGGTTATAATGGGTTAGATTATTATTATTATTATAGCAGTCTTGTAATATTCACCCAGAGGGTATGATACACTGCACTTTACTGTTTGGATTGATTCGACAGAACTACCCATGTGAGTAGTCTGTTTTTGAATCTTCCCAGTTTTTTCTTAATTACCTACACTTGTAGTATTTGGTTTAGTTACGTGTTCCTGTAGACCAGTTAGCAAGCATATATTTAGGCTGGTTTTCACCAGACAGCCACATTCTATATTTCCCTTACGGAGGAAAAACACAACAGAGTATCTTATAGAATCGAGATGACGTTCTCACGGTCCCCACGACTCCAGTACGCTCTGCCATGCCAACCCATCAGCGAGCAACTCTATCGAATGTCATCGGGTGGCGACGCTTGCAGTATATTTTTAGGAGAGAAGTGCTTCGAGGAGAAAATCTTGAGTTTATACATTTGAATGTACGAGAGTCAGGCAAAGTAGGTACCTACTATTAAGCAGCACTGAAACTCCGTCTCAGGTAGAAAACTACCACGGATTTTTTCAGCCTGCACCCAACTCCCTTAAACTCTCACTCCCACCCCAGCTCCACTCCCCACCGACATACCAAGCTCTATCACCAACACCGACTCCAATCCAGAGCGCCACCGACTCCCCCGACCCAGCAGCTCAGTAGTTAAACCACTGGGCCGCCGAGCCGGGGTCTATAATGGGTTAGATAGGATAGTAGATGAATTTTTTATTCAAATTATCTTTTATTTAAATTATCTTATCCTATATATTTTTTTAAGATTCTTAAAACACGCTTTTGGATTCCTTTTTAGATAAGGCAAAAATTAAACGCGTTATTTTGTTGTTGCAGCTAATACGCTGCGGAAGATGCATAAATGAGCAAAAGCAGTTACTTTAGATGGAAAGCTAACCTATTCTTTTTATATGTAATCCAAAATACAAAACAAGTATTTAACAAAGGCCTCCATTAAATAGTATAGAACGTTCGGTAGGCCGACATTGCAGAATGTGTAGACAGTTATCAGTACAACATTACATGCTATCCATTTGTGCAATAGCCTGCTAAACACATTGTGACTGAAAACTGTACGGTACTACAATCTGGAAAAAGTCCCTGTTGTGAAAAATATGTTCTATATTTTATTTATTGTCGTAGCAAGGCTTGCCAGATTTGGGAATTCAAATTACAAATTTGTCATAAAAATCTTAAAAACATAAAGTACTAATTTGGGTTGCCACAACAGCTAAAATTACGGTTACACTGGCAATAAAATACAAGAATGTTATGCAAAATCAAAGAAACAACATTTTGGCGTCCTGCTTAGTACACAAAACATACATTCTAATATATGTTCTCATACCCATCAAACACAAAAGCCTTGGCAATGCTCAGGGCCAGATAACCAGCATATATCCGGCCCAAATAGGGTTTTGACGTCCGAGGATGCAATGGCCCAAGGTTCATTTAAAGACTCCGGCGCAGCTGGGGCCTAGCCAAGGCCCTAGTAACTGTATGCCGGTCGGAACTAGGTCCGGGCAAAATCAGGGAGCTAGAAATACCGCCACAGTTGTGCCACCGCTACAACTGACTACAGCTACTACATATTTTTTTATAATTTAGCATTCATCAATTGCGGCCATCAATTACATAAGGGCATCTTTTAATCATTCTACCCATTAATCACGTTTAATCACTACACTTTTATAATCTCACAAGTGTCACAATGAAATTCAAGCTACAGCTTACATTTTATTATACACAAAACTAACAAGTTACTTCAAGTTGCGATCTAATTTGACGTAGATGTTTTTAGTACCTACTCTATATGTTATATTGTATAAACGAAGTGCTTTATCACAGTATGATTTTAAAAATCACAAAATATAATAATAATAAGGCTAGCATCCAAACTCGACTTTGAATTCCCAAGTCTAACAGGAATGCAACTAAATGCTAGACAAATGCAACGTTTTTAGTGATTTATGGTTAGTAATCTGTGCTTAAGCTGCTGATACGATTATTGCACACTATTAACATATTGTTGGAGCTCTTCGTTAAAAACTCCAGCTCCAATTATAGTGTAGTAAACTTGAAACAACTTTAAACATATTAAAGCTATTGCCATATAGTTGTATGTATGATTATTAGAGCGTACACTCCAGCACACATTATTTTATACAACTCTTCCTATGGAATTGTACTCTGTGAGTCAACCAAGGAAGAGTTAAAGTGTGACTAGAGGAAAGACTCCACTTTGATTTTGGCTGCCTCTCTCTCTAGTCGTCCCACTGGCTTGCTCTCAATTAATAAAATTGTATCTGTGTACTAAGTACTGCTTGTACTCTAAGGCATTATTGCACCCGCTTCCATTCACATTCATCCAACATTCACAAATTCATACAATTAACGTGAGGAAACACACAAACCTTGACAGTATTATAAATAACTCACAAGACTAACACTTTTTAACTTTTAAAGTTCGAGTTTTGGAATTCTTGGATTAATTAATTCTAATTTAAAACTGAAGAACCAGTAACACACTTTACTGTGACTTGCTTCATCCCGCTTCACGCCAAAACTGAAGTTGTGTACTGCAATGAGCTGAAAAGCAGCGTGCATTCACTGTGTGCTGTGACTTATTTAACGGCTGCTATACGAAAATCACAAGAAGGCGGAATTTCCCCAGACCATGTTCCATTCCAGACTTCCTAGTGTTAAACCCACTCAGGGACAGACCTTCGCAACCGACTTATTCCCGCGTTTAGCTTTAACAGGCCTCCCTATGTCACCACTGCTCTGGGACAGACCTGCACAACCGACCATTCCCTGATATCACTTTGCCAGACTTCCCAATGCTAACATCGCTCTATGGCAAACTTATTCAACCGACATTTCCCTGAGTCCAGCTTTGCCATACCCCATTATATCTATGTGTAACCTAACCAGGGCCAAACTTTCGTGTTTGATGGGTATGTACTAACATTCAACCGTTATCAATTATCAATCATTCATACATTATTATGTAGGTGTCCAACTGCGGATCCAGAGGGGAAAGGGGGCTAGTGGCTTTAGCCCTTCCCTCCAGAAGGCTATTTTTGTAGGGATAGCAGCAGCTATTTTAAATATGGCGGCTTAACATTGTTAGCCCCCCCCCCAGAAAAAAATCCTAAATCCGCCGCTGGGTGTAACGGACTAGCTTTTTGACTTTATATCTTTGATAAATAAGTTCTGGTAAATTTTCAATAGCTAATTCTTCCCATTTTTCTTCCTGTGTGGATTTATTGGCTAAAGCTAGATTTTCTAACAATTGATTATAACCAGCTTTAAATTCTCTTGATTTAGTGTATCGATGATGTGCAACAGTTTTTAAATTAGTATGTTTAGAATTGACATCTTTTTGAAAAAGAGCTTATTCCTTTGAAGCTGATATTACTTTGTTTTCTACTGTATCAGTAATATTTTTTGTAGCCTATATTAAAGGTGCATATTGGTTTTCTTGTTTAAGTGTAAAAGCATCATCTTTTGTTTCCTTAGCTATATATTGTGCTCTAAGTTTTCTGGTATTCTTATTTTCTTTTATCATCAGTCTTATTTGACGTTTAATTTGTTCTGATTTACTCATTTATATATGTTTGATTTATGAATTATTTCTTTAAGTCTGTTTAGCTACATGTCTTCTAACACGTGGTTTTATTATTTTAGGTTTTAAAAGCTTAATTTTATTAGGTTTTCCATATTCAGAGGTTTTTATTTGATCTCGTGTTGAATCAACCCAACTATTAAAATTATCGGAATATCCTTTCCATCTCATAATATTAGGATCTTTTGTTTTCTTTGTTTCGATAATATAATTATATTAAAAATCTTCTTTTTTGTTATATGGTGTTATTTCATTCGAATAATAGGTTCCTTTGATTTTCTATTTATAATAGTCTACTAGTTTATAAGTTATTAGGTCTGTAGGTAAAACTTCCTTGATATATAGTATTTCTTCAGAAAATGGTGGTTTATAACCTCGATCAAATTTAGTTCCAAATAAATGAGTTCTTACTCTTTGACCAGGGCGCAGCCCTTCCGAGATCTTTGGTCGACCAGAGTAAAGCCCTTGCTGTGAATTTTTATTATAATTTCACTCTCCTACTCTAGATTGTGAACCATAAAGATTTAAATATACAATTAATTCATTTTCTGGTCAACTTGCTTAAATTGGTGTCATTTTAATGCTTGTATGTTTTGAATTATTATAATTTGTTATGAAATCTTGTAAAACATCAACTTATCTAGTTGTTTGATGTTCAGTCATATATTTATACATCTTTTGTTGAATTGTCCTTGCAAATCGTTTAAAATCATTGCTTTTGTTTCATTTTCTGTTGTATACCAGGTCATATTATATTTTTTAAACAGTTGTCTTTTTAACACTGTATTCAGTTCCTTTATCAGAATGTAGGTTTCCGGGCGACCGAAACGGTCTTGACGGATCCGCTGGAGTACGTCCTAGACTACGGGCCGTACGAAATGCTTACTTAAAACTATCAACTACTTCATCAGCATGTTTAGTTTTTAAAGGTATAGCCCATCCATATTTAGAAAATGTTTCAATAATTGAATTCATATATCTATATTCATCATTATCCTTAACAAATTTCTCAGGCATAAAAACTAAATCAGCTTGCCATATTTAGTCTATTCCTGGTGTATAATATCGTCTTCGTTTAAATTTCGTTATTAAACCTCCATGCTTTGTATATTTATCTTGAGTAGCTAGACATTTTTTTACAATTTTAGGTTTTATACCTGTTTTTCTGGATAATTTGTTTATTCCAATCCAGTCAATTGGTCTTTATATACAGAATCTAGTATTTTATATGATTCATCATTTAGCGTGCTTTGTCTGCGTAGTTCCGCCAAATCCTTCTTCAGACGTTCTTTTAATGGTCATAATTTATTAATATGCAAGACCAAACTTAAATATAATTTTAGTTTTAATACACTTTTAGTTACAACACGTTTTACTTTTTCACTAAATGTAGTATTTTCAATTTCATCTATATCTTTTAGTAATTTTCTATCTGCCTTATGTCTCCTATCTTTATCTTTGTTAATATTATACGATAAATCGTGATGCATTGCTGCTTCATCAATTCTATCTACTGGTTTATCTCCTTTTGCTTTTCGTTCTTGAAATTAAGTTCAAGGTCCTATATGATTACTACCTGGATAATGTACTTCACGTACATATTTTCCAATTGTATCAACAATATCACCACATACCTTTGGTTTAAAGGTCTGCAACCCGCTCACCTTTTTAGAATCTTTGCCTTTTTAATTGACATTTCGTAGTATTACAGTTAGCACATTTTGCTTTCATTAAATTTTTGTTATTTTGAGTAACATTATACTTGATTGATTATCAGTTGTTTTCACCTTGCACCCCACACAGAATATATTTTCAGGCATTTATTAACATATATTTTTATAAATACATGTTACTTTGTTATGGTTTACGTACTGTTAACAACGTGTTAACGTTGTGTTAGCGTTAGCGTTTGTTAGCATAAGCTTTGTGTAAGCGTTAGCGTTAGCGTTGTAAAATGACGCAGTAGTATATAAATGTATGTTCTGGGACAAGCTACGAGCTACAAACCAAGAAGTAAGTGTTATATTATAACTTTTACATAAACAATATCAAATAATGAAATATGATATTCTTTTATGAAATATTAACACAATTTAATAAAATAAATTTATTGTTTTAATATGGTCTGTATTAGGAACTTACGCAGTCATTCTATAGGACCTTAAGTGTCAGTAATATTATTATCGTGATATTGATACAGTTTACTTAATTTTAGACCATTAAACGTTAAATATCTACCAACATTATTTTCTAATGGCTTCATAGGCATTTTAATACAACGAGCAGGCAAATAAATATTTTTAATAGATGTAGCACTATTAGGTATACGCAGTTCAACTTGATCTATTCTATATATTTTGGAATGTATTATTTTACATTCTAAAATAGGATATTTCTATTCAAGTTGTAACTCTCCAAATTTTGCATAGCTATGATTTTCCATTTCCATTTAATAAAAACAAAATTTATAAGTAAAATTTTAAATCGGGGCAAAGACCGTCTACGTAGTTTAAGCCCTTCTGGGGACACCTTTAGCCCCTTTGGGCTGCCACCCAGTGGTGGGTGAAACCTTTGAGGGCCGCAGGCCTGGCGCAGTAAGGACCAAGGTCCAAACAAAGCCACCTCGTGGCGCAGTGAGGACCAAGGTCCGAGCAAAGCAACCTCGTGGCGCAGTAAGGACCAGGGTCCGTTAATCTAACTATTTATGAAGTAAGTCTGATACTAACTATTGTAAACAAATATTTCAGATATTTGCTAGGAATATAGATATTGTCTAGGTTATGCCTATATTGCTTTTTACTAGCATTTGCTGTAAAATCAATAGTTATAGAGAAATAATCCTTTTCCCAGCCTTGTAAGCAAAATAACAAAAATTCTTTTAAATCCATATCGACAGCAATTAAATAACTATGTAAGTTTTGTATATCCTTATTAGATAACCTAAATAAATTTAAAAAGTTAGAATTCATTCTAATAGACCTTCGATCTAATTTGATATATGACTGACTTAGATAAAATACACAGATATTATTAGGTCTTTCTCTTGTAAAATAACTTTTCATTATATACTGATTTTTACGATTCATTGAATCATCAAAAACTATAAGAGTTTTCAATTTAGAATCAATTTTACTAGGGTCTAGTATAACATCTTTCTTGTTATAAACAGCTATATGTATTTCTGCTTTGCCTTCATTTATTCCTCTTATTCCTTTGATTCCTTTGCCTACTTTTTCTGTAGGTTCCAACTCACATAGACCATGTTTTTGTATTTTATTTTGATTTTCTTATAGATTAATTACATGTTGTTTTGATTAATTATTTTTAAATGCTTTAATTATAATTTGATAAGTGTCCTGTTAGAGACTGTCCCCTACTAAAATAAAATTATTATAGTCCAAAATTTCTTTTCGTGATAAAAATTTAATAACTATGTTACTTTTTCCACAAATACTTTTACTTATTACTAAAAATCTAAATATTTTAGAAATAGCTTATTAAGTTGAGATTTTAAGTTCTTACTTTAAACAAATATTGGTTGATTATTCATTTATTATATCAATTTTATAATATAACTTTGTCTTCCAAGGACATAGTTTGATATACATGAATCAATTTTAAAAACTTCTGGTCCATTTTGAATAATTAATTCTTCAAGATTCCAAATTTTTTATTTTGTAAAGCATTAACATTTTTAGTATTTGCTAATTTAGTACTTACATTTTATAAAACAATAGTACATCTACTGTTCTAACATAAATATGTAATACACGCACCCATTTATAAAACAATATATCTAGTAAAGTGTTTATTTAGTCAACATAAGTTTTGCATGTAATTGTGATGTTGCCTTATGCCTTGTTATTTTATTGTAACGTAATTTACGTCCACACTCACATACAGCTTCTTGTCTAGCTTTTATCGCTCCACACACTTTACATTCAGATCTAAACCCTTTTCTAGTTGAACAATGTCTTTTAAATTTTTCTGTTAGTTTTCTTTCATTACAAATTTTACATTTCTTAAGGTCCTCTATTTTATAAAACGTATATTTATAAGTGAATTATATTTATTTACTTTATTTACGTAAATCATATTCATTAGTTTAATTACTTATAATATAAACCTTCGGGCTAAGGAAAAATTATATGAAAATTTTAACCTAATAAATTAATCTGGTATTAAATAGTAGTCAAAATAAAATGTAAAACTTGCAACAAGCAAATAAAAAAGGCAAATTAGAGTCACCATCTTAAATCTAAAGCACATATAAATTTATTAAAAAGAGGTGCTTCTAAACCTAAATGTGAGATATGCAATGTTAAAGTAGTAGATATAGATAAACATTTACCAACTAAAACTCATATTAAAAATGTAAAAATGCTTATTAAAAAAACAAAATATTGTACTAATTGTAATAAATTTTATCTTCTAAAATCATAGAATAAGCATATAAAATCTAAAAAACGAGTAAAGTTGTTGAGTAAAGAGAACATAACAAACAAAAGATTAAGGTATGATATTCTTTTTGAAAATGATGAATATAAATTACATCAATATGAAGAAGCTTTGGAAGGTACATTTCTTTTATTGAGTTTAGATTTCAAAAATGATACATAACTTATTGAAATAAATAATACAGAAGTATTAAATAAAATTTAAAATATTCCTATAGAAAATCTTATAAAAAAATAAATAAAATTACACCTAGTTTTACATGAAACTTTGAAGAAATTCATACCTTCAACAGGAGAAAATATATACCAAGATATGACGTTTTCTTCTAATAATCAAACAATATTAAAAAACAGAAGATATTAATTTAAGTATTTGTGAATGTTTTATCAAACTACGAAATAATATTGAGGAGAAAGACAATAATGAAACTTATTATTATCTTGATAAAATAAATAAAATTGATTTTAAACAGAGAATTTAGACATTTAAAAGGCTTATCTTATATAGAATTACCACGATGGATATCTAACAAAAAAGCATGTATAAATATAAAAAATGAAGACCAAAAATATTGTATGTTATACTATAAGCATAAGAATGGAATTAGAATACATTTTAAAAGAGTTTTAAATCATATCAAATCTGATTGGAGTAATGACTTTTACTTTAGTTGTATAAAATTTCCTGTAACTCTTGATGGAATAAACAAATTCCGATTGCAAAATGATGTATCAATCAATGTTCATATATTACAAGGTGAATCAGTTAATATTTATAATTCCTGTTCACATCAAGGTAGGAATTAGAACCATGGAATTTACTTCTAATAACTAACAAAGAAGCAAATAATCATTAAGTATATATTAAAGATTTATCAAGACTAGTTAGAAAACAGCTAACATCTTACACGAAAAACATTATTATTTGTGATCAGTGTTTTCATCACACGAATAATGAGAAAGCAATAAAATTACATTACTCAACATGTGATAATTATATTAAAAATTGTAAGGCGGTTCCTTGATTACCTAAGAAAGATAAAAAAGCTAATATTTTGAAGTTTAAGTATATAAACAAAACAGTAAGGTCACTAATAGTATATTATGCTGACATGGAATCTGTACTAAAACCTCTCAGTTGTACAAATGAAAAAGCTAAACCTAAAAAATGTGATTATGCTTTTACTAGTGTTAGTTAAAATAATATTCATAACAAATTTAAAACGTATACTGGGTTTAGTGCAAAAGACACAATAATTTTGTAAAAGCTTGTGTAACTGAGGGTCTACAATTAGATAAAAAGCTAAAGGATAGATTAGAAAAATTTAAATTACCTAAATTATCTAATGATGAAGAAAACATATTCCGTGATAGCACAGTTTGCCTTTTTTGCCAAAAGGCGTTTATTGATGATGAAACAAATTATAAAGTTAGAGATCAGTGTCATCCAACAGAAAAATTCAGAGGAGCTGCTCATAATTCATGTAATTTAAATGTTAGAACTTTGTAAAATATACCAGTTTTCTTTCATAATAGTATGAATTATGATTTTAAATTTTTGTAAGACAACTACAAAAAATAGTTTCTTCAAAAGAATGTGAAACTCAGGAATTAAATATTGTACCCCAAACAGAAGAAAAATATTATTCAATAGCTGCTTAAATACCAAAAACAAATATAATTTTTACATTCAAAGATTCATTAAAATTTTTACTATCTTCATTAGACACGTTTGCATCAAAATAAAAAAAAGGTGATATCCAGAATTTTAAAAATTTACTAGAATATTTAAAAGATGAACTTGTTGAAATTCAAGAATTATTTACACAAAAAGAAGTGTTTCCTTATTCATTTCTAGACTCTTTTAGTGAACGTCAATACAAAAATTATTTAAGTTATGAAGATTTCCATGATGATTTAAAAGATATAGTTATTTTAGAAGTAGATTAGGTTAGAGATGCAAAATTATGGAATCATTTTTCGAATAAGCATGGTAATTTAAATAAATTTGGAAATTATATAGAAATGTATTTAACATGTGATTTCTTAATATAAGCTAATGTTTTTGAATCATTTATGGACTTCTCATTAAACACTTATGAATTAAATCCTGCGCATTATACTACAACCCCTGGCTTTTCTTTGAGTGCTATGTTAAGAATGACTGAGGTTCAAATAGAACCCTCAACAGATCCGGATATGCTTTTAATGTATCAAGAAGGAATAAGAGGTGGGTTATCAGGTTTAATGAATAGAGATGTAAGAGCTAATAATAAATATATGAGTGATTAGGATTCTACTGAAGAATCATCATATCTAGCTCCTTTTGATGCTTATAATTTGTATTGTGATGATATGTCATTTAAATTGCCTCTTGATAGGTTGACGTGGTGTAATGAAGAAGAAAATAGTAATTTGTATAAAAATATAACAAAATTGAATATTGATAGTGATGTTAGGTATACACTTAAAGTTTATCTGAAATATCCTTAAACATAACATGATTTAAATAATGATCATCTATTCTTTTCAATGCATAAAACAGTTCAAAGTAAAGAGTTATCTAAATATCAATGTGAATTACACGATAATAGGACGGAGAAGGATAATATAAAGGAACAATATAAAAGTTCTAAGAAGTTAATAGCAAGTAAAGAAGATAAAAAGGGATTATTATGTGATTATAGAACTTTGCAACAAGCTTTAGAGCATGGATTAGTACTATCTAAAATTCATTGTGTGATAAATTATAATCAAAGCACTTAGTTACAACCATATATTGATAGAAATACAAAATTAGGGCAAGTGGCAAAGTCTGAATTTGAAAAGGATTTCTTTAAACTGATAAATAATTCAGTCTTTGGTAAAACAATTAAGAATATTTTAAAACGACAGGATATAAAATTTTGCACTTCTAGAGAAAAAGCTCTAAAATATGTTGGTAAAATTAACTTTAATCGGAAAAAACAATCAAGTAGAAATAAAGTAGCAATACATATAAATAAAATGAGTATAATAATTAATAAGCCTATATTTAGAGGGTTTTGTGTCTTAAAAATGTCGAAATATAGAATGAATAAATATGTTTATGAACATTTTAAACCTAAATAGGGGAATAATGTGGAAATAATTTAAACTGATACTAATGGTTTAATGTTGCACATAAATACCAATAATTTCTATAAAGATATAAAGAATGATGTTGTACTTTAGTATAATACTAGTGATTTAGGAGTTGAAAATATGTTTGACTTACCTTTTATGAATAAAACGAAATTAGGTTGTTTTAAAATAGAAACAAATGAGAATATTGTAACAGAATTTGTAGGATTAAGATCTAAAATGTTTTCACATTCTATTAAATGTAGTGATAAACTTGTAACTAAGAAAAGAGCTAAGTGTATACCTTAACATATTGTTAATAAATATGAAATTATTGATTATAGAAAAGCTTTATATAGAAAAGTAAGAGATGTTGTAAATTTTAATCAAATAAGATCAAATAAATTCAATATGTTTACTACTAATTTATCAAAAATTGGTTTAGCTAATTTTCATGATAAACGATATATTTTAGATGATAAAATTACTACATTAGCACATAGGAACCATAAAATTAGGCTGTAACCATCGGCGTAGCTTGTACTCATATGACCATCGTAGTCGTACTAGTAGTAAGAGACGCGGTAGAAATGTGGTGATTTGTTTAAATTGCTGAAATTCTTGAAAATAGTTTTGTTTTTTATGAAAAATAGAGGTAAATCATAAATTAATTATGCTTTTATTCTGTTATTTCAAAAGTAGCTTGTACTAGTAGTAGTGTCTGATGTGGATATGTAGTGGTGTTTTAAATTTTTCAAAATTCTTGACAATAGTCTTGTTTTTGATGAAAAATAGAGATAAATCAATGATTTTATATGATTTTATGCTGTTTTTTTAAATTGGCTTGTAGCTCGTAGCTTGTCCTAGAACATACATTACTATACTACTATCGACGGCCAACCTCTTCTACTTCTGGCGTTAGGATCATTTATCCGGCTGCGATGCCTCCATCAGCTAATCAAACGAGCATCCAAGGCATTAGAGAGGTACGGCCCAGTCCCATGAATTAAGTAATTCCCACGCCAGGACCTGGAAAAGGTCCCATTTGATCTACTAGTTCCAGACTATCTGGAAAACTTCTGGAGACAAATTAACAAGACGGGCTACCAAAAATGCTGAAAGTCAGACGATCGAGACTGCACCTCCGCCCCTGCCTTCTCACAATCCAAGACCAACTCTCATAAGGGCTCCAAGGATCTCCGACGTCGCTAAAAGACCAGACGCCACACGGTGTTAAACGCAGGCGGGACAAGCGAAATGGCCATCGCCACAGCATACTAAGTTTACCTCCAAGAACAATTCTAACGGATCGTGAGTGATCCAGAAAGTTGATTTCTCTACTACATTTTCTTTGAGTCCGATCGGAACTTCTGACTATTCTTGGTACCCAGGATGTTGAATTCGATAGATCGCGCATTAAGAAATTACTATTTCAGAAACTTGATAAGGATGCATGTCAACAATCTAAATGCACGCCTAACTTTTGAATTCCAAATTAGTATGAGAGCCGATTCAGACGTACTCCCACGGGAATCCTTGGTCATATATGTTCCAATTGTCCTCCCCCAAATTCGACTTCTACATAAGAAACAAGGATACTCCATCCCGTTACACCTGGCTGCTGTCACTGAGGACACCCTACAGGACTTACTCCTACCAGTTCCACGAAAACGTCCAGGGTCGTCAGCACAACCGCAAAAACCTCAACCGAATCACGAAGATCCAGCGGAGACAGAAGCAGCCCCAGCAACCGCTACAGAGGCTCCCCAAGACCTTGAAAAAGCACAAGATCACAAGTGAAGCACTTAAAAGAATAAATTTATCCCCATAAATAATTAAACTTTGTAAAAATAAAAATGAATTAACCAGTGAAATTAATTCCGCCCTGGTGAATCTTAATAAAAATAATTCTCAAGGACATAAAAATTAACTTCCTAAGACAACTAAGAACCATTTCTACGTTAAAAATTTACATATGCAAACGTCATCAGAATAAAGGGTGACCAGTTGCTGAATATCTTAATCGTTATTTTGTTTTCCCATTATATCATTATCTTTGATACGCTTAAATTTATCTGAATAGAAAGACTACGCCGCTACGCATTAGGAGTAAAACTTTTTCATTTATATAATTTTTAACCTCAACTGGTCACCTGGTTTTAGAAAGATCGGTTGGGTGTAAACCAGGAATTATTATAGAATGCCAAGAATGATAGCTCTGCTACGCATAAGAACGTAAGACGTGGGAGGTTATTTAGGCACTTCGTTTAATTGTTTTCCTTTCCAATATACTAGTTTTCTTAGCCTCAACTGTTCACCTGAGGGAGAAAGTTCATTTAGGGCAAACCATGAATTGTTTTCCAATACCGTTTGATAATTGATGCCAATGATAGAAATAAAAAAGTTAAATGGATTACAGAATTCCTCAGGTCCAGAGTTAAAATTTTTATTCAATTAAAATATCAATCAGGTCCAGAAACTAAAATCATATAACAAAAAGGTTAAAATGTAATTGCGTGCTGTGCTCTATTCCTTTCTTTTTAGCCGCCCCCTTTGTGGGGACACAAAGGCCTACAAGGGGATGATGAGAAGGGGATAGAGTTCACGGCGAATCCTCTCACAGGTTCTCTCTAGATCTCACAGACAGCATCAGCCATCTGAAAAAAAAGAAAGAAGACCCATGGGAGGAGATAATCAAAAAAAGATTCAACTCGTAATCCTTTAACCATACGCCTATGAACCACAACGTGAATCAACAAAAATCCATCCTTGCGGCAAGATTCAGCTTGAGGTGGAACACAAGGAAGGAGGAGCGGCGAGCGTTCTTAGGCAGTTTCACGACTGATTGCAAGAAGAGAAGAGTCCCATCATCAATCCTTCTTAACTTTAAATTCTCCTGAGTTTTCTTTGAATTGTTCCTAGAAAACCGTGAAAGGGAACTAGAGAATATGGAAACACCGAAGGAAATAAGGAAGCTACAAGGGAATTGCCCTCACGGCGGCTGTTGGTGCCACCGAAAACCTAAACCAAAAGAACAAAAACATTATTGTGAAAACTTTTATATTTATGTCTTTCTAATCTTGGTGTTTTCTGTGTTCTCCCTTCCCCTCTACAAATTTCTACAGAGTTTGTAAAACCTATCGTAATTCGAGGTCAATAGACCATCATATAAAATTGAAAATTAACGTTTGTAACTTACCTGGAATTAATGTATGTATGTATGTATAGCACATTTAGGCCAAAGCCTATCGCGCACTACTTACAATTGGCTTTATCAACTTTTGCTCCTTGAAATACACCATAGACTGATGCATTCAGTGGGGCTCGTTGACTTGTAAATATACTAAACTTACTTGGGAAGTTGTACCTATTATTGACAGGCAATCTTAAATGTCGAGCTCTTGGAGATTTTGGTTTTAGTTCCTGATAAGGAAAGCATGAGTTTCTGTTTGTTTCACACGGCCGTAGTGAAATTAGAATATTGAATCAATCTCTATGATGTATCAAGTCATAGCCAGAGAAACTATCTGCCACTCTTCACCTTGCCTACATTATGGAACAGATTTTCTATAGTACGTCCTCCGTCAGTGCTATCGAGTTGAGGAAAAGAGGATACAGTATAGGGATGGTACAAGTTCTAGCAGGCGTACCACTTTGAGCAAAGAGGACTCTCTCTTTAATAAGCCTCGGCTCTGTCTCGGTCAGAAGTACATGCCTCTGTTCACAGATCTCCGTAGTCGCTCTCCATGTAGCCTTTTCTTACTTCCTTGTCCATCCCACACTATATCTCTATTTCCCCTCATGTCAGCACGTATAGAGAGACAGCAGAAAAAACTGTCCCGTGAGAAACTAGTGGATTAGAGTATCTTGCATGCAAAAATGTATTACTATATATGCTTTTCGCTCATCGATGACTCGTATCTCGACGTGCACCGTGCACCACTGAGCCCACTAGCCCTCCTTACCTGGAATTAATCTGGACGTGGATTCAGAAAACAATTACGCACCGCTTTAGCCGTGCGCGTAAAAAAATCATTTGTAAAACATTATATTGTGTAATTATTATTGGACAAACCCTAAAAAGAGAACAAAAACACTAATTAATAATTTGCTTTTTTAATTTGCTTTTTCCAGCCTTGAGCTGTATGGACAAAACTTATCATTTAAATTTAGAATTATACTTACATTTTAAATGAAATTAATATATATTTATCCTTGAACTTACCTCTTCTCTCCGTTTGTTGTGTGTACTCATTTCTATTGGCAAAATTTTTATTCTCATATTCAGCAACTTGAACCTGTAAAATAAGAAATGAAAGTATATATATAAATAAAAACAAATATAATTGGCATAAACGTTAGTCGTCAAGAAGAAATTCATTTGACTCCCCGTACGTAATATAGGGACTCCGACCCGTACATAAATAAAGCAAAAACCGTAAAAAAATTAGCAAAATTGAAGAGAAACAGGGGAGACGTACCTGGAACTCTGACTATCGTTCATGAGTTTCTTTTTCCCGTTGACGTTGACGGTTGGGCTTCACCACGGACAGTATCTTTCGGCAACAGGGATTGTCCACTGTCAACCTAACTCCTTAACTAATGGAATTTGCAAAAATAAACTTAAATGAAATATAAAATAAAACTTAAATTAAAATAGAATGTAAAACCTCATTTACCTAATTAGACAACAAAATTCAGAATCTTCGGCCGTGTGGGGTGGAGTTGTGTGTCATGGTGTGTGTTCGTGGCATGGTGCGTTCCGTTGGCCGAACACACTCGACCAGACGCACCCTCCCATACCACGCTGGATGTGGTTGCTGGAGCTTGTACCTCCACTACCCCGCTGACGAGTCCTTTTATAAGTAAAAATAAAAATAAATAAATATAAACTAAAATTATTACTAACCTAATTGCATCCAATATTCAGGACCGAGTGGCTGCTTGCTGGAAGTGGAGGGTCAGGAACAAAGAGTCCTTGCCATGTATCATGGCCACTGAATCAAGCACTCACTGCTGTTCCTTGCTCGTCCTGTCCAGCAGCGTTGCAGTTGAGGGCAGTCAGGCCCACAACCTTCACGCCACCCTGTCCTCTCTAAATAGAAGGGAAAAATAGGTAAGACTTAACTTTAATTCCTCGTGACCACATTGGCAAAATTAGAATCAGCAAAATTTCCGAGGCTGACCGCATTTCCGGGGAGCCTTAGTGAGTTCGTCGGCAGTGATTTTGCTTGGTTTCCTCCGGACCGCCGACGAATACCCACCACTCCCCTGACTTGCGGAAGCTCGTGGTGGCGAAGCCGGGAAATTGCTGCTGTTTCGCAGACCCCGACCTCTACAACCGAGCTACTGGCCTCTGGAAATCCTACACACATAAACAGGCCCTAAGTAGGAAAAATAAACAAACAGCATAATTAAAAGTAAATGTAAAAATTCGCACACTCACCATCTGTAGCTATATTTGAGATCCTTAGCTGGATTCTTCAGCTGAGCCTCTCCCCCTCCCTATGGGTCTATGGCCCTACTATAGTGGTGGATCACCCCCTTAAATAACTCATTCTACCATCTGACATCCATTACAGTATAAAACAAAATAATATGCGTTCACGAAATCCATAAAATCCCCCAATATTCTGGAGAAAAATAAGAAATTCATAGTTTTGGAGGTAAGGTAAACTCAGTTATGGCCTCTCCTACGCTCTCCAAAGCGGGGGAGATTACCATAACGGTTGAAGACCTCCACTCCCCAAGCGCAGTTTCTCCTCCCTCTTCCCTTAAACATCCGATTGCTTTGCCTTGTATTTTATTATTATGCAGATAGATAAAAAGATAGCTTATTTGAATTTTATCACTACGTAGAATTTGTTAACCCTTGCATAAGTAAGCTATCTTGAAACTTTTGGCCCGCAAAACTTTGTAAATAGCTATTTTGGTAAAAATCCAATATAGCACATTAGTGAACTTTTGGTAGCGCGCACAATTTGACGTTGGCGTTGTTGCCAATTTCGACTAAAATAGAAAAGCTTGCTGTCACGTGGTATACAAAATTTGCGAAATTCCCTTTTTTAATTTTTTTCTGTAAACCACTTGAAATGCCTAATCATGCCATTCTGCACATTTTTTGTTTCAACTGTGATTTTGTACAGGAAATTAGTTCCGAATTGCAAATAATTGTTGTTTTTTCACTTTTTTGAAATCATTGTTTCTCCTTAACCAGGCACTCTAGAGCTAAGTATAGTGAACCATTACGTAGGCACATTACACAGCTACATTTCTTATGTGCTTACCTTTTGTGTTTGTTTAATAGCCGCAGCGCTACGGGACCGTGAATGTCACCCAAAATTGCTTTGTTAATCAAAACCTATTTAAATGCTGCCGCCCAAAGTTTTAAACGCACAACCATGTGCCATATCTCATTTAAAAGCCCTAAAAAATCTGCAAAAGCACGTGAAATTTGAAAGTTTAACAACTGGTAAGTTTAGCAAAGTTTTAAAAACAATTACATTTTAACGTTTATAGTCAGCGTTGCGCCGCCATTTTGAATTTGGGCGTCCAATTTTTTTTAACGATTTAAATACGCCAACCCTATTAGTTAAAGCGTACACGCTCACATTTTGCGTAAAAATGGCGGCACATGAAATTTTCACACGACAAGTCGAGCATTTATTTTTTGGAATTTGACAAAAATCTCAAAACCTATTAAGCTAAAAATCACGCAAAACAATAGTAATCAGCACATTAACAGTCTCTATCATTATGCACAAAAATAAATAATCTGAGTGCAGTCATGCAACAAATAAATTTGATGCTGAATTTTTACCAAGCTTGCAAGAAGGAGGGTTAATCTGCATAATAACTGTCATTACATCTAATGTTTTGTATATGCAAAGCAATAAGAGTAATATGAAGAGGGTGGGCAGCTTGTCGACAGCCGACGCGACGCAAGGCATAACAGGTCTAATATGCTGCAAAGCAATTGCAGGTTGGGGATGGAGAGGGGACAGTGGATCGACGCCACCGGATAGAATTATTTGAATTTTATTACTAAATAGATAATTAGTTTAAGTCCCAAAGTGCGACCTGTAGAGTACAACAATGAAAGGGAGGACAGGCGGACAGACACACAGACGGACGGAAAAAACCTTTTTATTAGATGCAGCTAAAGCTCAGCATCTAAAAATGACCGCTGTTCCATTTTTAATCAGTGCAGAATTTTAGTGTTTACGAGAAAAACTGCGATCATCCCGAAATCAGGACAGTAAGACTAATTTGTTTTACAAGAAGCAGAGTGTTGGAACTTGGAGGGTACTAATTAACAAATGTACTCGCCACTTGCTGACGTGGCCATAAAGTCATGTCGAGTCATTCCATGCATGATGTAATTAATACAAAAGAACTGATGCTCGTACAAGTAATTAACGACTTTATTTTTCCCAAACGAAGGAAAATTAACTCACGCAGGAACGTTAGGTGTAAAATGTGTATAGGTAAGGCGGAAGGCGGAAGACGAGAGCTAAAAATGAGAAAGGAGTAAAGAGTAAATGTCTTTACAATTTTGAAAGCCAATAATAATATACGAATAACATGTAGATCAAGCCAGGGGTGTGCTTGTCTAAAAGCGAGTCACAATCTGTAATTTCACGGTAAACGTAGTAGTACTGTGCGTAAATGTGATTACCCCTCAAATGTGATCAAAGCCGCCGTTCAACTATTGCCGCCTTTAAAAATCTGTTCAACTAATTTAATATGCGTAAAGCTTATTGTCTCAACTATCTTGACTACTGATTTCAGCTTCTTTCCTTAAAAACTCTGGCAATGTAACATCATGAAAGTTTTAAGTACTTTTTTGAATTTTTGTATGCTGATCACATTTAAGACTACTTTTCCATTCACTTTAAATGTATTTATGCTAACTGAGGAGGGCTAGGTAGTCTCGTGGTACTTTGGCGTACAAGAGATAGGGGCTTTAAGGATCATATACGCGTGCATGCATGTTGTAGTGAGATTCCCTAATACTTAGCTCTCGCGGTGGGCAACCCTGCTGTGACTTCGCATGTGCAGACGTGGGGAATGGGGGAGGGAAGTGGTTGGGGGGATGCGTGACGGTGGTTGACAGGTGGGTAGGGAAAGAAGCGAAATACGTGAATCGACCGTCAACTGTGGACGGCTCTCCGTATGCTTAGCCATCCATTGTTTACTGCAAAAAGGCAATTAGCGGTGCCAAAAAGGTCATTGGTGGTACAAGATGTCGTATTGGCTGTTAATTAGAAAAAGGGTCATTGGCGGTAGAGTCAAATATTAAATTAAATTTAAAAAATTCATCTTTTTTTTCGGACCATTGGCGGTAGTAAAAAAAATGTTTCCATTTCATACGATTTGCCTAATTTATGTAATACTTGCCCTCAAATATCAATGTGAAGTAGTTTCCTGGCATAGTATTGCTTAATGCTGCAGTCACGCATACTTAGGATCAGTTTATTTCTACGACCCATAGCAACATGACTTCGCAAAATTCTTCTGGCAGTGTGACAGGGAAAAAACTGAAAAGGTGTAAATAAGGGGAATGAGTAGGAATCGGAGAAGTTATTATTTGGAGTGGAGAGATTAGTGGATTAGTGGAAGATGAAGTGAGTGAGGGAGGTTGGAGGCTGGGATACCCGGGAGCTGGGAGCCGGGAGCTGGGAGACAGGCAAAGGGATAATAGGGAGAGTGAGATACAGTGGGAGCAATGTAGATTAGTAGGTAGGTAGGTAAGTAGGTAGGTAGGTAGGTAATAAATCCGTAATGTATAATGGGATTTAAAGTAATGAGATGCAATTCAATGAGACAAAGAAGAAGGGGAGTTATTATTATTATTATTTACCAGAGGTTCAGCCTCTTACTAGACTGACGCCGCCGCGGCCTTATTTAAAGGAAAGTTAATGCTTAGTAAGTGTTGCGAATTATTTGTGTCTTTACCAATGTGTGCTAAATCTAATGCAAATTGAGACAGCGATGTAAGCATATGTGCAGCGCTATATAATAATAATATGCATCACCCAGGCCAATCAAATTGTGTATGAGCTGTAATAGTACACAGGCAGATTTATATACAAAATTATAATGTTTTTGAATTTATTACAATTTATACAACATTTATAAACATGAAATACAGGACATTTAATAATTCGACGGTATACTTAACCGTATATACATTATAAATCTAGGTTGCATCTACACTATACTAATTATATACACTTCTTACAAGCTAAACCTCAGTATTTAATAAATATATCTAGTTCACAAATAACATTGACATTAAACATCCAAGTTACATATTTACACAATTAAAATATACAAGTCTTACAAATACAGAACACTTAATTATTTAACGGTATACTAAACATTTATATATGCATTAGATATCTAGGTTACATCTACACTACACTATAAATATATACACTTCTTACAAGCTAGAGCTTAGTATTTAATAAATATATCTAGTTAAAAAATAACATTGACATTAAACATCTAAGTTACATATTTACACAATTGAAATACACAAGTCTTACAAATACAGAACACCTAATTATTCAAAGATATACTTAACATTTATATATACATTATATATCTAGGTTACATCTACACTATGCTAAAAATTTATACACTTCTTACAAGCTAGAACTTAGTATTTATTAAATTTATGTAGTTCACAAATAACGTTGACAATAAACATCTAGGTTACATCATTATAATACTATAAATATACAACTATTACAGAACAATATATTTACTTATTTAAAAAATCTTTATGGCCAAAAGGCAAACTAAAATTACAATCAAAAGGGTCTGAAATTACCCTTGATATATCTAATGTGTTAAATGCTAATCTATTTACACTCACTACGTACATGTTATGATCTACAGATCGTATAGAATTTACAATTATATCACACGGTTTGTTTGTTTCAAGCATTTGTTTATACTTGTCGTGCCTGCATTGGCGTAACGCAATAGCCGGAACACCTCTACATTTCTGTTGTTTACTACTATTTAAGTTTAACATACTATACATTTTAGGCTCAAGTGTAATTAATTCTGATACATCTTAGCTCTGTATTCTTATTTTGCCACTCTCGTCTTTATTTAAAAGATACAACTCTGGATACTCATTTTCGTACCACTTAAAAAATTTATGATTTCGTGGGATTTTGCTAAAATCAAATTCTGCACGTGCTTTAACTATATCATCCCACAAAGTATTTAAAGGGTCTAATATATCTAACTCATATGCATCGCTATCAGAGTAATCTAAGTAAGCTCTATTCTGGAATATTGGGCACAGCATATCAAACTTTTCATAAAAGTACACTTTTGCATAAGCTAAAATTGCTAATGCTGTAAGTGACAGATCATTTGCACGATATTTCTTGAGGTATTGCGTAATTATACTTAGACAATCATACAGACCATCAAAATCTTTACATCGTGGTGATGCAAGTAATTTTTCAGCATGGGCGGTACTGGTGCAAATACTGGTTTCAACATAATCTTTATCTTTTTTTAAAGTCTTGCCATACAGAACATTGAAACATAGTTTAAGTAATTTGTTTTCAAAAGGGGTTTTTGCTTGCTTGCGTCTTTCTAAATTAGCATCTATATATGTTTTAAAGTAACGTTGCTGTTTAAATATCACACCACATTGTATTTTTAAAAGTACAATTTCTTTTAGGAGATAGTAGCGCAATTCCTTGAAATGAACTGTGTAATTAAATTTGTCATAAAGTGTTAGCATAAGTCTAAGGCGGGATATGAAATGTTTAATTAAAGCGTTTTTGCGGTATTTTAAATTTAACTGGCTTGGCGTTTCTTTGAGCTTTATTACTCTCTGTTCTATGGCAAGAGGCAAGTTTGCGTCGCGATTATGTAGATGCTCTGGGTATTGCAAGTCACAAACAAGTACGTACCCATAGCTGCCTTCCATACTTCCTAATTCGGTGTCAGTCCAGTCTATGTTTATAAGATGTTTTGTTTCCATGTACTCGTAATCAGACACTGGCATTAGTGACTTCATACTATGTGGATATAAACTATTGATATCTAGTGACAGTAAGTGTCTACGTGGCTGTGATGTATCTAACCTACCCGGACAACGTTTGTGATTAGCAGTCACATGTTTCTTTGCAAATATACTTTGACCTTCTCTTATTCCTTTTTTTGCAATGTCATATACCCTGTAATCTCTTATGTAATCTATTACAGCTTTTGAATGTTTTAAGAAACATTCCCATGAGAAGCTTGGCAAATTCAAAGAATAGGTAGGATCCATTTCGTATGTTTCCATTCCAAATTTTCTAAAATTTTGCCAAACTTCTGCAGGTAATACTGTATCTAACAATCAAGTAAAACGCATGTAATCAGCTAATGTAAAAAGGGTAAATTTTGCACAGATGTTTTGAACAACCTCCTATTCACTGTCTGGTATTGGCAAATCATCAAGTAAAGATTTTTGAAAACAAGATGTTGTAGGAATAGGAATATCAAGACTTGTATTGTTAGTAAGAGACAAGAAAGGAAAATAAACAGGTTTTTGTAATAGCACAAGATCCTCATGGCAAGGTTTTGATACTTTAAGTTTCTTTGCAAAAAAACCATGGCTTTGTGTAGGTAAAAATTTATATATACACTGCTGTACTATTTTAAGTGACTGAGAGGTTTTTGCGTTAAGTGAATCTACAAGTTCAAATAAATCAGAGTCAAAAAATTAATTAGCATCCATAAAACGTATTTTAACTTTTGAAGCAAAAGATTTGCCAGCATAGTTGGGTTGTTTTGAATTTTCAGAGGGATATTCTAAATTTAAATTTGGAAGCCACGTATCTTTTGCAGTTATTGTTATTGAAATAAATTCTTTCGGAGCTTTTGCAAGAGCTTTTACGTTTTTAGACGAAAACATTAGTTTTCATTGCATTTATTAAAAGGTGATAATCAAAAGAACCTCCGTAGTGCAAAATAAGTGGAATCTCGTGCTTGTATTTAATACAAAGGTTACAACGACTACATGCAGCAAATTCAAAATTGCCATGGTCGTAGTTATGGTGGAAGGTCCTGATTGTCTTGGTTTCTTTACTCAATTCGCGCTTACACAGTGGCAGTGCGTAGCTTGTTCAAACTGTTCTCTTACACTTTCTGTTGGTTTCACTTTGTTATTTGTTTCTCTAAAATATGTAAGTAACCTGTTTGTTCAGTAAAATATACGTGTACAAAAATGTATAACTACATCTTTTTCATCAAAATACTCTATAGAAACAACATTGTCTTTATCTTGCATTCTTCTAATAATAATGAAAGAATAAGCTGCAGGTGTAATTTCTGTTGTATACTTTGTGTTATTTTTTGCAAGTTTAGAATCTTAAATAGGATTTGCAAACGTAAAGAACTTATAAACAATAAAAAAGATATACGGAAGTGTTTGCTATGGTTTTGCAAACTTGACTTGTTCCCATGTTTCAGGAAAAATAATTTTTCTCTCTTCACGAGCTTGACAGTTATCACTGTGCTGTTGTAAATTCTTTTCAGAATTAAAACTTCTTAACATAATTCGCAATAAAAAGCTTTATGAGAACGTCCATTACACATACATTTATCAAGATCAGTAATAAGAACTAAATGGTAAGATTTGGTCTTGGTTTCTTTTTCTTAATTATAAATTATGAATAAATTACACAGTTCAGGTAACTCAGAATTGCGCGACCGTCTAATGGGAACAATTTGGTTATCGCGGTGACTCCAAATTATAACACTAAGATTATTTTAATTTTCAAAATTATTTAAATCTTTTTCAATGCGCAAAGGACAATTATTATCAGTAAAATCAAATTTCGTCAAATAGGGAATATACTGTTTAGGACTTTCTAGTTTTTGTTTGGCATAGCGAATAGCGTTTGGTGTAGCTTGCTGCTTATTTACTTTATATCCACCTAAGATTTCATTGCGGTATGTGTGAGCAGCAACACGGAATTTAAAGCAGTTATTGCAATTGTTTTTAATATTTAAGTGTCCTGATTTTCTTAGGTTAAGTTTTGAAAATTTAATATATCCCTTTGCTTTAGCATTTGAAAACAAATTTAAAACTTCTACTTTATATCGAATTGATTCTATTTGCTGAAGTGTCCAACCAGTACCGTGCTTATTAAAATCATTTAAGTGTTGTATAACCTCACTTGCACTTTTAAATATAAAGTTTTCGATTTCGTCTTCATTTATTATATCGTAATTCTTAGATTCAAACTTAATGCTTTGTTCTTTTTTTGTTGGTTCGTTTTCTACTATAGTTTCTAACTCTAATGCTACATCTATTATAAGTTGAGCCTTAATACTAATATGTACAGCTACGTTTTGAGTTAAAAATTTTACAATTGACTTGTATAGTTTAGTCAAAACGTATGTAATGTCTTGATATTCTTCAGCTAGTTGATGCATGTAGGTCACCATTAGTCCCTTATGAGGTCTTGAAGATTCTTGAAATATATCTAGATCTATTAGTGACGAACGACGAGAGCGACAAGATGGGCCAGCGGGACTATCGATAGTGCTGGTAGTAGTATCAAATCCGTAAGTTGCTCCTGAACGACTGGTTCCACTGCCAGTTAGATTTTGATTTCTGTTGTCATAGTGTGCAAGACGCTCGCCAGGGTGCAGACATGAGTAATGAGTTTTGTCAGAACAGAATTAGTTGCAATCTCCACAGTGATGATTATCCTCAACGTGAGCTTGATACGCCACATACGTTCAGCATTCGAACATACATCTAATGATGGAACATTAAAAGCGCTGTAAACCAGCAAACACAATATAATTAGAATCAAACTTATATTAAACAATAATTTAACTACGGAAGGAAATGTACAATGTAATATCACGTGTACTTGACACCAAAATATACGTACATAGTCAGTAGTTCCAGTTTTGCAAACAGTTGGGAAGTTTGGTTGTTCGTGGTACTCAATGGTCGTGTTTGGTACCAGGGCTGGTTGATCCATGTTAAAGAAGTAGTGTTGTAGAGTCGATGCTTTTTGTATGTTCTAATGCTGTTCTTTGAGGCAAGTGGATTGAGATGGAAACGTTGATGTTCGGAGGAGTGCTTGAGATGGTGTGAAGACCCCTATGAGTCTGCCGCGGTACTTATAGTCGATCCGTGGTGGGTGGTGGCCACCTGTTTCTCGTGAACACCTTTTGCTTTAACCAGGGTCCATGGTTTTCCATTACGATAAATCTTTATCATCTTGAATACAAAGAGAAGTAGTACCAAGATAAACGACACGTAGATGGCTGCACATGCGCAGAAAGAGAAACAATAACAAATGCACATTTAGCAATGCTTTCAAATCATACACGTGGTATATGCGCATCATTTTTTTTCTATTATATACATATTTACTAGTATTAAACGTAATGGTCAATTTTGCACTCACTTATTAAGTCAAACGTTGTATTTACTACCGGTTTTGCTTCGTATTGGTTGTACTTGTCCACTACATCAAGTATAATTCCGTTTTGCGTATTTATATTTTCAAGCATATATTTTAAAGCTTGAAAAATCAACTTGTTAAATGAACTGGGCTTGGTCACGGCAGATGGCGTATTATCAGGGCTGGAAGAAGACGGTTTGTCTTGCTGAAGGGTGTTTTGTATTGCTTTTAAGGCTTTCCTTTCCTTTGTAAATAAACCAATAATGTAAGGTGTACTTTCAAAGTTTGGAACGGTGCTTTTAGTGCCTACTATTTGATTATTTAATTCATGCTGGGCATGCACTACAGTGTTGCAACATGTTGCAAATAGGAGAAGCGCAAGTGCGCAGAAACGGAATACTACACGTTGCAGAAACATTAAATAGCTTTGTATTGAACACTTTGGCATTACAAAGTAGACTGACACTGTCTAATTGATGGCAGCTATATTTATATATATCGAGATTTAACCTTTTTAGATGCAATTTTATTGCTGCGATTTCTCACGTATGAATATGCACGGTCGGGAACTGATTTTAGCTGTGGTTTTTTTATATAAGCTTGAGACATTACTTGCTCGTAGCTCTGCCACTCTTGAACAGGTAGTTGTTGTAACCTATCGACGCCAGATGGAGCACTGATGGAGGAACTTTCACTTGGTTTTTTGTGATTTCTGCCAACTTGCATTATAACTTCTTAGTAACAATCGATTTTATTCTCTGACATACAGAGGTGTTGCTTGGCAACGTTCAAAGCCTTTTGCTCTTCTCGAATTTTCATAAGCTCAGCGTAAAGCTTGGGTTCAATTGCTTTCATTACAGTAGTCATAGCTTTAATAGTTATTTAAATTTATTGTATATTTTATCAGCACAAATTATATCTGACAGTAGTGTAACACGGCAGATTTCACCGTTGTAAACTTTGTGAAATATTGTTGCTAGGATTCGGCGCACAAGGTTTCTGTTTTTTATATATAGTTTTTCCAATTTATCTATACTCGTTCGTTTTAGGGGTTTTACGAGTGTGTTAACTTGGTTTTAAAATCGCGAATTTATATGTTTGCAAAACTTGTCTAAATTGAATATACACTCTGCTATAACATAAAGCAAATTGACAAAGGCAGCTTTAATGTCAGATGAATATTCTCTTGGTTTTGAGTTTGGTAATAGTGATAAATATTCAAAGTTTTCTTCAAACAGACTTTTTCTTTTTCGTTCCACCGACATGGTGAGTGTTATTTGTATACATATATGTCAGTACCGTTCACAGGGAAAATGTCATTACGTACAAACATGTGTGGGTTGGGGCACTGTGGATGCAATTCCAAGAACAAGTAACTATGTTGGCGTAGACTGCATGCTTTTTCGTATGCTTCTTGCAAAAACTTCTTACGGCTAGGTGCAATTTGTATTGATATTTGGTTAATTATGCTACAGTCTCTAGGCACGTCAAAGAGAACTAGGTATTTCGTACTTAAACTAGTGGTTCTCAGTTCTTTAGAAAAGGCGTTTTGCAGAATAAGTATTACACTAAAATTCATATGATGAGACAATTCTGTGAATATTTTCTGAACTAGTTGTCTAGCCCTATGATTTGCTTCCATGAAGTTTTAATGATCGTCCAAAACAACAAGGCATGGGCTGTCTATTTCTTGAATCAATGACTTAATATTATCAATATCATATGTTAAAGTTATATCTTTATCTTCCAGGAAATCAGTGCTTGAAAACTCTGGTTGGTCAGTATGTACACTTACATACAAAACTTTATTAATATTATTCCCAATTATTTGCCTCCGGCGTCTTACAATTTCTAAACACAGAGTACTTTTACCAGAAAAAATAGGGCCACATAGCAAAGCCGTAAAAGGGTGTATTAATTTAAAGTCGACAGTATTTGATGTTGCCATCGTCAAGTTTTAACAACAACTGATCAGAACTCATAAACGACAGGTATATTTAATGAATATTTACAATATATTATATTAACTAATTATTTATACAACTATATCTTATACAATTTGCTACTAATTCCTAAATTTTTCACATTTTATACATTTTTAATAATATTTATACTATTAAAACACTATAATATAGACATTTTACAAATATATATAGTACTCTGTGTATTTATTAACAATTTTACTTATACTTCAACATATGACTCATTTTATTATACAACGAAGAAATATATATATAGTTTATACAATGTTATTTCTATACTCTTACTATATTTTACAATAAACTGTGTTTTTACATTAAATATACAATGTTTTATTCTTAAATGTATTACCATACACAACAAGTTTACAAAAACAGTACTTATTTTCTATATATTTACAATATACACTTCTTAATGTTTTATCTTAAGCCTAGGGATACCATAACATATTTTTACAAAACTCGGGACAACATACTTAACATGTATTAGACTGTAACTTATATCTATGTGTAGAACACTTGCTTAACATAGCGATCATATTTACAAACTTTTTAACTTTTCTATCATTAACTAGTACAAAACATGTAAATACATTTATAAAATCTTGGTATGAAATACCAATTGCACGCAAATACAAGAAATATAAACAACGCATTCCGCAAACAGTAGATCGTCCACTCTGCAGTGCGGTACAATTTTCTGCAATAACGTATCTGCCTGGCACCTGGAGGTTTTTGTATTGCTGAATTGGGAAACCATAGGAGTCAAAATATTCAATGGATTCTCTTGAAACGATCCAGTAACAAATCCAGTGACGTCTAGTGCCCTCTAGCTTGTCTGTATTTTGTATTATTGCTATTGGATACGATAGTTTCCCGTTGCTGGTTTCTTTTCTTGCGTTTTCTGATGTAATCTTTATTTCGTCTGCAGCTATAACGTAGTATTTGATGCTTGTTCCGCTAAGTAAGATTCTAAGACATTGCTACAACTGTGCTGTATTCATTCTGCGCGTGCTTGTTGTTGTTGGTCAGTCAGCTTCTATTTAGCAACAGACATGTCTTAAATTTGCACACGTGATTTTATGCAAAATTGTCTAAGGTGTTCTGGCAGGAAGCTTGAGAGTAGGCTACATACATCTTAACGGTTGATGATGACTTGTTTATTTCGGTAAATCTCAACTACGGTTTGGTGCTGGCTAAACAGTATAGCTGTAACAGACGTGGTCAATGCGGTTCTGAATTTCAACCGGATTTTAACTTGACCAGATTTATTTACACTCAGTGCATTAGCCTGTGTTAGTACCAGCTCAAAAGCAAACAAGACTCTTCCTTGGGTGTAGTTCTGCTGGGATATGCCATTTTCTAGGGTTAGGTTGGCTGCAGTTTTCTTCAAAGTATTCAAAGCAAGTAGATAATTATCTTGACCATTACTAGAGGCATCTTTATAGCTCATTGGCAATGACTTGTATTCTATTGCTTCTTGGTTCATTGATACTGTTATGTCGCTGAGATTAAAGTGTTAAAAGTTGCAAAATGACTTGGTCAGCTTCCCCAAGTACGCTGCAGAATCAACAAGTCCAAGTACTATATACTGCGGCAACCTGCCGTTAAAACAGTTATCCAATGAGTGTGAACTGACTCCAGATGGAATGACAAAGTTCTTGATTTCAGGTTCAAGACAAGGATACTTGAAAGTCCCATTGTTGAGATTAAGTCTATGCTTTTCAATTGCCATTGGAGATACTGTCTGCCGCGTCAAGTACAGTACAGCATTCACAATGTCTACACAGAATGGACAGCCAGAATACCTAGCCCGTGTTTCAGTTTTAGCGTCAATGCAAAAGGCAAGATGTGATCTGCGCATAATAATTCGGATATCAGTTTCTCCAGGCAGCATTGGCGTTTGTTCAAAGAATGGCGAAAGGGGGCTTCTCACCATAGTAAACGGTTTTGACTGTGCTGCAATATTGTATCTTGCCAAAAATCCGGGGTCTGTTTTCTTAAATTCATCGGGAGTAAATTTTGTGTAGTACAGCTGATCCAACATTTCATTCTTGTTTTCGATTGGGTTTGATGAAAGTTCCTGTTTTAAGTAAGAACTAATAGCATAGTGATTTAAGTTGTCACTCACGAGTTGGCCATTAAGAAAAAATTGCATGTTACTAAATAGGCCATAGAACAGCATGGAACACGGAGCGACCACGTCGGTAGCTGCGATCTCCTTCCCATCTACTAGCATTACACAAAAAGCTAGTTCCGAATGGGATTCGTTCAAGTTGTAGTATTTTCCAGGGGATTTTAGTATATTTAATATTAAAGAATTCTTATTTTCCCTTGGACTGAGCACTGGATAATATGGGTAATATTTAGGTGCACTTCAAGACTTATGTTGTTCGTGGGAAGTTTATCAAGCACTGATTTGCTGTAAATATACTTCTAGGACCCCTCGTACACTGTCGGTTTGTCGTAAAAGCCTTGTGTTTTCATGATTTGCGGAGCTGCTAACTGACTTTTGATACTGCTACGTGGTAGTCAGGATGTTGAATGACACGAATTTCAGCAAACAGTGGTTTAAACCTTATCGTCGTCGGCTGATATTGCGCCTACGTCCTGCTCCAGTCTGGGTGGAACTCCTGCTTGATACAGTTCGTCTAACACGAGAGACTGGGGCTTTTTGCAGCCGACCCCCAATTTGCGTTCTCTTCTTAACACGCCTGCCCCGCGATCCTCCAGCTTGAGTGCGCCTGTACACCATCCTTCCTTCTCTACTCTAAATTGCTCAAGCTAGTGGTTTACGTGATGTACTTTTGTGTTTATTGCAAGAAGTGCGGCAATGAGATACTTTGCATTTACGTCCTGTGGCAGTTGGTTTAGTGGTTCTACGATGCTTTAATGGCACAAGATATTGATTTTATTCTACACTTGAGTTGCCTAATGTATTTTCGACAGGTTCAGCAGTTTCAATTGCTACACTATCATCGCTTGTCCCCATTTGGCTTTTGTTGCTGTCTTTATATTGATTTGCAGAAATAGGTTCAAGAATACAGTATTCACCAAGCAAGCTATCTTTTACAATGTCTTTGTCCACTACACTTGAATTTGTGTCGTAAATGTTTTTGCACAGTATCTTACGCATTACTTATAAACAATAACGTATAAGTCAGCACTAGTTTTAATGCATTTAGACTGGTTTGCAATAATAATAATTTTTAATACTTGCTCTTCAAAAGATTTGATGTTGACACTTCAAAGGTTGAATAAGAATAACTGGCAAATTTGCACCTCTTCGCCTTTTATACTTAGCGGCATGTTGTTTGCTTAGAAATTTTGAGGTCGAAACTGCAATTCAATTATAGTTTGAGTATTGGCATCAAGTTGCACAAGGAAACGGTACTCATTGACCAAACTGAATCTCATTATTTGATGTTGTTGTCTATGTTATGGCACAAACAGTATAAGGACAAAGCTGTGAACAGTCTCATTAGTGTAATCATTAGATATATCGACTGCACGCAGTAACGGTAGTGAATGAGAGGCGTACAACTAGTTCTCAACTAGGCTGCATAACACAAGAAGCCTTTTTGCTGGTACAGTGTGTTCAGGCTCTACATCTTCTTTAAATTGTTCTTTTTCCACTTTTCGTTCTTCTTTCTTTGCTAATTCCTGTTTCAGTTGCGCAGACTCACCAGCTTTAAATATAAAATTGTCGTCAAAGCCAAAAAATCGATTCACAAGTAGTGGCAGCTGTACTGTGATATCTTTGCGCATGCCTGGTATACTAAGATGTCCATCCGCATGTTCAAATTGCACACGAGTGTCAGCCCATAAATTTGCCACCAGAGTACGATTAATTTCATGCACTACGTGATCCAAATCGAGTTCTTCTGGTTCTTTCATTGGTATAAAGTTTGCATATTTTTTAAATAGTCGCAAGTCCATGTATTCATAGTCCACAATTTTGCTGTATAACTCTTCATTTAAATCAAATTCAGATTCGTAGACGCCATTATAAAACTTGTCGTGCTGCTGTAGCCTCAAACACAATGCGATAGGTTCAGGCAAAACCACATACTCGTTCTCACTGGATTCAAATGTAAGCTTGCACTTTGTATTACTTATATCTAACGGAAATTCAATCTTTAGATTTATATTATAAAACTCTGGATCATTCATCTCAACGTTAAATCGCTCAAATTATTTGCGAAACTCAGAGTCTCCGTTGTTTATTTCATTTCTAAACATTAAAATGTTCTCAAAGCCTTGGTAAAGCTGTATAATGTTTTCCATCCTTGAATTTTCTCAGCCCCAAAATTGAAATTTGCGCCCATTGGAATGCTTTTCATGTCAGTTTCAAGTACATTTGCATACGGATAATGGTTTCCTGACATAAATCTTGAACGGTTTTGCTTGAAAAATGGTGCAAGTGATTCGGGAATTTCAAATATAACACTATTGGATGGGGATAGGTTCTGAAGTAGCATATGTATATTGCCAGGGTCCAAGCTTAATGCTTTCTAAGCAACGTCAAAGGGCACAGTGTCTTGATGCTGCCTAAGCTTGGTAGTGAGTCCACTCATAAATTCTTTCAAAGTAGTTTCTTGGTTTTGATGGTTGACAAACGTCTTGATGATTGGCTTGTAGTTTGGAAATAATTTGCCAATTGCATCAACTTTAACAGCAGTTGTGCTTTGCACTTTACGTGCTCGTGGTCTCTGAACAGGTTTCATCATAGCAGGTTGTGGGCTTGAAGTATACCTCAGGCTAACGAGTCCAACGTCATAGTTTTGCAGATCCAAAGGGTATGGTAATACACCTACAAAGCTTGCTGGAGTGTTATCTGTATATACACTATTTTGCTAGTCACTTGTTACTGTCACGTATATATTCTTGGAACTTATAGGATCTCGGTCTAACTGCGAGCAGTAATAGCTGTCTAGTCTTCTTTTTTTTTGCGAAAATTGCTGTAGTATGACATTGGAAAACAAGGGCAAAAATCCAAATGGCTCCATTGTAGCAAATATTAGGCTAGACTCAGCTCTTCACTATAGAATGCTCCTGTTATAGGCGTGTTATTCAGATCTTTAGGATAGTAGGTTATAGGTATAGTCTCAAAGTTTACTGACTTTACAAGGAACACTTCCTCCGAATAAGATTGGCTATATCCTGTTTGAAATACAAACGACAAATGCATGTAAAACCAGAAGTGTATCTCCTTATATATACTGTGTTTGTTTATTTACGCATTTGTAGTACATGTACCTTTGTCAAACAAGAGTTTTGTTTGGCTAATTCTAACACAGTCGCAAGGGGAATACTTTGCCTTTCTATTTGCAGTGTTGTTAATTATATCCAAAAACATTGTTCTCCAGACCTCGTTCTCGTTTAATCGATTTCCTTGAGAGGGCGCCATCTGTATTGTTGAATGAAAACTGTTGTTATTTGTTCTCACATAGGCAAGAAAAATATCTATATAAATATATCTATAATCCTAGCTGTATTTTTTCAGTCATTTACCTAGCAATCCGTTAAAAGATGGTCCTATACAAAACAAAGCCGATATTTATTATGTTTACGTGGCTTTTATATATTGTATCTAGATATATACAGGCTTACCATGCTAACTGACTAACCTTATAATTCGTTCTACTATACTGGACTTTGTCTCGCTATACGTGTTACAGTATTTGATTCCATGAGTTTTTAAAAACTGTTTAAACGACTCGGCGCAAAATTGTGTACCTGTATACAAATTATTATAATAAGGTCAAGCTACAATTTAAATGAATCAGATTTATATTACTGCAATAATATTTTATAAAATTATTATAATATACGTAATACAGTGTTAGCTGACACACCTTAATCTGTAAATAGGTATATTGGAGTCTTCTTTGATTCTTTAAAAATATCCTTAAAAGCTTTAATAACTGTCTCGGGTTTCTTATTTTTAATAAAACGGCAGTACATTTTCTTTGAAAATGCATTAAAAACAAATAAGATATTTGCATAACTGGAATTATCTCTGGCAAATTCTTTTCCCAGGATTTTCAAATCAGCACAGTAAATTTCCCCTTCCATGTTTACTAAAGTTCTTTGTCGTTTAAAGTTTTTGCGAATAGGCCGGTGCATTGAAAATAAACGCAACTAGCTAAGCTCCTTATTTACTACTGCTTTATCATGAAAGTTTTTGTTGTTCTTGAGAAAACCACTAAGGGCCGAATACGAACCCTTCAACCTAGAGTTTAAATATGATTTACGAATTTCTGCCATATTTAGAGCTTTAATTATTACTGACCTACATTGAACACCTTTCGATTGTAAATGCATATGGAGTCCTAAAATCAATGCTATTTATACACTCCCGGCCACATTTACATTTATACACTATTTATTATTAGACAATATATTATTGACAAGATGAACATAGTATTTTTAATTTATAATTTTAAAATTTAAACTACCACTAAGACTTGCATTATTTTCTATGTAGGACTGTACAATATTCTAGTAAAGTAATAGTAAATGTTTACAAAAATCGTTTCACTTGTTCATTGATATTTGCTTTGCGTGCTTCCCTGCTACTAAATTGCAGTTCTCGCAACCGTTCCTTCTCCTTCCACCGTAACTCCATCTCGCGCTTGTGAGAAACATTAAGCAGCCTCTAAGCTTGAATTATTTTACGGTCCAGAATCATAAGATTTTCATACAAAGCAAACCGGGACAGCGCAACGTATGTTGTACATGCGATCATTTCTCTTGTGTATAGAAATACACAGCCAATTGGTATGGTTGTTTCCTAGGATCTAAAAACATAATAATGACCAAAACGATTATCATGCGCTCTTGGCTATATTGTACACAAATTACAAGAATTAACAATTGATTATTTCATATTTTTGATGATTTCGTACTTGTGAATCGGCATTGCCCAACTTGGAACTAGTGGAAAAGTTTGCACACGGACATACTGCTGTGTCTTAACGTCTAGTTCATTAATCTTAGTCCTCGAAATACGGCATCCCTGTCCTCTTGACGTAACCACGATGTCGTTTCCTCTGTAGAACGGGAAGTGAACAATAATAGCATCGAAATAGTTTGCCCAGTAGAGCCTGTTGCGTGATTAACTAAAGACAATATCAACAGCTGTGCCTCTGCTGCCATTTACAAGATTTGCCTTTACATCCAAGTTCTGTGTTAACATTATTGGGACACCATAATCGATTTCCAAGGGATCTTTTGCAAGTGAAGAGTGCTCAGCAATAACGGCAGGTATTTCAGTAAAATCCGGATGCAGTTTTCGTATTATTTTCCTGTGTAATAGAAACAAGCAACAGAACAACACATTTAGTAAAAATGTTCAGAGTATTAGAATTAGCACTATATATTTATACAAGCTAGTCGTCGTCACTACTAGTCATTGTCAGATTCAGATTCAGTGTCACTTTCGGATTCGTCGCCAAGTCTAACTGCAAAAAGAGGCTTTTTGTATAATAGGTTAGCAAGTAATAATCGTGCGTGTAAATAACTTCTGTACGACATGGTTGGCATCTTTGAGCCAGCCTCTCTAATTCTTAAAGCTGACACAGAATTATATATTTGAAAATTTTCACGCTCCAAGTGTATGCCTGAATGTTTCTTTAACCCTTGCATAAGTAAGCTATCTTGAAACTTTTGGCCCGCAAAACTTTGTAAATAGCTATTTTGGTAAAAATCCAATATAGCACATTAGTGAACTTTTGGTAGCGCGCACAATTTGACGTTGGCGTTGTTGCCAATTTCGACTAAAATAGAAAAGCTTGCTGTCACGTGGTATACAAAATTTGCGAAATTCCCTTTTTTAATTTTTTTCTGTAAACCACTTGAAATGCCTAATCATGCCATTCTGCACATTTTTTGTTTCAACTGTGATTTTGTACAGGAAATTAGTTCCGAATTGCAAATAATCGTTGTTTTTTCACTTTTTTGAAATCATTGTTTCTCCTTAACCAGGCACTCTAGAGCTAAGCATAGTGAACCATTACGTAGGCACATTACACAGCTACATTTCTTATGTGCTTACCTTTTGTGTTTGTTTAATAGCCGCAGCGCTACGGGACCGTGAATGTCACCCAAAATTTCTTTGTTAATCAAAACCTATTTCAATGCTGCCGCCCAAAGTTTTAAACGCACAACCATGTGCCATATCTTATTTAAAAGCCCTAAAAACTCTGCAAAAGCACGTGAAATTTGAAAGTTTAACAACTGGTAAGTTTAGCAAAGTTTAGAAAACAATTACATTTTAACGTTTATAGTAAGCGTTGCGCCGCCATTTTGAATTTGGGCGTCCAATTTTTGTAACGATTTAAATACGCCAACCCTATTAGTTAAAGCGTACACGCTCACATTTTGCGTAAAAATGGCGGCACATGAAATTTTCACACGACAAGTCGAGCATTTATTTTTTGGAATTTGACAAAAATCTCAAAACTTATTAAGCTAAAAAACACGCAAAACAATAGTAATCAGCACATTAACAGTCTCTATCATTATGCACAAAAATAAATAATCTGAGTGCAGTCATGCAACAAATACATTTGATGGTGAATTTTCACTAAGCTTGCAAGCAGGAGGAGTAAAAACCGTAAAGGATGTCTGTTGATAAAAAAACAGTCAAAGCAATTAAACTTTCCTCTGACAGATAGTATAAAATAGGAAACAGGGACTCCAAAAAGCTGAACATAGAACTTTGAGCATTTGTATTTGTCTTTAGGCTTTACTTTTAAATGATGGGTTGGAATATAGTATCAGTAAACTCCGTCCATCAAATATTTTTGACGATTTTTTGACCATTTGTCTAAATCACACTCTTTTCAATAAAAAGTCTCGCTTTGACTTGAAACTACAACCAGGGAATCGTTGCAAGACAAGCAAAACGTAATGGATTGCTTGCAGTCCCCCAGGACTGAGCTGCGACAGTGAATTGCCCAGTGGTTGTCTACCGGAGGCTTTATTGCGACTGAATAAAATAATTAAATAAAGACTTGTATCACTGCAGTGGGGTGATACCCAAAAGGAGAAACTCTACCTAGCAAATCCCTATGAATCTGAGTTTGTATAGTATGACGAATATTGAGGGTTGTAGGAGACAGTCTTGATACGACATGCGCTGCAGCCTATTTTAATCAAGTATAAATAAATATAAAAATAATATAACTAGAAGATATAAATGTATAAATAATTTAGTTGCATACAAAAAGCAATAAAATACTGACTTGTTGTGAGCGGCAACGTTGATGTTGAGTTCGTACAGATGTATTGATTTTTCAAATGCTTGAATTTCCTTGGTGCTTAGACGTGTTCCTAATACATGCTTTTGACGTTGTTGAATATTGAAAAGATCTAACGGAGTACATCGATAGTACCTTAGCCTCATAAGAAACTCGTAGTACTGTTGCTGTTTTGGATCCATAGTATTTTGTCTGAATAGTTTGTCTCAAACGAACGAAGTAGTAAAAGAGTTGTAAATTTTAATTGCGGCAACAATGTCGTCGGTCACGTTAGTGACAAATTTAGTATACAGTGCATAATCGCCGCAGCAAGAAGTTTGGTTGAAATCTCCAAACATGACGATCGTTCTACCTGCAAACGGCATAGAGGCTCGCGCGGGATCAACTAGTTTAAAATATTGGTCGACAAAATAAAGAAAAAAACGGTTAACGGTTGATACCTCATCTATTAATAAAACTTTGACGTTTTTAAAAACAATTTTATCTGCTTGTGATATTCCATTGCTCAATTAGTCTTACATAGTTCCGCTGGTATGTGGACAAATCCTAAAACAACTGTGGAATGTAGATCCCTTTAAACTTGAAGCACAAATGCCCATGAACAAAACAGTTCGAAACGAAAACTTGCTATTTCGACTTTGTTTTTGTGACAGTATAGAGCAGGTTTTATTTAAGCGAGTGAAGGTTACCATGTATACATACAATACCTTCAAAATAGTACGTACATGACAACTGAGTACCTTAATATGCATGTATATATTTTGCGGGAGCATATAACAACCACTCACTGAATCGGCGGGGGCCTAATAAAAAAAACTATCTCTGTAGCCACAATTGCGACTCCTGCCCCAAGGGTACTGTACATGCAATAGACACAATTTTACCTAATGCACTTAATTTAGGTACTAGGTGACTGCAAAACCCCTATGTATACCATGGTCGACCCGAGGGGCGTGACTACCATGGGGTCAAAGTAAGGTCAAAATTCTTCGGACTTGTATTTTTTTAAATTTTTGTAAAATAAGTTTATACAAATATTAATGGATTTTGATGGGTAATGGCTCATTTTAAGGAGAAATTAAAATAAAACAAAATGTTCCTGTGCGGTTTTGAATATAAATGCCAATAGGTGTCTCAAAAATCACGACTTCAATATTTAATGGTATTTAAAATTTTCCAATCTGTTGAAAACATACCCTTAGTCTATACAATTCTTGTTCTTTATTTTGAAGTTTAAAAGATAATAGCTCATTTATAAGGGAAATTAAAACGAAATATTTCTGTGCCTTTTCAGATATATATGCAAATGTATGCCTCAAAACTCAAGACTTCAAGACTTTGAAAGTTTTAAATCTGTTGACAAAATAGTTTTAATTTATGAAATGATTTTTCTTAAATGTTGATGAAATTAAGTAGGTCAAAGCTAATGTTAACAAAAAATCCATATAAGCCGAAATATCATCGCTTTGGATATAAATGACGTAGATATCTTAAAATTTGCAAACCCAAACTAACTCAAAACCTTAGGCCACGTGTGCTATGATTGCTATTGTATGATTGCAGCTAGTTTCACACATTTATAATACACGCACCTTACATTTTTGTGCTAAAAAGATAATCATTTCTTTATTTAAACAAGAGGAGTTAACGTTGGTGGATTATCATAATTATAACAATTTTAATAGTAAAGTAGTTTTTATTGCAATCAATGGTCTATATTATTACATAAGCAGCGTAATATGGCTGTTGCTTGTAAAATTCATAGTAATAATAATTAAGTAACAATGAAATAGTAGAACTATGTCATCTATGAAACTATGGACGAATTAGAAATCGGTACATGCTACAAGTTATAAAAAACAAAACAATAAGAAGAACAAAGTTCAACCCCACACATCCCCATAAAACGAACTTCTCAAAATGCCGATCTACAATAGTCTCAGGAACAAAAGCATGCTTTGCTGATAAGTTTAATGTGGGTATATTTGATGTCCAGTTCAAATTCAATGTAAGATTAGGATCAGTAAAAGTGAGTGAATTATTACCAAAAGCCGATTCTAAGTTTAACCAAAGTGTTGGAATTGATTGGAACACTAACTCACTTGACTCCGGTGCGCTGTAGCAATAAAACGGATTAATTACATGGTTTTTGTCTATTATCGTAGTGCACTCACAATTAGGTATAACTTCAACGGCTCCTAATTTTTCAAGTTTGTAAGTTTTATTATAATGCGGACAACTTACTGCAACTTCTTCGGCGTTAGTGACAATCAAGCGATTATTATCTACCTGATTAATCGAGAGTTCCATATTACTAGCACACCTAAATGCACATACCTTTGAAAGTTCTCTAACTGGCTTGTTTTTTGATATTACTACTGCACAATTTAGATTCTGAGCAGAGTCAGTTTGAAATTGCGGAATGAGGCAAATTTTATGCTCGTCGACTGAGCAATGCGGCAGCATATTGCTGGTTATTAACACACTACGATTCCTACTAGTGGCTAGAAACGAACTTTCCTGCGGATAAATAGTACAGCTTTGACCTATAAATGCAAACTGGTAATGCATTATTTTATAAACTGACCAATTGGCATTAATCTTTACAAGCGGAACATTTACTATAACAGTTGCCATTGTTTCCGAAAAAAAACAATCGTAGATAGGTATTTTGAAATAGTCTGAGATGGTTTTAATAGGAATTGCTAATTTGTTACCAAATTTAATCTGCTCTGATTCTAACTTCATCAAACTTTGTAATAGCGTTTTAATAGGTACTAACTTTACTGGATACTCTTTACGCCTGCAACTATCGATGCTATTCATCATTATATCATGATCAATCTTTAACAATAGTAAATGGTATAATTTTGAAATGTAATTCTCTGCATAGGTCATCGACCTTCCTACATTTGCGTATATTCGATTAACCATAACTTTTTGGAATTTTGTCATTTGGTCAGCAAATTTTACTAGTTTTTCTTCGATAATAAAGTTCTTTTGATCAATTTCCTTAACGGAATTCCGGAGCTGAAAGTAAAAATATGACATTTTATACAACTAAACATGACTATTAAGACGAAGCAATCAGGCTACAAAAACATCTATGCTATGGATTTAGAGCTGTATCGCATAAAAACATCAAAACAGTAATTTTGTTTCTTTTAAATCAGGTAATTGAACAATATTGCTTACCTGGTTAATGTGATGTGTGATTTGGTCTTTAGTACCAAATAAAGAATTTGAAAATTTGTTGATAACAGAATGAAGTACATATCCTCCAATACCAAAAGCAATTCCGACTTGTCGCTTGGGCCTTTTTCGTTGCGCTCCCACTGATGTGTTGAAAGTCATTAGATCCGAATAGTAATCCACAAACATTTCCCGGACTGCTGCTTCTGCTTCGCATTCATATTCGTACCCCTTTAAATTAGGACATGTATTTTCTTTAGGCAGCAGGGTATGAAATTTAGGTAATTTCACCTTGTACACCAGCTTTGAATGGCTTATGTATGAAATGACATCCACCTGCGGTTAAACAAAGTTTTTAAATTAAAAAACCATAATGTCAGCCACAGAAGTTACACACGTTACATTTACTGATTACGCACAAAACTTAAATTTCTATAGTTTCTGAAACAATCACAAAAATTTTAAATGTTTGAGTAATATAGTGCTATATAGGTTAAAATATTACCTTTTCTAAATACGCTGGTGGGACATATTTAACGTTTGGAATTTCTTGTAACGCAATAATTTCAGGTAACCACGCAAGGAGCAATACAATATAAAACATTTTTCAAAGTGTTATTCCTGTAAATTGTATTGTACCTTCTTGCTAAGACCTAAATTTACGAATGGTACTACAAAATAGGTCGTACCGTGTCTTTACGCTCTAAAATGAATAACGTGCTTGTGGTTGTTTAACACAGACAAACCAACTCGTAAAGTTTTTGTACATGTACCTAAATCAAGGTACATATATGGTAAATACATCGTTCATTGAATTATAATAATTTCCAACCAGCGTTTGCACATTATCTTTTCGTGGAAGGCAGTTGTTATCAATACACAGAAATACTAACCACCTGCAAGCCATGATTCCAATTTTATCCTTAAAAATATATTCTTGCGTTCTAAATAGCAACAAAATATACTAACAGTGAATTTTAGTCTAATTTTATATAGTTTTGCGCATAATTGGAGTTCACAGCTCTATTTATAGTCATTTTATGCTTCTGGCGTTAAAACCTCCAAAACTACATTATGCCTTCAAGAGAGATGCACAATAAAGTAATTATTAGCCACTCAGATTTCATTCCTAGTAAGTTTATACATATAACATGTTGTAAATTCCAATAAATTCTAAATTTGAAGTCCAAATCAACTTGCTGTTTAAAGCCTGACTCGCTTATTTTATCAATTCATAAGTATCTAATTACACACAACATACAAATTTTGGTTCCGAAGTGCATATCATGTAAGAGCTATATGCACCTTCGAATAATAAAGTTATAGTTGACAGACACAGTCAAGTAGTTGAGGGTACAACTTGACATGTCTCTGAGCAGTATATATATTGCTTCATATAAAATAGATTCCCAGGTATAAAGTAAAAACTACTTCCAATGTTTTACATTATTAGAAATCATAAAGGCTTGCAACAGGTGTTTGTGTTTAGACAGATAATTATTTTCCACTCAATACAAAAATAAACCATTAGATTCGAAAACCAGACCATGTAGTATATGTCTACTATTTAAGGCTTTGCTAAACAATATGCAAATCAACAGAGTACCATATAAAAATCGGAACCTACAAAATTCTAAGAATTATTTGTAAAAACAATCACTTACTAGTCATTTAAATACGTTTAGAAATGGAATTTTTAAATAGCTTATAGTTAGCATTGCTAGCTACCTGCCTTTACACTACGAAAAAGTCATTACGGACCATCTGTTGCAAATTTGCATGTTTTTTCAGGGTTTATATTCATTCCTCGTAGTTTACTTTGAATTAACTTAGTAGTCTTATAGAGAATTATTTTGTTCAATAGAATTGCAGATACAGCAAGCTGATTTGGCCAGCGGTACTTGTAACTTGATGTTATTAGAGCACGAGGGTACCTCAACACATTTGCATGCCCTTGTTATTAGTATTTCTATATCGTTGATTGTTTGCTTTCTTAAATTAAGTCAAATACTAATCGACAAAGCTACATGCAGGTTGCGGTTTCTGAAAGCTGCAGTTTTAATACATTTTAATAGCAATGTCAAGTTGCGTCCACAAGCAAACTATAGTGTGTTGCAATCCATTTCAAAAACATTCTATCCCATTTTCACAAAAGTCTAAACTCAGAACAATAACTTTGAATTTGGCTTCAACATCCCAGTTACAATTAAATGTTAAGAAATATATTTGCCACTCATGTCGAAATACTGTAGCACAACTTTCAAAATCAAAAGAAACAACATCACAGGCAGAAACTACAAATCACAAAACTTTAAATAAAAGCGGTCAAAATGAACCACCAAGAATACGTAACATTGTTTGTAACAATCCGTTTAATCAACACGGTAGGATCAAGAAAAAGAAGTCAGGTAAAAGTTGGTTTTCCGTGACGGATAAACTTTCGAAGCAGTGCTTAGAGGCCGGATTGAAATTACTACAAGGATACCAACTTTGTTACGAATGCTACGTGAAATGTCTAGTTACACTGCAAGGAGAAACCATAAGGTAAAACTTTAAATTTATTTTCTATAGGGTAATATAAGAACGTACATGTTACACAGAACTATACCACAATCTTCCGCATTAAACATTACATTTTCAAGTCAAATATTGTTTTAGAATTGCAGACTAATTTATTATTATTTAACATTTTTATTATATAGACATTATTTTAAATTTGTTGGAGCACCATGCGCGTTTTGCACTAATTAAAAGATTTTAAATTTGTTGTTTACTGTATTAAAGCAATGAGAGTTACTGCGCTGACCCGTTTAATCGTCACAATAAACGCCGGAAAAAACATCCTTTATTCTTTTTTAAGACTCCAAGCTGCAAAATTATTCAGATTTGTGAACGTATGCAATGCAAACTCAACTCGGACGATGTACTTTGTTCCAGCTGCCGGTTTTACATTAAACGCTTAGAGGATGACAGTCAAGGTTCCGATGAAAGAAAGTAGGACCCTGTATATGAAGAAGACATAAGAAAAGGTACAACCCTCGCTGAATATATCGATGACCCTGAGGTAAACGTTGCCTATTTATCCGATTCAGATTGTTCCGAAATTTCGTCAATTTTACACGAAAGCGAATATAACGATTCTGACATTGAATTAGAGAATGTGAACCAAGTTATGAAAACACTAAAGCTAGAACCAGTCACAAAATCATGCCGCCATACAGATGATAATTTGTCCAAATTGTATCTTGAAATTGTCGACGGAGTTAAAAGCTCATTGCTTAGATTAGGAAAGCGTAATGTTGATTTAGAAAAGCCTGTTTTTTTGTCATCCGAAAGATGCAAGTGTAAGGAATGCAGGATTTGTGTTTAGGCGTTTGCAGAAAAGATTAAATCTACGCCAAACAAAATTGAAAAATACAAAATGTTGACCTGTACCCCAACAAATTTAATTATAAGGGAAATTGAGTTAGGCTATTTAGTTTCTCAACGCATGGCTCAAAAAAGCTATACATTAAAAAAAACAATGGGAATATTTAGTTCACCAGCAAAACGTATTGGCAAAAAATTACCAGATAAGCTAGTACAAGATGCAAAAGCATTTTACCTTAATCCTGAAAACTTAACTACATGTCCTAAGCAAAGAAAAACTATTGTGATAAGGTACTTTGAGGATGAAAAATTGGTAAAAAAGCCTGTGGCACGCCAGGAAATGAAGGTGACTTTAAAGGAACTGCACAAAGAATTTAGAATTCATTATCCTCATCATGTTATTTTAATTTCTAAATTTTCAATTCTTAAACCAAAGCAATGTAAATGGGGTAACAGTAAGGGATTTCAACAAACCTGCAAGTGCTTGAGTCATGAAAATTTCAAACTTATTTTGGAATCTCTTAAGAAAACAGGAAAGACTCATGACTTACTATTGCCATTTTTTTGCTCTCTCAGTGAAAATTGTTTATATGGGCTCTGCCTAAAATGTCCTAATACCGACAGCATAAGGGAACAACTAAATTAAATTGAAGATGATTATCTTGATTACATGGAATGGGTTAAAGGAAACACGCGTTGCATGGAATTAATCAAAAAAACAGTCAGCAAGGAAGATTATTCTGTATGCCTGCAGCAAATTCTTAATGCGTTTGGACCTTACTACTACGTTTATGTTAAACAACGTGATCACATTAGTTATGTACAAAGCAAAGCGCTTGAGGGTAGTTGTACAAAATGCGTGTTATTAGTCGATTTTGAAAAAAATTATTCTTTTTTGCTTGCTAACGAAGTTCAATCATCTCACTGGAACAACAAACAGGCAACAATTTTTCCGTGCGTCCTATACTACTTTTGCAACGACTCAAAAGTTATTAAAACTCTGGCATTTGTAGTTATATCAGATTCCATGAGGCACGATGCAACCGCTTTCTGCGTTTTTAGGTCCATGGTTGTTGAACAAATTAAAATAATGTTTCCCAACATAAACTATATAACTTACGTTTCGGATAACTGCGGGGGTCAATTTAAAAATTAAAAAAATTTTTGCAATCTAAGTTATCATTACCGTGACTTTGGAATTAATGCCAAGTGGATATTTAGCGCTGCTGGTCATGGAAAGGGACTTTCAGATGCTTACAGCGCCATTACAAAGCGTAGTACAAGACTACAAAGTCTTCGCCGGACCTCTCAAAACCCAATTATTAATGCACATGATATGTATCGGTTTTTGTTAAGTGAAAAGACAACAGACACACTTAAATTTTTGTACGTACCCGAGGAAGACATTAGCAATTTTGTTGCTACAAAAGGTATCGAAAAGCGATATGAAGGGTTAAAAACAGTAACTGGGACAAGGCAGTTTTATGATGTGGAAGTAGGTAGCAATCACAAGTTACAGTTCAAAAAAATTTCAGAATCTAAACAAGTTTTTGAATTCAATTTGTATGAAGATCGACAAGGTAACCCAGAAATCCTAATTGTATCGGATGCTAACGTAGGCAGCCATATAGCATTTTTAATTGCAAACCAAATGATGATAGGAAAAGTAGATTGTGTGAACAAGGAAGAATTCGAGTACGAGGTGTTAATGATGACAAAGCTTACTAAAGGAAAAGGGTATCAATACACTGAAAAAACAGATTTTGTTCCATTTATTGATGTACTTGGGAAATTAAAAGTACTAAGTACAACAACTGGAAGAGCATACTTTTTTGACGAGAGTTTATACAGTGAAATGTTTGAACGCGCGGAAAATAGAATTAGGCAGGCTAAAATTAAAATTCAACACTTCATTTAAGTTTTAAAGAACTAATAGTGTTGCTTGGAAACGAATTAGCTTTAATAACTTGTTAAGTTGTTATGTAAACTGGTTAGCCTTAATACAATAAAAGTAGAGGGAAAAATTTATTATTTGTAAAATGTCATGGATCAATTTAAATGTATCGTGTTAATAATAACAATTATAGTTTGATTTTTAGTAAAGCAGCCGTTTTCTTGAAATGCTAATTTCGTTTCTTGGCATTAGGTTCTGAATCAAAATACAATATAATAAATAAGATTTACGATATTATTTTTAAATAAAAACCTTAATTAAAGTGTTTATAAGTATAAGGTTATGGAATACCTAATCACTTACTTTTATTCTGGTATGATGGTTTCTCAAACTTGTACGGTTGCACAGGATGCCAACTTTTCTTCCAGTCCTCAACTGGTATTATACAATTTCTAATTACTGTTTAACTATACTTCCAGTTTACTTTATACAAATGTTAAAGTTACGTGTTTGGTTAAATCTATTATAAATTATATAAACTTGACAATTTACCTATTACTGGCGTAATTTCAGATTCGCCGGCTTGCTTTCGTAACTGCTTTTCCATGTTTTGCTTTAAATTCTTTTTTTTGACTTTTTCTGGGCTTCTTTTCTTTAGCTTGTACGTCCTTTTCTTAAGCAGCCAAGGAAAATATATTTTCATGTATTCGTTATTGCCTTTGATTTCATTTCTGAATTCGCAGTACTTCATATTTTCGTACATTTCTAGTTTTTTGAGTGGGGTCATAGATACAAAGTTCTTTCGAATGATGAAATTTTTCATTTTGTTCAGAATTTGTTGTCGTTCATTCTGGTGTCGCAAAGCAGCGGCATTGGAGCTTTCCAGGTCAAAATTAGGCTAATCGGGTAAAACACAAAACTTAAATTGTATTTCAATATAACATATATTGTTGAAGTACAATTTCTGGGCTTAAAATGTATTCATGTTTTAATTTTATAATAAATACACTAATGCCAGATTGTACTCACAAAGTCCTTCTTTAATTCAATACTGGTATGTTTCGGCCAGATTTTAATGCGATCCGCAAGAATTTCATTTGGAAACACTAATTCATTAAAAATATAAAAAATCGAAAATTAACAGTTTAATCATACATATTATAATAGTGCAGATACAAAATTTCTTATAACATCGTAATTGTTAATTCATCTTATATTTTGCTTTGCTACACAACTTACGTACTACTCACAACTGTTAATAATTTTAAAAAGAATAATTTCTATACTTGTTATGTACTCACGTTGTTTGAATTTCCAAATTATAAAGTCAGACTGGAGGCCTCCATAAGGAATGCACCATGACTGCAATTCGTCTGTATAGATATTGAAAGTTACAAAGTTTAAAATTTTTTAACATATCGCATAATATATTGAGCATGTTGTGACTTCATTCATGTTATGAATTATAACTCAAATTTTTGATTATTAGCGCCAAAGTATCAAAGTAGTAAGGATAACGTACGTCTAGAATATACATATCTAAAATAACACAAATTGCACCTAAGCGATACTTTAAACTCGCACGTATGATAGTGATTGCACAAGAAGCCACATACAACCGTAGTACAAGTGCGGAGTCGCAAAACCTTCTATCTGCATCTCGAACGGAGCGTAGATTTGTTCTACAAGAAATGGGAAAAATAGCTTTCACATCTCTGGTACGGCCCAATAAGACATATCAGCTATTCCTAAAATCACTGGCGATATAAATTTATCCAAACTACTTGCACTTTACATAACCGCAGTCAATCAATTTTCATTTTTAATACATATAAATAGTAGCATAGTCCTTCAATAAATTTCATAACACGTATCAACTGACACTAGTTTAGTTCTATAATTTGTGAAAAAATACCTACTTTAAAATATGTATTACCTACCTTTTTTAAGTTTTGAGGATAGCAGCTTTGCATTTGTAGCAGGCTTCATGGTTAGGCGGCAGTTTCTTGAATTTAATCCACACAAGGCCTTAAATCTGAAGTCTGCGGAGTTTAACACTTTTAGAACTGATGGCTGTCCTCACTTATTATTCAATCGGACAAATATTCAATGAATACTTGATACCTTAACTATTACCACTTGTTAAGTTTTTGAGACAGAAATGCCAACTAAATACAAACCAGTCTTCATTTTAGTTTTAAGTTACTGAGATTTCAAAATGCACAGAAAGATTGTATGTAGTTAATGAGATTTAATTCAGTAATAAACAATACCTTTTGCTGATATATTTGAAGAGTGGAGAAAGCGGAGTCTTCTAAGTAATGGCCACGAGTCGCCAGTAGTAATAACAGGAACGCCAGAATTAAACTTGAAACACTTAACTAATCTATAACTATTTGTCACGTTTAGAAGGTTTAGAAATACTAATTATTACTTTTAACTAATTGCAATTAATAATTGCTACTATTACTTCAATCAACGTAACTAATTTCCATTACAATTAGAGTAATTTAATAAAACAACGAGGAGCCAACACTACTAACCTCCACACTAATGCAACTCATGGGAAAAGTGTGGGAGGCAGAGAGGAAGATTATCCGTAGCTGGTGTGACTGAGTCATGTAAAACAAAAGATTACCACTAAATGTCTTGCAGAGGGAAGAAATGCGGAGGACTTTATCCCTGGAATAAGGCTTCAGTTTTTTTGTCACTAGTGTAGGTTTAAAGTTGGTTCTCTTTTTTCATCCGCAGTATGTCACCATATGTACCATTAATACTAATGCATGCAGCTTAAAATTGAATTTCGTAACTAACTTGTCACATCTTTCAATTCCGCCTACGTTCATATGATTTTTCAATGCATTCAGTTTACTTATAATTGTAACCTATTCCGTGCATTTTGAGGCACAAAAATAATATTTTTATGTGTAAACGATATCAAAATTTATTTTATTAATTTTTTGCTTTAAAATGAGCCATTGCTTATAAAAATCAGACAAGATTTGTAAAAAATGGTTTTATTCACGTAGTTGATTTATGCTCCATAGAAAGAAAGTCCATAGAATTTGGACTTTACTTTGACCTTTTGCGGGTCATGTCACCAAGGTCACCTATAGATGTTATGCAGTCTATAATGTCACCTGGTACGTATATAAAGTGGCTAATGTAAAATTAGGTCCATGACGTGCATGTTACCCCTGGGGGAACAGTCGCAAAAACACCCAGGGACACCGCATTATTTACTACGCCCCCGCCAATTTGCAGAGGTGGTAAATTTTTTCACTTAAACAAGTAAAGTATGCATAATACATAGGCATTTTATCATGTACCTACTTTGTTTGTTTTATCGGGAGCAACCATGATAACATTCAGTCATTGGTATAAAAGCCACTCTATATGGTTTTTTTTAGAGCCTGAGACTTTTCAGCTCCTGGAGTACCTGTGACAATCATTCTCAACGGGTTTTGGTAAAACTGTTTTTCAGGCAACTCAATTTGATTTTTGACAAGATCGATAATTCGTTTCTGAGCGGGTGACATAAAAGTGTACGACACCTCTGGAAGTTGTGACATTTCTAATATTGCAGCTAGTGTCAAATCGTCAAACTGAGTTCGATCAAATGTGTACAGTGGTTCCCACTTTAATGTTTTATCAGAAATAGAACTAGACAAATCACACTCACACTTACTATTTTCGTTGTCTCTGGCACTAAGTCGATGTTTGTGAAAAAAACTTAGACAAAGTGAGTGATTTAAATTAAAAGCATAGAAACGCGACTGTGGCATCAGTGGTTTGTGTGGCAATGGTTCTGAGTATAGTCTAGGTGAGCCTAGACGAATGGCCTCCCTATATTCTTTCAACGTTTTTTCGGCAAACTCAAGAGAAGTTCGTTTACATGAGCAGCATTTTATGTGTCTACAACAAACTCTTTCCGCTGGCTCATGCGATTCTTGTTCTGAAGATGGCAAGCTTTGTAATACTACTGGTGATGGCTCTAGCCAAAGTTGACCGTCGCGAGTGTTTGCACAAAAAAGTCTCTGAAGTTGTAAACAAAAATATATTATACTTCCGTGGCACTGTCCACAGGTGAATTAATGTTGAACTGAACTAAAATTATTAGTATAAAACCTGGCATTCAAGTCTCGATTAAAGTATTTGGGTTCTGTTGGTCGATCCCATAAACTTCTCTTAGCAAAAACCAAAGCGCCACAAAACTGGCAGCTTATGAAAGTCAGCATGCTACAGTACAAATTGTTCGGATCCACAACATTCATACCATAGCAGCTCTCCTGGAGATGGACTTCTCAATTCGATTTTGCTGGACAACTGAATTGAAAATGGACAAGTATTAGAACCTTGTTATTATAGTTTCTTGTTCTGAGACTTGTGAAAAGGGGTGGTAGGTAGAACTATGTGTTACCTTACCCAATCAAACGACGCGATTTCCTGACCCTGGTCTTGATTACCCGTCTCATTGAATTAGCATAACTGCAAACTCTGAGGGACCAAACTAAAAAGTCGCTACAATAATAACCTATTAACACTACAATCAATGATATTATTAGGCAAAGCTTGCAATTTGTAGAATCATTCTGTGTTTAACTTTCAAAGTCAACTTGTCTCCTAAATTTCTGGTCTCTTTCAATACTACCGTCAACTTTACTACTCAACCATGCAACAAAGAAAAAAAGTTTAGCAATCGCGTCAACATCAAGAACACTCTATTAATTCCAAATTGAACCAAGGAAGAAACAGACTTTTAATGTTGCCAAAGCAAACTATTCAAAACAGTCCTCGTGTGGCACCATATGGACGTAACAGAAACCATGGACATGGCAAGTGGAACTCTGACTGCAAATAAGCATTGTCAACTAAAAACGACAACTACAACAGCAATGACTCAAACAACTTTAATGCGCGTAGCATTACTGCTCAAGACTGGAAGTTTTTCGAGACGTTTGACACTACTGTTATTTACGAGACTCCAAAAGTAGAAGACCAAATTCAAGCACGGCTCGTCTACGACCAGTATCTGCAGGCCCACGTCTACTACTTTGGGCGCAAGAACTATGGCAACTCTAGCCATTCCAAAGTTTTGTTCACTGCATTTGAAAGCCATAATATTCTGGACTGGGCAGTTAAAACGCTAAAGCAAAGTAATAACCATCCGCTGCCAGGAAAACGAATCACGGACCATTTGCCGTATTTTGAGAACAGAAGCGATACCGACCTAGCAGAAGAACCGCGAAATCCAGCCAAGAGGTTTATTTACTGGCAAAGCCCTCATTACACTCTACGCTCTGTGCGAGTCCGCTTTTCATTCAACACCATGACTGGAGCAATCTAAATGTTTATCAACTCTAACCCATCTGACAACTACGCTCAGAAATACCCTGGATATGGTGGCAGCACTGTTTCATTTAGTCTGATAGAAATCAATGCTTTGGTCGACTTTCTGACTACACAAAACGCAAAGCTTGCTGCATTGGAACCCAACAATTTTACACCTCGGTCTCGTCAGTTGAATGCCCAAGAAGTCACACAGAATTCCCAAGAACCAGCCGTCGAAGTTTAGCCGGCACGAGAGCGTGTGGAAATCGATTGGGATGGAGTTATTTCTACTGCAGTGTCAAGGTTTCAACCGTCACCTGAACAACCAATTGACTATTCTAATGTTACCGCCGTCACTAAATCAGACATTGACGACTCTGACAATTCTGACGAAGATTGCGATGCATAAGACGAAGACAGCAATGGAGAATATAATTTGTAAACTGCAATTTGCAAGTTTAAAGAAATAATAATATAAACATTTGTAGTATTGTAAATTTTGTAGTGTGTCCAACGGCAATAATAATATGTGTGTGTACTAGTCATGTCTCTTGTAAATGTTGCCAAGTTCTTTTAATAAATTTAAAGTTTAGTTCTGTGTTCAATTTTGAAAAGCAGTAGCAAGTCGTGTGTGTAAAATATAATAATACTTTGTCCAGAGTTTATAACCAACGTGTAAAATATTTTATACTCTGAATTTCAATAAGTGAAAAATTCAAAAGTAAAATAAAATGTTTTAAATGTAAACATCGAGTTTTACACTTAACGTTTATGAATAAGATTCAATATTAGTGGCATAAATATACTGCAGTTGTCGTTTGGTTGTAACAGCTAATTGTGTTTCTTGTAAAATATTTATTTCAATAGCACAAAACAGAGCAAAGAAAAATAATTGTAAGTTTGTATTCATTCGCAACGTCAAAAGCGAGGACTCACATTGCATTTCCAATCATGTTATTCAGTAGAATAGTGAAGTGTAAATACCGCAGAGACTGCCTTTTTTAAAACGTTACATTTTTCCATTTGTAATACGACTTATAAAAGAAACAGTGAGAACAGTAGCCATTCTTTCAAAAAAGTTGTATAGGGGTACACTGAGATGGGTACCTGTGCGAACATATACATTAGCAACAACGAGTATACCCTGTAAACAAGAAGTTCCTACAACTATTATATGAAAGGACACACATTTAACCAATACATATTGCTACATGGGCAAAGACATTTCTACGATGTTATACTGCTCGCTTGGTTGCGCATAAAAGCCCAATGTTTTTTGATATTATGGGTTGTAAAAGAAAGAGGTACACATTGGCACTAACTATTTTCAAATTGCCGTGCACACAAAAAAGTAATATTTTTCTAGCGCAAAAACAAACATTCTGTGTCGTCCATAAAATCTGCCATATTTTTTAACATCGAAATATCAAGTTCAAATATAAAATTTTGTTATAAAAAAGAAAAAGTTTTGAAACTTTAAGGAGGACGTTTTGCACCCCTATTCACATTGCCACTAGTAGGTAAAGTGCCAAAACGCTCGAGTTTTTATATTTACAACTTTTACATAACATGACATGGCATTTACATACGTATACATAGAAAGCTCTATTTACGCTAGTGTTAATATGTCTCTACCATACATCTCACTACAAAAGCATTATATCTTGTGTCGAGTAACTCGCAGCAAAATATTTTTATACAAACAACTTTTTTTATTATATACCAACTTTACTTGAACCAAAATATTATTTTTACAAACGAAATATTACTACAGAACTTGTAAATTTACAAAAGAAGCAAAAAGTAAAGGTGAAAGTAAAAGTAAGCAGAGAAAAAATAAAGTCAAACCAAAAGCCAAACTTGAACACGACAAAATGCAAACGAGAAAAGTAAAAGATAAAAAATTGAATACAAAAGTTGGGAAATGAAAAGAAGGAACAAAACAAAGTCAAATTTAAGTTTGAGGAAGCTAAGAGTCAAGGCAGATCCAGGCAGTGGTGGTGAAACCAGAAAGAGAAACATTTAGTTTCGTCTATCCCGGCTATGGGACTGGCACCAGTCAAGAAATGAAATAATCATATATTACATTTTAGTGCTGTGAAGAACATGCGCGCATCATAGCTTTACATTTCTCATACTCCGTCCCGTCAGGTCCGGGCACTGTGTACATGCTACTACGTTCGTGCGTACCATATCATTTGCATTGCCTTTAATTGAATTATGCGTAACGTGTATCTTCCTATATACATTTCTCCCCCTCCCTCTCTCTCTCTCTCTCTCTGTCTCTCTCTCGTTCCACTTAATTGAATTAGTCATCTCTCGCCACTGTCTCCTCTCCTTACCCTTTGCCTTCTTGGCCCTTGTCCAAATTATTATTTTATTTTAATCGATACTACTACTGCGTAGGTGTCCCATCATTTGCTTTGCACTTAATTGAGTTAGCCATTACGCACCTTTCTATGTACCTGCATCTTTCTCGCTCACACTCACTTGTCTCCATTGAAATGAATTGTATTTAATTGAATTAGGCAGTACGTGGGTCTACCTATGTACCAAAATCCACGTATCTCAATCTCATCCCAATCAACTGCATCTCTCTTTTAATTAGGCATTACCTACCTACCTACCTACCTACTTTTCTACTAATCTACATTGCTCCCACTGTATCTCTCTCTCCGTCAGTATCTCTCCCTATTATCCCTTTGCCTGCCTCCCAGCTCCCAGCTCCCGGGTATCCCAGCCTCCAGCCTCCCTCCCTCACTTCATCTTCCACTAATCCACTAATCCCTCCACTCCAAATAATAACTCCGATTCCTACATATTCCCCTTATTGGTGTATTAATAAAAGGAAGTTTGTTAGATCCTTTCAAACATTAGACCAAGCACAAATAAGCATTGCGACAACTGGAAAAAGAATTCTTTCAACAAAATATTTGCCAGGGATTTATTGGTGACTACAACAGTGTATTACTGCCATCGTCATGGCAAGAGTTGTGCAGCAAAGGTACAATTAGTGCATCCTAAAGTTAATGGGAGCGCATCGTACTTTGAATTGGAAAAAATGGATCACGGTAACTTACCGGAAAAGACCAACAAAGGTCTATCATATTCGCAAAAAGAAGCTGTCAGGAACTTATCTCAACAAGGAAGAGGAAGACCTAATGGTTTACTACAATCCATCGAAACTCTTGGGTTATGTGAGGTTCCAGTAAAACAAAAACTGCTTCAATATTTAAAAACTGAACGTGGCAAAGTGAATAGTACAATTCTATATCTGAGTGACCTAGTTGACTGGTGCACAACAAAAGTCAAAATTCCGGAATGTGAGTGCATTGTGGAAGCGTGTATCATAGGTACTTGTTCAGCGTACATAGTTAGTATAGGTAAACAGGAGTAAAACTTTCTCGCAGGAGTTGTTGGCATTCCTTCTGCGTGAATGATCTTTACAGACTGAACGCCTTAAGAGTATTAACTGGAGTAGTCCAAATTAATCCACTTGCTACAAACCGGTCGACGGCAAGAAGGTCACCATCTATAGCTAAGCTTAGCAATTAAGCAGAGTAGAAATATTGAGTACTGTCTCAGCGAGCGGAATCATTCTATTTTCCGTCTCAAGAGTCGAATCTCATATAATAAATAGCACTGTATATGGGTAGATATCCAAGAATAGTAGTAGTAGTAGTAGTAGTAGTGTAGTACTATTGCGTCTAGGATCTTAATCATACACAGTACATTTTTACTATTGGTTATCTATTTACCGCGAACATCTCATGGGTAGAGAATGTTCTCGAGTAATTTCAACCGTATTTGTCTATATGCTTGACATGCCTGGGATATTGTATATACTTACTTACGAACTCTTAGCAGTGCGGGATTGTACTGGCGCCAACCAGATATATGTTTTCCAGTTATAAGGCTTCCGAGACAACAGACATCTATCAACACCGTCAGTACCAATAGGCGGAGTCTTTAGAGCTGTAAACGGTAAGCCATTCCTATATAGAGAGCCAGCGCTTATATGACGAGGGTCTTGGTCGTGCAGTGCAATGGTGGATGAAAAGCGTCAGGTTAGGTGGCGAGTGAAAACGCAAGAGATCAATGGACGAAGGAGAGAGAGTCAGAGCAAGGAGCACTCGGCTCCGGGAGCACAAAGCGATGGGGAGAATCAGCAGATTATGTCCGCTGATCGATCACCCACAGCTGCCCCCACTCCCCAACTTCCCTCCACCGACCACACGTCCCCCCATCGCCTCCCCCCCCCCTCCACCCCCATCCACAGCACGAGACCACACAGTAGGGTGCCTCCCCGTGAGAGCAAGGTATTAGGATATCTCACTAGATACCCAAGAATACAATAGTGCAATACTACTACTATTCATGCTTACTGATCACATTATGGGCATTTGGGCCATTGTAAGACTTCCCGCAGTTTTTTCGTACAATGACCTGTGTCTCTTGCAACTTTTAATTTTCGACACGGAGTATTTTTTTGTACAAACTTGGTACAGGTTGGTCTGGCGATTAACAAGTTGGGCTTACTCTTTTGGTACAGTCAAGCTCATTCTGAAATGGATGGGTGGCCTTACCGATAATCCTGTAGGGCTCGGTGATAAGTATGCTGCAGGTCCTAGAGAGATTGTGTATAAATGTTATTTCTCTGGGCTTTCTAGAATTCTATACTTCTGAGTTTCTATGGTTCACAGGGTGGCATAGTTGGATTTAAATTTCCAGTGTTTCTTGAGTGGTACTTTAAGTGAATGAGATTTAATCCTAGAACTAGCCACTCGAACCTTCGGGATAAATAGAAATTTGTTCTCTAGAAAAAGGGCTCGAGTCCTCAAATTGTGGAGGAACCTCGAGTCTCAGTGAAATAATAGTGAAAACTGGGCTTACAAGAAAAGAGATGAAATCTCAAATCCTTAGGATTTCTACCCAGATACGAAATATTATACAGTAAAAAAAGAGAAGTATAATGATAGCTTCTCCTTTATTGTACGTTGGCTGTGGAAAAAATATAGATTTTCAAAGTTGGAAAAAAATTAACCCGATCACACATACTCACTGTACTTATACTTGAAATGGACGGGTTTTTAATGTTTTTTAAACTTCATGTTTAAACTACAGTTGACAGTGGTTACTTGTAATCGCTAAGCCTAGCTAATTGACAGGGGAAATTAAGCAATTGATTGTTTACATTATTAATTATTGACAGGGGCCAAAAAAACAAATAATTGGGCCCAATATTGCTGGAACCAAGTAATTCCCGAGGTCCGGAATTCTCAGGGCCAAGTGCTGAGTAGCCAATTAACGTGGGGCCGAGAAACGAGGGGACCACTAATGGCAGTACCGTTCCAGCGATGTATCACTTAAGTACCGTAAAGCTTCTAATAGAAGCCTCTTTGAGCTAAAAAAAATACCTCTTATGGGAAAACCCCCGGCCACTATTAGAGACCCGGCTTCTATTTCTATCTTTACGGTACATTTGCAGCGAGCGACCGGTAGCAAATTTAAAATTTAGATTTTTTAATAAAACCTGTTAAATAATACTATATTAAATACAACAATTGTATTAATGGAATTTATTAAAACATGATTTCTTACCTGTTGATGGTGGAGCTAACCATCCAATACAAATCCAAAGTCCCATTCCAAAAAAAAGAGAATTAAATTGAGAAATTGAAAATAATGTTAAGCTCTTCATTTTCATCATTTCACTTATTTTACAAAAGCGTCAAGAGTTAAGTACACACTGAAATCAATTACATTACTACGATCCAAAAATCAGAATGTGTGTACGGAACAATGCAAGTTGATGACTCCTCGGGCGCTCAAGTATTAACAATTAACACTGAAGACTGAAGATTTCATATCGTTCTCAAAAAATGAAAGATTAGTTCAAACTCACAATTGTAAATTAAAAGGCCAAAATACTCAAGCTGGGATCGATGTCTAACCCAAGCTGTGCAATAACAATTCCATAATTTTTGAATTCGAAATTCGAAATTAATTTGTTCTCATTAGATCTGAATTAAATTTACAAGAATAGAATTAAGTGTATACTAGTCTGATCAGGATCCTCCAATACGATTTGAATTTAAAGGTTTGGAGTACTGTGGAGTGGGAAATGATGGACTAGCGGTTACCATAGACTTGAAAAAAACGAAAATGAACTAGGTGAGTGCAAAGTTGCAAAGTACTTGTTGGAGAAATGAGATTTGCATAGTGTAGATGAGATGGGACGCTTTATAGGCACACATGGAACATAGAACGATAAAAAGTGTTTATAGGCATGGTTCAAATCTTTTGGCTTTGAAATATCGCCGATAGTAGTGAATGATCTAAAATCAGAAGTCGTTTTTTTTCATCTCCCAAATTAAATTAAATTAAACTTAAACTACACTTTAGGCAGTGCTGCACATTTTTTATAAAAACAAACGAAAGAATAGCTGTGCCCCAAACCAAAGTACCATAGCAATTATTAATTAACACTAGCAAGCTAGCAACCCGATGTATTGCCGGGCTTGTTGATATTGTTATTAGAGTCCGCATTATTGTACTGTAGTGATTGCTGTATGAAACAAAGGTTTCGTAAATAAATAATTTATGATGATAAGAATAGGTAGTAAAAAAAACTAAAATAACATTGACTATTTATTTCATGATAAGCAAGGTTGCTTGGGTGCTCAAAATTTAAATACTGAAATGTAGAAGGATTAAGCGATTGAAAAAGCTGGTTGTAGAAGGCAATGTAATGATTTTCCAATGCTCATTTACCATTTTCATTTGACAGCACTAGGATGTAGTAGTATGTAGAAGTAGGATGGTACTGCCATTTAAAGAGCAACAGCAGTCAGCCACAGCCAGGTACAAAGTAAGTGAAATATTACGTTAATATATTACTTCGAAATTCAGTTGAATTCGAGTTCAATCCCCCATTCATAATTATCATTTTCTTTCACTCACACTTAACACAAAGCGAATGAAGGCACCTCAATACTTTTTAGGCTGGTGCGGGTGTACTGTAGTACACGTGGCTGCTTAAATACGTATACATAGTTACTTAGAGATCAGACACAAATGGCGCCACCCAAATTAATCAGAAACGTTAAATGTAAACGAGTGTAATTGCAGGTTTCTGTTTCTTCATCAATTTAATTGATTATATGAGCTCTAAGATAGAGTTTGAAAATGTCACTAGTCTGACAGTGCAAGTCAATCGGTCCCTAATGAGCCCGTAAAAAAAATGACCAAGGGTCCCTTTTTCTTGAAAAAACTACCTCACTTTGAGCCCGACTGAGCCCGAGAGGAAGAAATCGTTCACTGCCGTTCTTTTTTCTCCCACTACCTCCTCCCATACGAACGGCAATGAGTCTCAGTCTTTGAGGGAAAATTTTTTCCACCTCATTGAGCTTTTTCCTCAATTTGAGCCAACCCCCTAGGTACTGGAAGTAAATTCTACCTACCTACAAAAAATGTTAAAGACTAATACTAATACTACTAGGCATATGATATAGCACCATGAAAATGAAATAAATAAATAAATCTGTTTTGAATTACGCATTTAATTCAACGTAAATTATACACTTATGTATAGAAATCACATGAGGCACAAACGGCCCCATGTCAATACATAGACATGTATATACCGTATAGGTATATACACATATATCCATATGCATTGCGGTTAGGACCGCGAAATACCACAATAATGTAAAAAACATTATACAATGGACGAGCCTCGTTCATTGGAAATACACAGGATGTAAACGCGATAACTCGCCAGCTCGAAACAGGATGTCGATCGCGATAACCGCACGACATCCAGAGCTCATCCTATATCATTATTAACATACAGAGCATAGCCGAGCCGTGATACCAAGAATCTGGCCCACCATGTCGTATCGAGGGCCAGACGCTTAACCACACTTTGTCAGTGCCCATATCTAATATACAGACACTTTGTCATTACTGATTGTATATCTTTTGGACATAGTAGAATTCCAAAGAATTTTTTTTATTATTAGGATTATGTCACTCTAATAAACCACAAACTTCCTTTGATTCGATGTTAAGCATACAGAAAGTTTATAAAATTGTATTTTTATCCTTATGCTATAATTTGTACACGATTACATACACATCCGGTCACTATATAAGAAGCTGTCCGAACAATTAATAAATAATTATTAAATTCATACTGAAACTAGAACAACCTCGAATAAGTCTCTGACTTATTTCGTCTACTCATTCCAAATAGTCGAGCCCTGCTCACTATCACCATACAGTCCCTAGACTGTACACCTTCATCTATACATAATTAATTTTTGTCGAGACCTGTCTTACTATAGAAGCTATAGAACTCGCCAAGTCGGTTGGTATCCTCATCTACGCCATAACGTTGCTTGGCACCCAGGAAGTTAGCACACGCTACTTCATTTCACTGCAAGTTGCAGACAAAAACTTGTTTAAGAGAAGGACGACGGACAGTCTCTCTCTTTACCTCTACTTGCCATAAGTCGATTGGCATCCAAGAAGTTCAGCATCCGCTGAGACTCCCTAGCATTGCAAGCCGCGAACCACGCTTGCCTTCTCAAAAGAGACAAAGCACAGTCTGTTTTCCCTAATTGTGACTATATAACAACTACAATGAGGAAGATACAGAAAGTAAATAACTATACACATACTCACCATTCTGCTCAATCGGACATTTTGTCTTTCTGTACGAAATCAATAAATGCATACACCAAAGGCAAAAGAAAACACAGCACTAAATAATAAATAATAAGGTAGATTTTATTATTATTATGTTTTCGTGTTTCTAGCAATTCTAGTTAAAATTATTTATTACAACCCTAACTTAATATAACTATATAACGTTAAATATAAAGCGCCTACTGTGCTCTTTATTGTTATGTTAAATTAAAATACTCACTATATGTTTTAAACTCAACTGAAACTGAAACTGCTAACTGTTGCGTCAAACAAATAGCAAATAATAATGTTTGTGGCTAAACATGGATTGAATAATAATTAGTGATTGTGATTATTTGATTACTATTGAAGAAAAAAAAGATTGAGTGTAGTAGTGTAGCAAAATACATTAAAAACATACTAAAAAAGTAATTATATATATCAGCGTTTGAAATATAAGTGTTAAACACTGATTTGTGATTTTTCCTGTATTTTGTTTTAAGCCAGATTATTTTGTTACTACTTTAACTAGCACACATGGTAATATTTTAATATTCAATCAATTATCAATAGTGTCTCATCTTTATCCTAGCTAGCGTTAGTCTTTAGTATATTAGTATCTGTATCTGGGACTAGTTAATGTTTTATTTTTCAATATTGAATTATTCAATCAGTAATCAATGTAAAAGCCAATGCTAAAAATAAATTTATTTTGTATACATAAGACTGGAGTAGTTTTAGTAGTTATTGTTCTACAGTAGTGTTTTATTACAAATTGCCGTTTAATATAACTATAAATTATAGTTTTTCACTTGTATAAACTATCATCTGTCAAATTCGTCGACGACTGTTATGTTATAGTAAAGATCGTATATTTAAAATTTAAATAATATAATTAAAGGAATTATTCATAGATTGAAGTGTAACCAAACAACATTCATATGGCTTCTAAACCTAAACAACAATAAGCAAATATAGAATAAAATGTATTTTATATCGTTTTAATTATGTAATTATTCAATTTACGATACTAACATATTGAAAAATATTCCTAATAAATATGTTTTACTTCGTGTTAATAACTAATACAAAAGCTGCTATCAAGAAACGCTAAAGTTTGAAGTCTCAGACACCCAGTATAACTGGATTCTCCAAATCAAAAAGGTTTTTGCGGACGCTTCACTTGAAGAAGACTTTGACAAACTGGACGGGGAATATCTCACAAAACACAGAAATGAAATTATCGAGAAATACCGACTAAGCTGCATTAACAATGACGTCCTCAAAATGCAGAGTAGCAACGCAATGAAATTCTATGCCTGGATAAAGACCCATGCATTTAAATCAGACTACTTTGAGATGAACATTATATGGAACATGGCAAAGTTCGTAATAAACCTGAGAACGGGGCTTCCTAGAATAGTACTTAGGGGAAAAGCTACTAACCTGAACGGCATGAACAAGATATGGAAACGAGGAGGTACTAAATGTGATCTATGCGGCAAAGAAATTGAAGATGCTTTCCATATAATGCTCGACTGTCCGCATTAAAAACCACCCCGGACAAAGTTTCTCATGAAGCTAGCCACCAGCAGACCGACAAAGGAGAACCTCATCTCAGCAATCTTCAGAAGCTACCCTGACGCAGAGGGCTCTCAGCAACTCTTTAATTTCTGGGATGAAGCTCTACGAATCCAAAAATTCTACCAAAGCTGCATCGAAGGAACATAACTTAATAACCATAACACTTATCACATAACACATTTTTTATCCATCTATTTATTATTTTATATTATTTTATTACTTAGAAATGAAATATATGCTCTGTAAACTCAATATTACTTGGCACTATAATGACATGATTACTATAAGAAACGCAGCTTTTATTATTTATTTATTTTTACAGCACAACCAACAAAGCAACACAAGAAAGCTTTACTAATAATACATTTAAATTAAATTACCAAGGATCATTTGATCTTTGATCAAATTGTAAATAATCACTTTGTAAAAACCTAACAATTTTGTATGGGCTGACGCCAAATCGACAAAATGAATAAATTATTATTATTATTTTAATAACTAATACGACTATTTGTTTCAATTCTAGCATTATTTAGCACACAAATCGCATTTAGTTTAAATTTTTCAATGATTTTAATATTTAACTTTGTTTGACATAAGGTAGTACAGTACTTAGTTCAAAGGTCAGTTTTTAGTTCGTCCGTGGTCCGTAGTATTGCCGCACAGTAGCTATCAGCCAGAAAACTTATACTTACTTCACTGTGACACCACTGACACCTGACACCGTCACCAACACTGCCGCCGCAGTCCGCCACACCACAACACAAGGTAGAGGTAATAATATATTAATTAACTAATATTAAACTAATATTACTAGTGCTCATCACTCACTTGTACCACTGACTATTACTTTTATCTTATGTCTGGTGTCAGAATAGTTCTGATGAGAATACGAATACTGAATACGATTACATTTCGATTTCATTTAATTACTGCACTGCATCCAAAAATCCAGAAGCAGAATAGCAGAAGCTATCAGTGCTATCACATACTTTTTTATATTAACTATATAGTTTAAACACACACTGACACACTTTAGTTTTTATATTTTCTTTTTTTTTGTTGTATAACAGTATGAGTCCAAAAAGACAGATCGATCACTCTCAAACTTTTGGGCCTAAATATCCCACTACGGATATCAAATTTCATGACTCGTCGGGCCGTTTGAGCTTTTCGAGCTTTTTAAGCATGAGCGAGCCTAGAGAGAAAAAAAATAAGCCCGACCATGCCTTCTTAGTTTTTGATTTTACTGACCGGAGCTCCGGTCAGTGGACCGGTCCCCACTGGTCACCTGCTCCGTGTCTTAAACTGGTCTGCTAAACAGAGTGGGAGTGACGTGACCCGGCTTTGAGTTGAACAGACGACTCTGTGACACTGTTTGAATACAGTTAAGTTAGCGGATGCTAAACATCCTGTTTGCCAATAGTGATATCAGAATCACCTAGGACACTACTCACGGTAGTTGCAGGACTTGGCTATGTGAGGTAGTGCGATTATAGTAAGACAGGGCTTAACTAGTAGTACTATTGATTTATTGCAATAATTGCCTATGCACAAATTAAATTAATATATTATTGCAATTAGAGTAATTGCCTATGCACAAATTAAATTAATATGTAGAATAATAAAACTCAAATCTTAGTATCCAATTTCTGCCGTCTACTGTCTGTTGTCCGCCTTTTGCTGTCATCTTTTTTAGGTACCCTTAGTTTAATGCATAGTACATAGTGGCGCGCAGATACCATTAAACAGCCTAAAAACACTGCATTTGCACACACTATTTACTTTAATAATTAGCAAAACATATAGTCATGTTCGTACCTTGAAAGCCTAAATTGGCATACTTGCATACAAACAACTATTCTACACCACTACAGTATAGTATTAGTATTTACCCCGATTAACGTCACAGACCAAGGACATCTAAAATACAAGGACACCTGAAAAGTCAAGGACATTAATGCAAAGCTTGAGATGGCCGCCAGCAAGGAAACCTGATACCAAGGACAATGGAAACTCCAAGACGTCAACCATCGTGTTAAGAGGAAAATTGCCGCCATTATGTAAAGATAACCAAATGATAAAACGTTATTGACAGTAAAATTATATTATTGTTGAGGTTGTACATAAGCAGTAACTTTTATTACTTCGTTTTGGAAAAAGGGTAGTTCTACGTTGATTAGCAGCAGCTTATTGTATAAAAAATGCTTTGAAATACTCATATGACAAATGTTTTGCAAATTTTAATGTAAAATGAATACTATTTAATTAAAGACCGTTTATGAAATAATGTTATGTAACTGTAAAATAATAGGACGTAATAATTGCATTTATAAAATAAATAAAATAAAATATTAATTACAACACAGCATGAGTAACATAACTTATTGTAAACTTTAATGACCAAAAGGTACACTATAATTATTATTTTTGGAATCTGGAAATACTCGGCTAAAATCCAAATTATTAAACACAAGTTTATTTACAGTTACTAAATACAATTCATTTTCAACAGCTCTGATTGTTTTAATATCAAGGTGTACTGGGTAAGGATTAGCTACAAAGTGTTTATACATTTCATGTTTACAATGTTGACTAATATTGGGAATCCCTGTACATTTTTGGGTTTCATCTTTATTTGAATACAATAAAGAATACATTTTAGGTCTAATACAGATAAATTCTTGGATGTCTAAGTTTTGTACACGTAACTTACCACTAACATTACAATTATTATTTCTAATGTTTGGTATTATTTAGGAATATTTGTCGAACATAAGATGATCAGGTCTCACTTTTGAAAAATCTAAAATAGACTCTAATTTTACAAGATCATCAAAAAATGTGTTGAAGTTATCCACAAATTTCAAGTCTATTCCATCAGTATCAAAGTATAATAGATGAACATTGCTGCCAAGTATTTGAATTAATCTAAACCACAGTTTATAAAACTTCTTTTTAGCCTTTTCTAAAATACTTATTCCCAGATGAGGCAAATTATTTACATAAACATGCTTTTTTTGTTCAGAAGTACAACTTAGATTAGGAGCTAACCCACTGAAATCAGTGCATCTAGGTGATGCAAGTGCCTTTTTAATTTGTGCTCGACTTGTACATAAATTAACTTTAATGAAATTTTCTATTTTTGTTATTGAATACCCATATACAATGTTAGATAACTTTTTAATAAAATCGTTTTCAAAAGGTGTTTTAGCACGTTTTCGCATTTCTAAATTATTTAAAATATAATCTTATAAATACGGTTTCTCTTTAAATTGAATACCGCAATGTATTTTAGTAAGAACAAGACCCTTAGATAAATAAAATCGAAGAGTTTCGTAATGTATGGTGTAGTTTGTTTTATTAAAACATGTTAACAACATCTTTGAAAGATATTTAAATTCCTTTTAAAATGGTTTAGTTTGCTGCTGTTTACTATTATGTAAAGTTGACGTTAGGGAATTGAAGTATATTCGAGCTTGTTCAGGTGGCAGTGGCAGGTACTGGTTGCGGTCATGTAATGTTTCAAGATATAATAAATCTACACACAAAATGTAACCTATGTGATCTATTTTACCTAAATTGGGATCCTGCCAGTTAATTTTGACAAGTTCTGACGGATCAACAAATGCAAAATCACCAACAGGCATTGGTTTTAACATGCAGTGGGCATATAATAAATTTAAATCAAACGACGCTATGTATTTACGTGGTAAATTGCTATTAAATTTTTTGAAACAGGTTTCATTTTTTGCAGTAGCAATGTGTTTAGTATAAATGCATTGACCCCTACGTATGCCTTGTTAAATCATTTCGTACATTTTAGCGTCTCTTATAATATCTATTTTTTGCATTAGTGTACTTTAGAAAACATTGCCAAGAAAGGCTTGGAAAAGTGCAAAAGTAGCAAGGATCAATTTCATAGCTTTCCAATAAAAGTTTACGGAAATTCTGAAATACTTCTGCTAACAACAAGGTGTCTAGCATGCACGCAAATCTTGTAAACTGCCCAACTGTTTGCAAATTAAATCGAGTTGAAATATCTGGAACTTGTTTCCATTCTGAATCTTTAAGCGGACTATCGTCTTTTAAATTTCTACTGTACATATTGCGATTTAAAGGCAAAAAAGCATCTCTTTTAGTGAAAAATATGTCTGTATCTGTAAATATTTTGTGAATAAACGGAATTGGATTGGTAAAAAGACATTTGTCTGCAAATTTTATCATTTTAATTGTACTTTAATGTTTGTTATAATATTTTAAAAACGGTTTAGGCTTGCTGGTGTTTAGTTGCTACTGTTTGCAGCACATGCGCGAACAAAATGCTTCAACAAATCAAGATTGGTTTGTTAATGGGAATGTGGAAATAAAAGTTGAAAGCATTGTGGTATCAGTTTCAGTTCATCGAAGGTATTTTCGTAACATAGGGAACTAATAAGTTTGCTTAAGCTACAGGACAAGTATAAATTTGAATCAATTTATTAAAATTTTAATTTTTAATTTTCCAGTACTGCAATTGGTTTTAGATTTAGTAAATTCAAAGAAGAAAATGTTATTTTAATCGACTTTCGTGTAACAAGCATCTGTTTGTTTACAAAAATTGGGCAACCAATAGTCATCTGCCGTTACTGTCATTGATAAAAATTCGTGACATGACTTTGCAATTACTTTAGCATGCTTTGAACTAAAATAATTTGTATCCATAGCTTGTTTAATAAAATTAAAAACAAAATTTGAACTTTGATGCGACACAAGAGGAAACTCGTGTTTGTATTTAATTTGTAAATTACATTTATTGCAGCAAGCAAACAGAAATTTTCCAGAGTCGTGAGAATGGTGATAGCATTTATAATTATTACGGGATTAATCAAATGCTTTGTGACACAATCCAAAATACTGTGCTTGATCAAACTTTGCTTGTTCTTCTGCTGTAGGACGAACAAAGTTATTTGTTTTTCTTATGTGGTTTATAATTTGCTTTCCCAAGTAACATACGCGTTTAAAAAAATGATTTATCAACTGTTCACCATCAAAATGCTCAAACGCTACAATAAGAGTTTTTTCTGACGAATTTTGTATTACAATGCACGAGTAGGCTGCAGGCACTATGCAATCATCAATTTTACTTTTTGAGATTAATGAACAGTTGTTTTTAGTAGTTGTAATAATTAGAAAAGAGCCTAATATTGTTTAAAATTTATACACTATTAAAAACGGAAATAGAAGTGTAACCCAAGGTTTACTGAACTTTACTCGTTGCCACGGGTCTGGAAACTTAAGTTTACGTTCCTTTAAAGTTTAGAAATTACCTAAGTGATGTTCAAAACTTTGGTTTGAACTAAAAGGGCAAAAACATGAAGGACAACGAAACGTTTCATGAGGATTTCCATTATACATAAATTTAGGAAGGACTGTAATAAGTACAAGGTGATACAGTGTTTTTAGGCCCTTTTTTAAGCCTAAGGATTTTTTAGAGCTGTTTTGATGAATTAAAAATAGGTTACATTTTTCTGTTATATCGTAGCTTTTTCTAATATTAATAACGCTATCCTTATAATGTGTAAAGACGTCAATAGAAATGTTATGTTTTTCTTCAAACTTTGGCAAGTCGTTTCTTAAGTCAATAGGTGAATGTATGTCTAGAAATCAAAATACTTTAAATACGGTTCATAGTTTTTGACGCAGGTTAATGTTTGTTTTTTTCGTGGTTTTATATTGTATTGCATTTGGGGATGTTTTTGTCGTTCGTTTCGTTCTATAATTTTGTGTCTTTATTTGAAAGCTGCTTTGCAAAACTAAAAGCACCTGTCATCCTGGTTTTTTAAATTCAGGTACCTTGTTTTACGGGGGTTCATTTTTGGCATTGGTAGGTAGCCTTTAGGTTTAGCGTTACTCAATAAATTTAAAACACCTACTTCTATTTGCACAGATTCTATTTCTTGGCCTGCTCACCCTGATCCAAATTTATTGAAATTATTTAAGGAATTAATAATTTCATTTGCACATTTAAATACAAAATCATATATTTTGTGTGTGTTAAATATATCATGAGCTTTAGATTGTACGTAAACAGTCTCAATGCAAGGAACGGCATCTTTTTTTTAAGTTGATGATTGCCGTTGATTTGCAATTATACTGTCTCTACTAATTTGATTATTGCTTTCCTCGTCAGTACGTGTTACTTGTTCTTATGTGATTGAAAAAATAAATTTACATTTAATACAAGGGTGTAATTCAAGATTTTAAATGAGCAGTTTTACTATAGGTTTATACAAATATGTAGGGATAGATTAAATGTCTTGAAAAATATCTGTAGGGTAGTACACGTACGTCACAACAGCACTATAATGAGAACGACCTTTCACCTTAAAGATATCAAGATCAATAACAGGACGATTTCTGTTTCTTGGCTGGTCATTAAATGGTTGCAATCTAGAAGGCCCTGCAATTGGTTGTCGTGAAGATTGTTGATCTGGGTCATCTGTAATTGTTGGCGTTCTTGCAGTTTGATCCGATTATGTCGATATTGATGTGACAGCTTGAATTTCTCGCTGCTGTTGTCGTCTGGTAAGTCTTTGCTGTCTAGCACTATCTTCGTCTATATAACCTTCTTCTTGATTCTAACGAGGACACTTGTGTGTAGAAATATCTGTGCAAAAGACTGCACAGTCGAAGCATTCGTGTATCTCTTCAATATGAGAATCATATTGCACATAACGTCGCGTACTGAATAAAAAACTTGGAATGGAACATTTAAATACCTGTCACTAATAAATAAATACATGGAATAATTGTAAGCCTTGGTCTATGTTACAGATTACTGTGGTCACAAATTTCCAATACGTAATAATCCAATACTGACGTAATTTGTTGTCCCTTGCTTCTGTGGATGTACGTAGGTAGTTTGTTCCTAGTACAGTGGCCTAAACGACGTTAGTCGTTTAAGTTTAGATGATCTGCAAAACTGTTGCTTCATTTTAGAAATAGAGATAAATGATAATTGGGCTACAAATATTGTTCAAAAGTAGTGACAACTCTAATAATTCGGCGACGCTGAAGTAGTTCACAGTAATCTGATGTTTTTGTAGAAGTGTCTTGTGGATGTGTTTACTTGTTGTAAATTTATAACGTTACACAAAATTGTTTCTTAATTAACTTAGCTCAAACGCATTACCCACGCTGGTATATATCCGTCTGCGATTTGTTTTTTTAGATAAATATTGCGTCGGTGCAGCAAACCTAAAACCTAATAACAAGTTTGTTTTAAGGCTTTATGTGCTTTGTATTTCCGGTCTCTTGGTACAATCTAGTATTTAAGTCCTGCAAATTGGTTGCTTGTTCTTTTGTATCTTTTTTTGCTGCCAAAACTTGCACAACTTCATTATGAAAAGCGCTAGTACCAGAACATACGATATATACAAAGCTGTAAATGTAACAAGAACTGAATTATGAATTTTGCGTAGACACACACATTAATGCGATGAAACATACTAAAGTTTAAATAAAAATGACTGACCAACTTCGTCTGCTATTTTTGTGTAAAAGAAATTTTTCTTGCACTTTGTTTGATTATGTTGTTGTTGTGGTGATTAAATTCCCCAAGAAGAACAACTGCATCACTTAATATCTGATCTTGGGATGTAAGTTTCTTTACAATAAGTTTAATAGCTTGCACTAATATGTGTTGCATGAATGATGTAGTTGTTTTATCATTTTGTGGAGCTACATTTAATCACATGGTGGCAGGATCACAATTAGCTGATGTAGACGTTTTTTAAAAATTAAATGAGGTTTAAAGCTTCAGATTTAAAAGTTGTTTGATTTCCTGTAATGCGGTTTCTTCTTTTTGACCGTAAAAATCATTTTTAGTATTTTCTGCTTCAGTGTTAAATAGTAACATATTCTGAGAACTACTTGACTGGTAAGTTGATTTGTAATAGTTGTTATTTACGTTTTGTATAGTTTTTTCACGTTTGTTAGTTGAATTAGCTTCAGTAACAGCAGCTTCAGATGTAATTTCGTTGCTGTTAATGTTTTTTGATGATATTGCTGATACGTTAAATACCAGCAACCATAGCCTAATACTTCTATTAATGTTTAAATGGCACAGGTTTGACATTGTTTTACTTTGAGTGATTTTAAATAACTAACTCACAGTTTGCTTAAACTTGTTATATATAGCATAAAATAATTAAAACAAAATTTTGTATTATCGTTTCAAATTAGGATTTCGTTTGCGTGTACGTGTACGTTGTTTACCATTTTTGGTTAGCCGTTTTAGGTTCTTATTGTTTAAACGTCCACGTTTGCATTGTTTACGTTTTGTAAATAACGTTTGCCATTTATTTTGATTAGAAGATTTTGTTTCCCCTAATATCTCTGGAAATGATTGTTCAGTTTGCGCATTGTTAAATTGCAGCTGCGCTGGTGATACCATAAGCTGTGCGGGTTTGATATTTGAAGTCCCTCCAATTTAATTGCAACTTGTGTTGTCTGTTGAATAATCACTTTTAAAACTATTTTATGTTTTTAATCTTAATTGTTCTGTACAAATTTTCATAAGTTCGCGATATAAATTTGGCTCAATTGCCTTCAAAATTCTTGTTGTCGTCATATTGGAAACTATTTTGGGAATGCGTTTGTCAGCGGTGTGATTGTATTGTATTGCATTTGAAGGGATCTCACATAGTATAATACTATGCAAAATGCCGCTCAGGCCAAAAATAGGCCCATTGCAGACTACTCTCATACTATAGCTTTAATTTAGGCATTACGCAAAACGACCTGTTGCCATGGTATAGGACAACAAGTCTTTTGGTGTAGCCAGTAGTAGTTGATCAGTTCTCAAGATGAATGCACCTTGATAAATATTCCTGACCATAATATATCCCGGGCACTCCGCCAGAAAGTGACGTGCTGTTTCCTGCTCTAGTCCACAGTGTAAACACAAAGGTGAATTAGCTAGTCTCATCCTGTGCATGTGTGCCTGGAATCTTCCATGACCAGTAAGTATTTCCACCAGCCATTTTAGGTGCGTGCGCGAGAATCTTGTAAGCGAGTGATTTCCATACTAAGGTTTGTCAATCCATCGCTTTGACTGCGCGCAGGTAGATGTTTTATTTCACCTCTCTGTGTGTGCTTTACTTCCTCTAGAGCGGATAGCCATGGTAACCACAGATGTTGCAATAGGAATAGAATGCATTGCCTCCTGTGCGGAAGCAATGTTCTCATACGATGCTTTGGCAAGGCGGTCTGCCTCTTCATTGCATCGATAGCCAGTGTGACTTGGTATCTATGAAAGTCTTACTACGTTGCCTGTGGCCAGACATTTCAGACTTTCGTGACACGCAAGCACTAGCGTAGACACGGTGGTATCTATCGCCAGCGCGTTTAGGGAACTTAGACTGTCGCTAAAGATGTGTATTGTTTGACCTTGACAGCCCATCCCCAACAGCCAATTGGCCGTGTGTAGGATTACAAAGATCTCACACTAAAATACAGTAGCGTACTTGCCTAGGTAGATTGATTCTGAATACAGTGTTTCTCGGGTGTTTGATTGACACAGCTCAATGAGGACACCGCTACCTGAGAGGGGCCCATTTCTGGATCAGTCTGTGAAGCAAACATACCCATGTGCTAGTTCCGATAGATCACTGTTCCAGGCATTTCTGGGTAGATTTTCTACTAAGTAGTAGATACTATCCTTTAGAGTGAGGATGCTACAGTCAGTGCCCATTTGGAGAGTGGGTTCTTTGGTAACCCATTCATCCCAAAGGCGTGTGTGACTGCGGTATTCGACTATTTGTGGGTTGCTGTGCCACAGACCCCTAGCTCTCAATCTATGCATTGTACGAACTGCTATCTCAGTTAGAGGTATATCCAAAGGAGTCAGTCCGACCAAGCATTCAATTGGGGACGTGGGTGTAGTCTGCATTGCCCCTGTTATCAATAGACTTGAACTTTTGTGAGAACTTTAACAGCTTTTGGAGTACAAATAGCTGGATGCCAAACAGCAACTGCGTAGTCTAAGACCGTACGAACCATTGCTGTGTGTATCCAACTTACGACTCTAGGCTGTAGTCCCAATGATTTACCAACCATCCGCTTGCATCTTGCAAGGGTGGTTGATAATTTTTTCCCAATAGATTCACAATGTGGAATCCATGTGAGCCTCTTATCCAGGATCACACTAAGGTATTTAACTGTGTCTGATTTTGGTAAGAGGATACCCTGATAGTATACAGGTCTCCCTTTAAAACAGGGGTTCCTAGTAAAATCCATTACATAGGTCTTGTCAGGCTTCAACCTAAGTCCATTAATAGAGCACCAGGCATCTGTCAGGCGTAAACCCGCTTAGATCCTGCTCACAATGGCGTTGTAGTCTCGACCGCTTTGGACCATGGCTGCATCATCTGCAAAACCTTGAAATAGAATTAATGGTACTTTGGCCTTCAGAGTGGCAAGTAACTCATCCATAACCAGGTTCCAAAGAAGTGGTTAAAGAACACCCCCCTGTGGGCATCCTCTCTCTACACTCCTTGTCCTAGTTTCTTGTTGCAGTTAAGAGTGTACTTGAAGATTGTAGAGCATGCAAAATATGCACCTTCTGAGGAAGGGAGATATTTCCAGACGCTCCATTGCTCGCTGTACAGCACTAAATAGTAGATTGCTGAATGCTCCCTCAATGTCGGCAGAGACAGCAAGGACTAGCTCTTTTCTTTGCGAAGCTTTTTCTACATGTGTGACTAGCCTATGTAGATACTCCTTTTAAGTAAGCAAATTGGTTATTGGAGCGCAACAAGGCTTTCAATTTAGGAGTCCTTATGTGCATATCCGTTAACCTCTCGAGTGTTTTTAACAGAAAGTTAGATAGTGAGATCGGACGCCACGATGTGGGTTCGCTATAATCTTTCTTTCCTGGTTTAGGTAAGAATACGACCTTTGCATTTCGCCGTAATGTCAGTGTGTAGCCTAATGTTAGGCATCCTTTAAATAGAAATTGAAGATGTTCAGTGAGTACAGGTAAGCTGTGCTGTGGTACAGCCGGAGCTTTACCGTCTGGGCCTGGTGCCTTATACGGCATAAAGCTGTTTACTGCCCATTTCAGCTTTTCTGGAGTTATAATAAAATCCAGCTCCGGCACGTTCATAAAAGTAAAATCTATAGCTGGAATAACCAGCTGTGGATCACTAGGAAAGTTGTGAGCTAAGAGAATATCTAGAATTTTAGTCTTGTCCTGGGTGAGATTATCCGTACCAGGTATCTTAAGGCTAGTAAGAACCTTCCGTTTTTCATTTCCAAATGCTTTGCTATCCCGTGCAGCTACTGGTAGACTCGCAATCTCTAAACAGTAGTTGCTCCATGCTATAAGCTGGGCTTTTTGCAAAACATTTTTGTAGTAGTTTCTTGATACTAAGTATTCCTTCCATTAAGCAGGATCTCTATCTGATTTAGAGCACGCCTGCCAAAAGAGATCCCTAGTTCTCTTGCGAAGAATTGTTAGTTCAAGTGACCACCACGGAGCTGCTTTGCTTCTCCAGGTGACATAAATTTCTGGACAAACTTTTTGAAAACTCTCCTGTAAAGACAAGGTAATGCAGTTTGCCTGATCCTCCAGACCAAGGGGTGTGAGGTCACAGCTGCTATCTACATCCTTTAACTTGCTTCTTAGTGTGTTTTGAAAGATTGCCTAGTTTGTTTTCCTTACATTTCGCACTTCAATTGGCGGTGGTTTAGCGCTTGTGACTTTAAATCTTATGTACCGGTGGTCTAAATTTAACTCTTTGTCAGAAACATGCCCTAGTTGAATTAGATTTTGTGCATAGCTGTTTGTTATAGTTATATCAAGAATTTCTTTCCGATTTTTCACTATAAATGTAGGTTTGATGCCCTGATTTACCACATCCAGGTTACTGGCTAGTAGAAACTCAAGCAGTTTATCACCCTTCTCATTTTTGTTCGTACTGCCCCACACTGAATGATGTGCGTTTGCATCAGCACCAATCACCAGTGGTAGCTTGTGCGTGTCACAGTAGGATACTAGTTGTCTCACTTGTTCAGACAGAACACTCAGTGTGTCACCAGGCATATAGACCGATGCAAACACTATAGTTCGCTTTCTCCAATGAGTTAGTATTGCTACTGTATCTTTATCACAGAATTGCAGTAATACTGTTGCTTTGACATTCCTGGATGCTAATATGCATGACCACGGTATGTCATTTGTGTCAGCCAGAAATAGCTGATCTTAGTTCCCGAGCCCTCGTATCACACCATGAATGTGGTAAGGCTCTTGGATTAGAAATATAAAAGAGTGGGAGTGGGGTGGGGTGTGAGAACCAGTGGGGTGCGTTAGACGTGCTTGTCGCACTAACATGGCGTCGCGACAACCTATAAGTGAGGAAGCCTCTGCACGCGCATGGTGCATGGTAATTTGGGTTATGTCAACATGGGGCGGAGTTATGTGTTTGGCTCCTCCCACGTGACCCAACCCGGATGATCGTGGCACGCATAGATTCTAAGCCCCCTCGTTGGAGCTCTCCCCCTCCTTCCCCCTACTACCTTTAGATGCTGAGACTACCTCTATAAATCGGATTTGTCCAATACCATAGTAAAGTAGATGTTTGCAGTTCAGTGGCAAGAGACAGTAAAAGGATTAACAGCTATGAGACCTCTTTTGTCCACCAGATGGTTTTGACTCCGGAAGTGGAGTTCTAGACTCGATTGCTTGTTTGACTTGTTTGGCTCTTTCAGCTTTCAATCGCTTACTTCGGAGTCGAACGGCTTCCTAGTCCTTTTTCTTTTTAGGCTGAGTGTTTTCCCCCTCAGCGGTGTTATAGTACCTAATATATTACAAACTGCTGGTTAAAATGCAGATACTAATTTCGCTAACGCAAATTTAAGGAAATATTGTTGCTAATATTTTTTTAACTATAGATACGTGTGAAATAAAATGTTGACGTGTGGATACCCTTGTTTTCGGCTGTACTCTCTTAAGTATGTTTAAGATTTCTTATTCTATGTTTATCGGACTTAAAAAATTGCTTGTAAAATTTTTTAATATTAAATACACACTCTGTGAGCGTTTGAAGCTCGTTTGCTGTTGCGTACTCTATATTGTTCAGGTATTCTTGTCGCGAACATTTATAGAGGTTATACAAGAACTTATGATATTTTTCAAAGCTGCACAGGTCAGAATTTATAAGGCTGGAGATATTGTATGCTTATAAACTTCAATTTAGTTGATTTTGTTCGACTGAATAGGTACGTTAAGTAAATGGCCTATATATAAATTTCAGTTCCCGTAACTGGAAATATATTATTACGTAGAAACATTTGTGGGTTTAGATATTTAGATGTAAGTCAACCATAAAATGAGAAAAACCACGTCTTGCGCATGCTCTCTCAAAAGCATTAAGCAGCAACATCAGTCAAGCAGGGCAGATTTGTCTCCTTAAAATCTGTATGCAGCTTTTATCTTGAGCCTGGTCAAATAAAACTATATATCGCGTATTTAAATCAATCGTTCTTAGATGTTTTACAAATGTGTTTTGCAGCAACAAGATGATACTGTGATTAAAATGATAAGAAAATTTGCTAAACACTTGATGTACTAAATTCCTTGCTTTTAAATCAGTTTCAATTAAGTTCATCTGGTCATCCAAAATAACTAATCCTGCTCTATTGTAAGCCATTTTGGTTTCAATGGGCTCGCCGTCACCGTTAGTACCACCTAGTAGGTATTGAATTCGATTTATATCAGTAGTAAATACAATAGAATTATCAGTATCTGAAAGCTCTGCAAAATTTGGCTCGTAGTGACTGTAGACATATACCACTTTGCTAATGTAATGCCCTATTAGATTATGACGGTTTTGAATAATCTGAACAGCAAGGCTTGTTTCTTTGCTACCAGTAGGAGAAATGATTTGCATTGTGAATGGATAAATAAGAGTAAAGTCGACAGTATCACTACGAATTTGTGAGGCATTATAACTTTTATTACCGTTAGTAAATTCCATGTTTTTAAATGCAATTGCAATAAATAACTGAAGTCAAGACACTAATTTGTGCTACTTTTAAATAAAATTGTTGCTTACTTTAATAACAATAAATATCATTCACATTTTATAATTAAACAGATCTACAGAATTTCTACAAAACTGATGGCAATTTATTTTGTAAGTATTAATTTGCACTTAATCATGCGGACAATTATACGTACTAGTTTGCAAAAGATTTGGAATAGAAGATAGAAAAATTCCTATTTTTTATCATTTTGGTTGACAGAATTTGTAAATAAGTTTAAAAACTGTTTAAATGTTAGTCCTATACTACGAAAATAAATAAAATACAAAACATATCTACCACAAAGTAAAAGTTTTCTAGATTGAAGTACTGTACAGTTTTCAGCAACAATGTGCTTGGCAGGCCATTGCACATGCGGATAGCGTGTAATGTGATGACAATAACTGTTGATATACTCTGCACTATTTGCTGAAAGAACGTTCCATTTTATCCAATGAAGGCCTTTGTGAGATATCTTCTCATTATTTTGAATTATATACAATGCATAGGTTAGTTTGCTATCTAATGTAGCTTGGTTTGCTACCTCAAGCGCCTCCAATAGTGTATTAGCTGCAACAACAAAGTACAGTGTTCTAGGCTTTGCTTTATTTAGCAAGATTTCCAAACCGTGTTCCAATGACCCAGTGTTTATTGAATGAGTTGTATCTGTAAGAAATTTATTTAACATTGAATAATAACAAGTAAACGTTTTGTCTAAAATTACTAACAATTTACTTTATATAACCCAAACCTTATCTTCACTATACCTAATTTAGCCTGTGTGTATAACTAAGTTTAATAGCAGTAATAATGTTAAATCAAATTATTACGTTGTACATTCACCGATTTATTATAACCTCTTTGTTTCGATTTATTTCCAAAACTGACTGAAACTGAGAGTATAGGACTGCTGTTAAGGACTCGCTCAGATTTGCTTTAAATCGCATTGATATTTTTATTTGGCCTTTTCTATTGACGGATAATGCATCAGATTGTATCGGTAAAATTTGAAACAAGTAAAGTACTTTTTCGTTAAGAAAAACCTCTTGTGGTATTTCATTGCTAAGTGCTAGATTAGCTGCACTCTTTTGTAGGCTTTAAAGTGCAAGTTAAAAATTGTCGTGTCCCCTACCAGCAGTTGATTTAAAACGGACAGGTAGAATTTTAAAGTCCACAGTTTCAGCATTCAGAGTAACAACAATTTTACACACGTTTATGTGTTGAAAATTAAAAAAAGATTTTGTCAAGTTCTTCATATATCCTTTAAATGATACAAGACCCAATATAAGTAATTCTAAATTCTAGTAATGGCCCATTAATAGCGTTTTTAATATTGTGACTTAAAACTCCGAAAAGAATAACAAAATTTCCAAATTGTGTTTCTCGCAAGGGATACTTGAATGTTCCTTCACTGTTTAAAAAACCCAAATGTTTATTTGTAAGAATACGTGCAACACTTTGTTTTTTTACAGATTTTAGCATCCATAATATCAACACGACAGGGGCATCTTTCTGTGAAACCTGTTCTTGTATCTGTTTTACAGTCAATACACATTTCTGGGATTGATCTTCCTAATAAAATGCATATGTCAACGTCACCAGGAAGAAATTTGGTTTGGTTAAAAAGTGGCGCATCTAAACGTCCCAGCAACATAAACAGCTAGCTTTCTTTCGATATCTCATATCGTGCCTCAAAGCTACTGTCATCAGTTGTAAATACCTCTTGTTTGTCGTTTCCCAAGTAAAGCTAGTCTAACAATTCATTACTTTTTTTTAAAGGGCTGCTTGATAAATGGCGTCGCATGTACGCTGTTATTGCATTATGTTATGTTGTTACCAAAGTCAGTTATTAAAGTACTATTTATATAAAACTCTATTTTCGAAAACATTGAACAAAAGAACAAGCACGACGGGGCTATAATGTCGTCTTTTTCTAAAGGTTTTCCATCTGCAAGTACAAGTCGGCACGTTATATTAAGAAAGGAATCATGTAGGTTGATGTATTTTTCAGGAATTTCAATTAAATCAAAGATTAAAGGATTTTCTGTGTCTTTTGTAGCTAAGATTGGAAAATAAGTAAAATATGCGCCAGGATCTTAAAAACTTATATTTGTCAAAGGCAGTTTCTCTAGGAGTAAGTTGCTTTGTATTAATCGTTGACTTCGTTCAAATATTGTTGTATTACTGTACACTGCTGTAGGGTCTATGATTATTTAGTTGTATATTTACCAAGTTGAATTATCTACGTGTGCATACACGTCTTTCACGTCTTCTTCCGGCACCAATTTGTGTTCTTGTACATCTTCTGCGCTGTCGTCTATGTGGACTGACACGTGACACACGTATGCGCCTTAATTTACTGCTAATCTGTCTAAATCCAGTAGTTCTGCGTCTACGCCTTCTGCTAACTGCTCCTGGTTATATGCAGTCTCAACTGCATTATCACTACTGTTGCTTAAACCACCAAAGGCGTTGGTTTTATATTCGTAGTTTTCTTCAAGATAGTGCCCTGCTTCATCAACTGGTAAACAAGATATTTTGCTCATGCTAGTCGTTACGTGGTCTGAAGTGTAATTTGACAACGGTTTGGCTGGGTAGCTTAGTAACAATTGTATTTTGCAAATCACTTTTGTCTGTGTTTGTTGTTGATTCTTTTATCAAACTTATTGTTTCATCTGCTAACTCAATTGGATGTCCAAATTCGTTTTTAAGGCTTATTCGTAAGAACTGTATGTGTTAATCCTTCAAAGGTAGATAATGTTATGTTTGGAATTCGTGTTTGGTTTCCGTTTTATATTCGTAAGTTAGATCAACAGATCTTAGCAAGGAATACATTTTTGATGCGTAGTATTGATTTTTTACAATATTGCATAAAACAAGTAATCCTCTTGCAGGGACAACATGAGTTGTAGGTTCTATCTCTTCTTGCCCTTCGTAAATTATTTCTTCTTGTTCGTCTTCTTAAACTAATTTAGGGCGGATGCTTGCTTTTGTTTGTTTTTGAAAAATAAACTCATCTGTAAATCCCAAATACCTATTTAATCGTACAGGTAATTGGATGCTTATATCTTCTCGAAGGTCTAGCGCGCTAAGGATTCCTGCAGTCAGATCAAACTGAATTTGAGTATCAGACAACAAGTACTGTGGAAATGTCAAATTCAATTCATGCACAACGAAAATGGCATCAAGTTCTGTTGGTTCATTTATTGTCATTAAATTGGCATATATATTACAAAATAAGAAATACATATATTTTAGATCCACAATTTGGTCGTACGCGTCAAAATTGAACTCAAAGTCTGATGTATAATGTCTATTGTATAACCTATCTTGCATAAACCCTAAGCAAGTCCCAAGTTCACTTGGTATAACTGCGTATTAATTAGGTTTTCCAGTAAATATTAAAGTGCATTTCTTTTCCGTCATCACTGAATCAGGAATTGTGAATGATAACTGACGATCATTATCTTGGAGTAATTCATTTAACCTCTCAAAGTATGTTTTGTAGTTCTTGTCTCCTACACTGTTATCTCTACGGAATGGCATAGTACATTCATATCCTTCGTGCACAGTTATAATGTTTGACATATTCTAATATTCTTCTGTTGTGAATTTCAGGTTCGTATTTAATGAAATAAATTCAAAATCTGCATCAGTTGTATTTTTGTAGCATGAGAATAGGCCTGCTAAGAATCTGAATTGATCAAAATGGAATGCACTAGCAAATTGTTTAGTTATCTGAACTGAAAGTAATTGCTTAGTTGTAGTAATTATAAATTCAGTCCTTGACAACAACGGTTTGCTTTCGATTACTTGAAACTCAATTTGCATTACAAAGTTTTGTTCTGCTATGAAATCCATAAGCTTCTGCATGAATTTTATATATGACGTTTCAGTTTTTTTGAAGGTGATTGTTTTCCTAATGCTTGGTAACGCATCTAGAAAAGGTTTACTAGTTTCAATAACACTTGTTGTTTCAGCGTTGCCTTTGTAGTTCAAAATGGGTTTTTCTATAACTGGTGTATCTGCAGAACGTTGTTGTCATTTTGCAGGTGAAATATATAAGTTGCATGCCACAGTAACTTCTGACTGTTCCTCTAAATGGTACCTTGGGCTTACTAAGCCAACTTCATAATTTATTAAATTTATATGATGTGGGAGTAAAGCAAAAAAGTTGTTGCTTGCATTTCCTGGAAAAATATCTAAATCCTGATCATTTCTTATAGTAATAAATATATTATCTAATGAATTGTTCTTTAAAAGTGAAGAAAGGATCGTTTAAGACGAACCATAACAGCAGGTATTAGCCATGACGTGTCTGTCGCAGTATACTTGTAGAGGCTGCAATTGTTTAATTGACTTAAACATATACTTTATTATAGTTATGCTAATGCAAGTTCGTTTGAATAAAATATTCCTTGAATAGAATCATGTGATAGATCTTCTATGGAATAAACGATTAGTTTTCTTTCAGTATGTACACCAATAACTCAAAATACTTCTAAGCTGTATTAAGATGTGTATCCTGTAAGTTTAAATATCATAATAATTAAATTTAAAGAATGCATTTGTTATATATAGTAGCTCATAAAAGGTTTATTTTTTTTCAAATCTATCTTACCTTTTTCAAATTGAAGTTTAGATTTAGATATCCTGACTAGATCATTTATATGAAACTAAGGTTTTTCTGTTGCTGATGACTCGTTAATAAGGTTTGAATATATGTTTTCCCAAACCGTGTGTTCGTTTAATTTGTTGACATCGTTGGGCGCTTTCTTTATAACGCTGTGCCACGTATTGTTATATGAATTTGTGAATGCTTTCGAAACGTTTGTTATTCAGTTAGATTTTTTGTACTCAATATATCTGTTTATTCGCTCAAGTAGTGTCATGTTGTATGAAACAATATATACATTACAAACAATATTATACGCAATGTTTACCGAATTATTTATAAGCACGTGAAACAATAATTACAAAATACATTATAGTTCTCTTAAGAAGACTTGCTTTTATTTCGGTATACACGTTGTAAGGTTTAATTTTGTTTTGGTTTTAAAATTTTAACAATTCTTTTGCTCGAAACTTTAGACCTATTTAAAATACATGCAAACATGTTGGCTGCTTTCAATATTAAAACACGTTAACTTTTTTGTTCACATACAGGTAATTTAAATATATTTCTAGCAATTATTTACATGCTTACGTAGTACCTTGGTCAGAAAACAGAAATATTGGCTTTGCGTTTGCCTGCCTAAATATGCTTTTTATAGCAGCAATAACGCGTTGAGGAGGGTTTTTTTAAAAAATCTCGTATATAATTTTTTTGAGAGAGCATCAACTACAAAAAGGATGTACTTGTTATTAAGATTTGCTTTCACAAGTTCATTGCCAAGAACTTTTAAGTCGGCAACTCAAATTTCATTTATAAAAATAACAATAACTTTTATTCGTCTGAATTTTCTTATAATTAGTCGATGCAAGCTGTATGTTTCAAGTTGTTGCAATTCACGATCTACGTGTTTGCGGTTTCGAAAATTTGGGTAAGCTCTGAGAAACGACGCTAATTCTCCATAGCTTCCTGCAAGTCTTTGATTTAAATAGGAGCGGCGTATTCCTGACGACATGCTGTCTTTGCTTCGTATTTACAAATGAAACTAATTGCAATAGTATTATTAATTATATATTAAAAATCTAGCTTATAACTTATAAAATGATGCCTTGGGCGGATCTTTAATGATGGAACTCAAGTTTGTAAAGACGCTGTTCTTCCAAAATAATGTTTTTAATACTTCTAGCTTATCTCTTCCATCCTTAAACATTAGGCGCTCATTCCTAATTGTATCGTCCAAAATCATAATATAATTAAATGACATAAATCTTGACAAAGCAACATAACTCATGCATATAAATAATTCTCGTGAATCCAGTTTGATACATCTTCGTGCAAGTGATAGGCCCAGACAGCTGTGGAACGTCGTAGCATAGTTGACCTGAAATATATAGTTAAACTTATGTTAGACATATTAGTATTGTTTCAGTTTATAATATACAAATGAATCAATCTACAACCTCGAGCGGAAACTGTCGGATTCGGACATCTTTATTTGTAGCGTTGCACGTAACATACATTGTTTTGCGGTAAATAGGAATTCCTTTGCCACGACAAGATACATAATAGTTGTCTACTGTGTTGTATAAGAAATCAACAAAAATAGCTTTCACATATTATGCCAGTTTTTTCTATTCTTCCATTTGTCGTATATGATGTCAACTACTGTTCCTTGAGATCCATTAGTTAATCCAATTCGCGTATCAACATTCGTTGTTAGAACAACTGGCACGTCATAATCAAGTTCAATGCAATCAAGATCCCCTTGAACTCCGGGACAGTCGTCAGGAAATTCAGGGAGAATGGTCACATAGTTGAGGTGCCGCAATCGCATCAATAACCTTGATAAATAAATTACTGTAAGCACAATGCACATTATTTGCTACATATTATTATGTATCTTGCAATTTACCGGTTGTGTTCTCGAACGTCCCGATTCCACTGAAATACATGAATAGAATTCTCAAATGCTGTAACGTCTGAAGCTGTTAACTGTGTTTTCAGCACACGTTTACGTCTTCGACGCAGCAATATCATGTCATTGGTAGTTGTGTCCCCGTGGCGTAATCGCATTAGGAATTTAAAATACAGGCGAGAGTCTAAATTGTCCCCTGGCTGACGGAACTGAACTTTTAGATTAAAAACCGTTGTAAACGTATGAAATATTTCACGCGTATTGTGAAATTCTTGCAAGGAGTTTTCCTCGGTATCAGTTGGATAAACCGTATAGAATGGAACATTACAAACACATACACTCTGATGCAAGTCTCTAAATAGGTGATTATCTTTTGCTGCAAACGGAATGTGACCTCTTTCAGGATCAGCGAGTCTTAAAAATTTATCAACAAATGCAAACATGTGGAATTCAATAAGGGAGTACTCGTCCATTACAACGCATTGTACATTTTTAAATTCACTTATAGTTTGCAATGTAAGTGCATGCTCAAGTAGTCCGATGTAAGTCTCGCATGAATAAGGTTTAATGCTTAAGCATTTGTAAAACGTTGTACCTTTAATTAGAAACGATGAAGTTCTCGTGAATGCACACAGCTTAAACTAAAACTGATCAAGTGAGCTTTGCATTTTCTGTTCTAAAATATACCCAACATGCATAAGATTTTTGCTTTTGCCACCACCAGCTTTCCTTTTACAATCATTCTAAGTGAATCTGCATACCTTTGTTCATTAGTCAGCCTGAGTCTGTGTTGCAAAACGTCTAAAATATGTTGTTGTTTAGCACTCAGTTGATTGTACGATATATCTGGTGCTTCATTTAATCGACTACTTGGAGCAAGTATCGCAAGCCAGGCTTGGAAATCATAGTCAAATAAAGATTCCATACACACTGACTTTGTTGTAACAGCATCCGTTAAATAGCATTTGCAGTTAAATTTGCTATTTACTTTTTTACTTAAATCAAACTTGTAAAAGTATCTAAAGCACAATCGGTGCAACGGACTGAATGCAAAATAGTAGTAGAGGGGAGGTATTTCTATCTCACCTTCATTAAACCGTGTCTTCACAAGTTTTAAAAACGCATTTGGATTTTCTTTGCATTTCACGTTACAGCACTTAATATCAAACGCTTAAATAGCGTTTTGCTTGTCATGCGCGTACGGGACTAGACGTTTATGAGCAAATTTTGGCACATACTTTCTTGGAACCCATTGCTGAGTATCAGCCGTGTTTGCATCCCATACTGTAGTTATTTTTTTTGTTCTTCTGTTAACTAGTTCCTTGCATTTCTTACAGAAATCAATAAATTCAATATCTCTAAATGTACGACGCTCACGGCAATTATTAGAGAGTGGCGCAATAATATTACTACGGTCCCGTATAAAAATTACAGTTTGACAAAACTTGCAGTAAACTAAAATTATTTTCAGTTTCACAAACTATTTAAAGTTGTCAACGCCTCAGCAGTCTTCACACTGAATTCCACGTGATCCACGCACTCGCAGTAGTTGACTCACTTTTACAACAAGTAACTGTTCGTTGCAAACTTGGCAGTAGTACTCGTCAATATTAGTTTTCTTGATTTGTCGTTTTCTATAAATAATTGAAAGTGCAGGTTCAGTCCAATCACATTTGTCACAAAATAAAAAGCACAATTGGTCATTTCCAATCACAATAAGATTTGGGTGACACTCAAAACAATATTGTTTTTGCTGTTCACAATTACCGCGGATCGAACTAACGCAGTAATAATAGTCGTGAATAAAACTACCTGGAGCCTTTATATTGATTCAGAGTTTTAACAAATGTGTGGCACAAATTACTTAAATTTGTTTCATGAACTTAAGTAGTTAACGTTTTCTTGAGTTGTGTAACAAGAAATGATAGCTATAGCAAACTTTGTTCAAGTAGCAACTTAACAAAATAGGCGTGTTGAATTTAACCAATCGACACAATAACATTAGGCACCACTACGCCTATCTACAAAGTTCTTGAAGATTCCCAATGATTTGTAATGAAAACATTTAGAACATTCTAGAGATGTAATCTTGCGCACACATTTTATTGGCTAATAGAAAAGCACAGGGTGGTTTATTTAAATGTGTGGATTCATTGTTCTCTATAAATATACCCTACGCCATTGCTTAAAATATTAAAATCAAAATGATTTCTCACAAACACACAACCTACAGTTAAAAAAGTTATTGCTTAGGAAGTTTTCATTTGACATACAACTGTCGCGGGAGTTCGGATTAGATTTAATGGGAGACAGACGTGTCATTTTATTCCTCTGATAGATTACCAAAAAAAAGGAGGAAAAAACAACACCACGATGTTGAAAGCTACACTAAAAGGTGAAGAAAAATTGTGCAAAAAAGTGTAAATATAAAAAGAAAAATATTTTCAAGCACAAATTAGTGAAAAGTGAATTTTGGACCTAAAATATTGCACATATAAATTTAGATGACTAAAGTAAAATACGCCAAGGCCATATCAACCGCTGCTCAGTGTAGCGATAAATAAAGTACATGTCAGCTCGTAAGTTTATCAGCGGAATTAAAAACTCAGCATTAGGGACTAATAAAAATTCACAAAGTGCAAGTGTCAGCCAAAGTAGCAGTGAAAACAAAGCAAATACAAACGAGAGCGATCAACAGAAAAACGCAAAAAGACAAGCTACCAGCCCACCGCAGCCTGATACACCTATAGTAAGTAAACGTATACCAACAGATCCGAATTCATATACCGACACAAACCAAAGCAACAACATGCCGCAAACTTCAACACCTACAGTTACACTCAACTCAATAATGGAAACTATAACCAAAAATCATGAAACGTTGACAAAAAATCATGAAGCAGTTACTGAACAATTGAGCAAGCTGGCAGCTGTAAGCGAACAAATTCCACTAATGAAAAAAAGTATTGAAAGGCTACATTGGCAACAAGAAGAAATATGTCGAAGAATCATCAGTAAGGATATTATGATTTTTAATATGGTAGAGGACGAAAAAGAGACTCCAATGCAAACTGACTCAAGGGTCCAACAGCTCCTGGAAAAATTAGATATTCATGATGTCGAAATTGATGAAGCAAGACGTATAGGAAAACCAAAATCAGGAACATCAAGACCAATACAAGTCCAGCTGCTCAGAAAGAAAGACAAATATACAATTATTGAAGCCAAAAAACACCTGAATGATAACAAAGAAACTAAAAAAATTGAAATCTCATTTGCACTGACTAGAGAAGAGCAACGCATACAAGGAATTCTCATCCAACATGCAAAAACTATAAAACAGACTACTCCGGCAATTAAATTCTACACCAGGTCATCGACACTCTACATCGATAATGAAGGAACAAAAACGGCGTACAGAATTAATGAAAAAAATGAAATAATACAACTGCAGCCCTTTTGACTTAACTAAGCTTAGCAGAATGAAAACATCAGCAATGAATAATACAGAACAAGCAAATTATGAACCACACAGCAATCAGATAAGTCCAAACCATATAAATTATAATAGTATTAAAAATAGTAATGTAAGTAGTATAGCGTTAGTATCTAATAATATAAGAATACAACCTAGCATAACAGATACTGTCTCTAGCTCATCAACAGAAACTAATAGAATCAAAAATAATTATAAAGTATTAGGTAGCAGCATACATACAAATAAAAATATGCAAACTCTACAACATACAATAAGTATCATATTCTGGAACAACTTTGGCATAAATACACTGCTCACAATAGACACAGAGGACCAATATACACTACAAAACACACACGCGATACTATTGACAGAAACGTGGATGACAACAACAGAATGCACACAACACATAAAACTATCATCCCTCTTTCCATCACACACAATTAGGTTCACACCAGCCATACAATCAACTAGTGGGAGAGCTAGTGGGGGCCTGGTTACATTAATAAACAAGAACTTATATAAAAATATACAAACGTATGACACTCCGAACTATATGCAATCAACGTATATATCTACGAAACAAACTAGAGAAGAATTTATATTTCACAATATATATCTAAACCAAAGCGTAACAGAAGAAGAAATAATGAAAATGATGGAAATAATAGAAAACTGTCAGGCAGATTATCCCTACTCCAACGCAATAATATGTGGCGACTTTAATGCCCGCGTGGGCCAACTAGGACAACTCGAAGAAAATCAAATAGATAAAACTCAATATGTCGCCATTGACAGAAGGTCAGCGGATCACACAGAGAACAGAAGAGGAAAACTTCTTATAACTCAAATGGATTACAACAATTTAATCTTAATGAATGGACGTACTCAAGGAGACCGAGATGGTCAATACACACACATTAGCAGTCTAGGAAATAGTGTAATCGATCTGTGTTTCATTTCTATGGAACTTATAAATTCAGCTGTTGAACTAGAGTTCCTAAACATTCCAGCATCAGACCATAAATTAGCTAAATTAACACTCAAAACTAATGAACGGCTAACCCAAGTAACCAAACGACAATCAAACACTAAAATAAAGTGGAAAAACGAAATGAAAGAAACATACCAACAAAAACTCGCGGACCACACATATTACACTACAAACAACGCAACATATAGCGAAATAAGAAACAAAATACATGCTACTGCTAAAGAATTAGGAATGACTTCATTTATCCCAGCTATCCCAAATAAAATCTGGTTTGACAAAGAGTGCAGACAGACAAGAAAAAACACAATACAAGCCATGAAAAACGCTCGAAAAAAACATTGGAACCTAAAGGAAGGGGAGAAATATATTCAAATGGTTAAAATATATACAAATCTCAGGAAGCAAAAAAAAGGGAATATTGGATGAAGGCCGTTAACACGCTACAAGAAACGCGAAGCCAACACGAATTCTGGGAAGCAATAAAAAAATTTCGGCAACAACCTGGCATACAACACAACATAGGCAACGATGATTCGAAAACGTTCTATGGAAACATGCTCCCACCAAGATCACAAAAGGTGGAAGTAGCCACCCCAAGCGTCGAAGAAATGGATAAAGAGATTACAAAAATCGAACTACAGAAAGTAATATCATACCTGAAAAATAACAAGGCACCAGGACCGGATCAAATTACAAATGAATTTTTGAAAAACATTAAACCTACGGATATTGAGCCAATTCTATTATGCCTAAACACAGCACTGAGAGAAGAAAAAACACCTGCTGAATGGGCAGACACCGAAACAATCATGCTTCACAAAAAAGGAGATCCTAACCTACCAATAAACTACCGACCAATTGCACTTGCGAACACAATTGCTAAACTATTTACACTAATAATTAACTTTCGACTATCAACGTGGGCAGAAAAAAACAATATACTACCGGAAGCTCAAGCTGGATTTCGGAAAACACGAAATTGCCAAGACCACATATTCACACTGGCAGGACTTATTCAAACGACATTACATAAACCAAAAAATAGCATAAAAACAGCACTTAAAAGACTATATGGGCTTTTCATTGACTTTGCTAGAGCCTTTCCATCTATCTCTCATAACAAACTGTGGAAAAAACTAGAGAAAATAGGAGTCAGCTCAAAAATAATAAACACGCTGCAATACCTATACGCACAAGCGAACACAAAAATTAGGCTACGCAATGGACACAGTGATAAAATTGAAATCACAGAAGGACTACTACAAGGGGATCCACTATCACCACTGCTATTCTCATTGTATATAAGTGACATTGAAATAATTCTACAAAATTCAAAAATATCAGGAGTAGCAATTTCACTACTATTAATGATCCATATTCTGCTATTTGCTGATGATATGGTAGTTACATGCAGAACAGCTGGGGATCTAAAAAGAAAAATATTACTGCTTGAAAAATATTTTACGAGGCTTGGACTAGAACTAAACATCTCAAAAACAAACATAATTGTATTTAGAAGAGGCGGAAGGCTGGAAAATAACATGAAATTTTACTACAAAGGAGACGAAATTAAGCTTGTGAATGAGTATACATACTTAAGAGTAATTTTCATTACAACAGGGCTGTCTAAGAAACAGTTACTAAAAGCTAAACATAAAGGAAACGCGGCGAGTAATCAAGCAATGGCTACTATTCGCAAAGGAAACATTTAAAAATTCCATGACATATATACACTATTCTAGAGCACGGTAAAATCGACGGCAATGTACTGCTGCGCTATATGGGCACATCCGTTTCTTTCTGAAATGGAAACAATCCAAAACAAATTCTATCGGCAAATACTGCGAACCAACAGAATGCTACCTAGCTCTATTATAAGAACAGAAACAGGAAGGCAACCGTTAGCAATTAGTGTATGGGAACAAACATTTAATTTCATCCACCATACAATGGATCTGCAACCAACCAGATACTCTAAAATTATATTTGAAAAACTTCAAACCACAGCACAAAATGTAAATATGACGTCAAAAGATAACTAGGTAAATTTTATATACAACAAACTACTAAAATATGGAATTGCTGACTGCATATATGCGGAAGCGGAGGAATTTATTAATAATAAAGAGATATATATCATGATTATTAAAGAAATAGAATACGAAGAAGACCAATATAATCTGAAATCATCAAAATACTATCCACACTACCAACTATACCCTGCATTCATGAATGTATCCGCTCCAAATTTAAAATGGAAAGTCAACAAAAAGATAAATATATTCTTTACACAGCTAAGACTAGAGGAAATACATATCCAAGAGAAAAATATTCTAATAAAAGTACCAAAACAGAGTGAAGGAGAGAAATGCAAACTATGTAACGAAAATAAAATAGATGAAATAGTTCATTTACTTACAGACTGTACACAATTTGAAAAAACAAATACTAAACTGAGAAAGCTCGGATGGGAAGCTGACTATATAAGTAACCTGTCAAATCCTAACCTCACAGAACCTCACGAAATCTATAAAGTGATTACTGACGGCCTCAGACAAAGACAAAATATACTTAACTCTATTAACCTGACCAGAGATACAACACATAACCTACAAGATACCACCATGAACACAGCAGTAACGTAAGCCAAAAATTTCAAAATTTCAAAATAATCAGTGCATAAGCTATTGTAGAATAAAAAACATTTTCTTGAGTAGTCTTCATTCTTGAGAGCCAGAACAGTCAAACAAAACTCCAACGGGAGACAACGGTATTAGTATAAGATAATATAAGGATAAATTCATAATATATATAAGTATAAATAATAGGAATATAACTTATAGAAAATAATACTACAATTTAAATAAAACACAAATTTCATATAATATTCACCTTCACTGTAGACAAGATTTAGAAAAGAGACTCATACAATCCATCATAAGACGATTAACACAAATAGTGGAACTGCGGCATAAGAAATGTAAGACAGGATAGCAATAGTACTCAGAGGGTTCCACATAAATGAATATAAATCAAATAAAACAAATACACATTTTATATGTAATTAAATGATACACGGTTTGACACAGAAATCAGAAATTATTGCAGTGATAAAGTACACAAGAATATTTTAGCACACACTCAAAATACTAATTGGTAGGTAGAAATAAATCCGGACGTCCTGGTGGTACGGTAGCTAAAATATTGCATAAATAATAATATAACAGTATAAATAAAAATATTACAGTGTAAACAGAAAATATGATACACCACTTACCTGTTTAATCTGGGTTTTGAGATTAGGAGAAGGAAAAAACGAGATACAATTCAAAAAATAGTCACACGAGTAAAAAAGAAAAAATTTTAATCCATGGAAAAATTGTAGCTCGCGCCTATAAGCCAGACCTGGTTCTTATAGCTGCCACTAGATGGCGCAAAAATCGCACAGGCAAGAAATAGGGTAGAAAAATTAATCTGAAATATAACTGGTGGCTAATAAGTAACAAATATTCTATGCTATTCTAGTATCGCAATCTTGGCTGTAATGACGATGGTACTTCAAACCCAATCCTTCACGGCAACTGCGGGGATAGCCCATATGACATGGACTAAACCGGCTACAAACACTTATAAAGGATCTGCAGACACAATTACCATTACTTGGATAGCAGTCGGCGGAATTATAGCAACAATCATTATTATTGCGATTGTAGTGTATTGCACTAAAAAGATGAAATACAGGGCAATCCCCCAACAGACAAAGCAGTCTAACCAAGAGGCAGTCTAAGACACAACAATAATAATTTTCTTAAAATAAAACAAAATCCATACATAAATTTAGAATGTAAGGGTGCAAACACTCAGGGTACATATTACACATACACAACATATATATATTATAATTAGAGAATAAGATTAGAGTATAAGAATAGGTTAAGATTAAAATTGACAATATACGATTTAAAAACAATCCGAACTCCAAAATATAAAATATTGAATTCAATGTATATGATAATAAAATGTTAATAAATTCAGGGCCATGGGATGAGTCCCACAGAGCCCTTATTGTGAAACTAAACTAAACTAAACTAAACTACAACTGTCGCAATGAAAACCTCCCAAAAACGATCTTTTGACAATATTTTAAATTGTGACACAAAAAAGCAACAAAAAGATCCTAACAATCAAACAAACGACCAATTAAATGCTGTTAGATCCATGAATAGTGACAATGAATGTGACAAGGAGACAACCTGCTACCGCACGAATTCAAGCTCAGCAGAAATGGAAAAACACACATCACTCGGGAACGGCAGAAAGAGTTAAGTACATATTTTGTATCTAAATTATTATGTGAATAAAGGCTTAAAGTGTCGAGCTACGTTTTATAAGAGTCTAATATAAAATATGCTTTTATAGGATTACAAATGCTAAGCAAGCAAATTACTCCAAAAGCGTCACTCACACCGTTTGAAACACAAGGCACTCATCCAATTACAGAAATGCTGTACTCATGGGGCAGCTCTGAATCAATGAAAATCCAGCAACGGTTGGAACGAGAGAATGCGCAACGACAGAACGACAAAGACTGATTCTACGTCAAAAATGACTACCCTGCAAATTGAGATTTTTTCAAGGGTATTAACTGCTTTGTTGTTGGAAAAGATATTTATGCTCAGCAGAAGTATAAAGTTAACCCTGGGCTGTCCTACTATCACTTTGGGCGTGAAAATTCTGGTGTGATGCATAGCCGAATCAAGTTCACAACTTTTGAGTCCCATTCCATCATTAATTTTATTTCTGAAATACTAAATCAGTACAAAAATCACATAGCTTCAGAAAAAGAAGAAACCCAGTTGCTTCCTTTTTTCAACAACGATCCTGAGCGCGCAAAGCAAAAACGAAAAACAAGTGACAAACAAGCGAATATCAAATTTTGGAGCGAACCAGATCTTGCACTGTCTAGTGTGCGTCCTCAGCTGACACGCGACAATCTCACAGGCGCTTACGTTTTTCACATTAATGCAAATATTACTTACGCAATCATGATTAAAAAGAAATGGGTTGGCTCTGTCATTTCATTTACGCTGCCGGAAATGACCGCACTCAAAAACTTCCTCACAACTCTAAATGAAAAAATGGCCCCACTTGAGACTCAGATGGAACTTGTGAACTAATCGTTCTGTCCGCTGTACAGTCTTAAACCAAAAGTGCCATGTGACTTGAGCAGCAATGAAGTTGCAATAACAAGCGCAGCTAAGGCTCCCTCTACTTCTACGAGCTCTGGAAAGGACACAAAAAATATTGACAAATACGCTGTTTTGCGAGCAATCGACGCCGCTCTTGCAAGACGTGACGCTGAAGACAAAATGATTGATCAAGAGCACATGAAAAAACTTGAAACAATTGACAGCAATTTTTGTTGGTGCGACGAGAGCGAAAACATGTTCAGCGACATCTCTGATTCTGATTGCTAAATAGTGGCATTTAAAAAGTTTGATAATAACTTGATTTTTTAATATTTTTACACTTGTATCAATGGTTTTCAATGCCTTGTATACATAATTATTAAATAATTTCTGCGTTGTAATAATAAGGCTTGTTATAAAATGTAAACTTTTACTTTTGGCGTTTTAATAATGCATATTTAATTTATGTGCCTTGGGCAATCTCTATACAGTTATATATAACAAAAGGTATGTCCTTGTACACATCTATGTTTCAATTAAATAAATAAGCACTTTAAGATGTAGCAACTAACAAAAAATGTAATTCTGTAATATTACGTACACTTTTAACATATTATATGGGTAGTTTGTTAAACTTTACATTAACACTTTTGAATTTCATTTTAGTAGGCATTTTAAGTTTTAAAATTATTGCCTGACTAATTGTGGATTTTTTATAAATTCAATTTGTTTTTACGCTTCTAAACATAACTAACAGCTGATTGACACGCTAAACATTTAATTGTGTAAATGTTTTTTTCAATTTACAAGTAATGCGCCTTTGTACAGCAATTTCACATTTGTTTGCAATGTTTACTTACATTATTTAAATAATTAAAATCCGTACGCTAGATAACAAATGCATAGTATCTACCTTATGTATTTATTTTATTTTATTTGCACGTTACGCGTAATCTGTAATAGAAATAGTATCAAATTTATCTGCCCATGAATGAAATTATTATTTTTAAGGCTCAATATGTAGTTCACCTTGAATACCACATAGGTTTAAAAACATGGAATAATTAAAACAAATTAGTTTGAGCTTAAAAAAGGTATAGAATATGTAAAACAAAATTATTTTCACTTAGTGAACTTAAGTTTAACTGTCGAATAATTCAAGTTTTTTTTTAAATCATGGTATTAAATTCAAACTACAATACCTCTAAGCTGTCTTCTAATGCAGAGTTTTAAGGGTGATTAGACAATACAAATCAATAATAAATTTAAAATTATTTAAAATTTGAGTATTTGATGCTACTTATCATGAATTTTATCATTATATGGTCATAAATAGAACTCATACGTGAACTCAATACATAGCACACAACATTAAAAAACAAAAGTTATCAATAGATGGACAATGTTCAATGGCAGTGAGCGAATCTCAACTCCGTTTTCAGCTGAAGACCCAGGTTGTGCAATTTTATTTTGCTGTGAGGATCTTATAATGACGTCATCGTCAGCTGGGTATGTCACAATTGGTTCAGATTGAAAGTACCTCACTTGTCTTGCGTTAGCACTGCACCCAGGTGTGAAATGCTTGGACATATCCCAGAAGCTGGAAAACATTACTGAATTTGAAAGCCCCAATAGAAATGCAGTATTTTTCTGTTCAGGTGCTGGTTGTGGCTGGGTGCCTAATCCGGGCAAATTCAAGGTAGGACACTCAAACGTCCCTGACGACTGCTGGAAATCAATAGGATGCAGCAAGTCCTTATATAATAATAAAAATTTATTCATTGGGTCGATTTAACTGAAGTTCATACAACCAGACTCAACCAGTCACTGTGGGTGAGGAAATAGGAGGCTACCGCGTTAGATCGTCTCGGTCTTTGTACCCTTTCACCTATCCCCGTTCCCTCCTCCACAGTAAAGGAGTCTCATTCCCTAGGCCCCTACAGTAAGTAGTGGTCACTAAGGAGCACTGAAGGAGATTGGGTTTCAATCAACCATCCAGTGACGTTTACCGTACAACACCGGGCCGTAAACGATTAGCAGTGGCCGAGGATTGAACCAGGATCTGAAACTGTGAATTTCGTTACAGTCTGCAGTCCTAACCGCTCACCCAAGCACGCCTGCTTGCAAGTCCTTATATGACCCCCCCCCCTAATAGTAGTTGATGGATTTGAATACTTGAGGCTCAGTATTTGACAATCTAGATTATACAAATGTGATGTCTTATAATTTTTACTAGAAATTTGAATTGCGCTCTTATTTATTTTTTTTTAAACTATTATACTCTACATTTCAATAATTGTCACCTTGAGGATGCGCCACTACTTGGCGTTCATGTCGCGATTTGTCATCTCATGGGACATAACTACAAAGACAGTATACGTTGTGCCTAGTGTGTTGTAGGATGGGGAGTTTTGGTGGTGGTGGGGAGTGTGTGGGTATAGGGAAATGAGAAAGACAGAGTTTGGGAAAGTATCGGGGAAGGTTTAGAAAGATACATGGCAAGGAACGGGAAGTAATATGTGCAGATATGGAAGTAATGAAAAACAGGAAGATATGTGGGAAGCAATGATATATAAAGATATAATGGTATGCATTGGGAGACAGGGGCTAGAATTGATATATTCAGTCAATAATGCAATATTTTAATATAGTAATTATATTACATGAATCCGTGTACGTAGGTAGGTCCTGTGATTTGCCTTGTGTTGTATGCTAATTGTAGGAATAAGTATTTACATTTTATTTCTTTATTTGAAATTTTCTTGCTAAACCGACACAATTAACATTAATATTTGCATAATGGTTTTCAGTATTTTATATTAAACTTAAGGTAAATATTTACACAACGCAAATACAGTATTTACACATATATACATCTCACAATATAGACGTTTTACAATTAATTTGTAATTTTTTAAATTTGTAATAATTGTATATTATTAGGCTAACATTAAATACATAGTGCTACTTATAATTAAACTAAAAACTATAGTTGTTTACAAAAGCTTACACACACATTAATTTTGTTTCTTAACTAAAATTAATATTTACAAAAGTTGTTTTTACAATATTTACATATTTACAAGTTTGTTTTTTATGCATGTAATGTTGTAAAACAAGTTATGTCCTACGTAAATCAACATGACTCAACGGTAAACTATAATTACAATTATTTAGATCCGGAATCACTCGAGATAAATCTAAAGAGTTAAATGCTAATCTATTAAAGTTTACAATAGACAAGTTATAGTCCTCAGACCTTACAGAATTTAAGTTTATCTTTCAAGGTTTGTTTGTTTCTAAAATTTGCTTATACTTGTTGTGTTAACACTGCCTCATTGCAACTGCTGGAACTCCTGCGCACTTTTGTTGTTCAGTGTCGTTCAAGTACAATGAGCTGTACATTTTCGGTTTCAAAATAATAAGTTCTTTCAAGTTTAAGCTTTGTATTCTTAACTTTCCACTTTTGTATTTATTAAGACTGTGCAAGCCTGGGGACTGGTGCTCATAAATTTTAAAAAACTTGTAGTCGCGAGGAATTTTGCTAAAATCAAACTCCATCTTTGCTTTAAAAATATCTTTCCAAAACGTATTTAGCTCGTCAATTGTGTGCATTTCGTATCTGTCAGTATCAGAGTAATCCAGATGTGCTTTGTTATAAAATATTTCACATAGACGATCCAATTTTTCATAAAAAACGCCTTTGCGGTATTTAAAATAGCGCCTCCAGTTAAAGGCGAGTTAGTAACGCGTTATGTTTTCAATTCTTTTGTCAATATGCTGAGATCTTCTGACAATCCCTCAAAGTCTTTGCATCGAGGTGAAGCTAATGATTTTTCAGCTTCTGCTGCACTTGTGCAAATATGAGCATTACCAAATTCCAAGATATTTGAAATTGTTTTTTCGTAAATAACTTTGTTATTTTTTTAGTGCTCTGTTCTCAAACTCTGTTTTGGCTTCTTTGCGTTTTGCCAAGTTAATATCAATGCATGGTTTAAAACAGCGTTGTTGTTTAAACCTCACCCCACAATGAACTTTTAATAAAACTAATCCCTTAGACAAATAATACTGCAGAGCCTTAAAATGTACTGTATATTTGTACTTGTTATGAAAAGTTAACATTAATCAGGGGCGGGAGACTTGCCGCTGCAACCGGGTAGCTGTAGTTTTATTTGGGCACTTGATGGTAGCAACGTCTTGCAGATTCAATGTTCGCTTCTCCATTGCAAGAGGCGGGTTTTCGTCTCGCTTGTGTAAATGTGCAGGGTATTCTAAATCCACTACTAGTATATAGCCATAACTATTTTCTTCGTTGCCAAAGTTTGAATCAGCCCAGGTAATATGTTCCAGGTTTTTGGCTTCCATGTACTCATAATCCGACACTGGCATTAGCTGTTTCATGCTATGTGAATATAAACTGTTAAAATCAAGTGACACCAATTGTTTGCGAGGTTTTGACTTGTCAAATACATCTAGACATTGCTTTACAAATGCAGAACCATTGTTAGATGATTTAAACGGAAAGCACAAGGGCGTCTGTAACAGTTTTATACATTCTTCTGCATGCTTTTCAGTTCCTGGTTTTGCTGATTTTATTTTACCTAAAAAAGCAAAATGCGATAGACACTGCGCCACTAGTTTCAGATCTTGTTTGTTTTGCAGTTTTAAAGATTCAACTAAATCTGTTAAACTTGAATCAATAAATAAACTGGAATCAATGAAACGAACTTTTACTTTTGAGTTGAATATTTTTCCAGTAAACAATTCTCCAGTGTTTTCTTCTGACGGGTATTGGGGATAAAGACCTGGTAACCAAGTATTCTTTGCGGTTATTGTAATAGATTTTATATCACTAGCGGATTTTGCAATTAATTTGACATCCTTAGCTTTAAATTTATTTGTTTTCATTGCACTTATTAATAAGTGGTAGTCAATGGCTCCTCTACAGTGTAAAATTATTGGTATTTTAAACTTGTATTTTATTTGTAAATTACATTGGCTGCATGCTGCAAACTCAAAGTTACCCTGGTGGTAGTTATAGTGAAAAATTTTATATATATTTTTGTTGTTGTCAAATTTTCGTTTGCACATGTGACAATGCGTTGCTTTATTAAATTTTTTCTTTACTTCTTGTGATGTCTGCACAAAGTTGTTAGTGTTTCTCATTTAAGACAAACATTTTTGTGCCTATGCAAATATTTGTTCAAAGAAATAATTTATTAAATTGAGATCATCAAATTACTCCACTGCTACAACTTTGTCGTGGTCTTTCATTTGACTTATAACAACAAACAAATATGCGGCTAGAAGAATCTCGTTTGTAATCTGAATATTGTTTTTTGCTGATCCTGAATCTTTAATAGGATTTAAGAATGTTGAGGACTTTAAACAATTATATTGGGATGAGAAATTGTTTGCCAGAGTTGACTAAACCTAATCTGTTCGTGCGGTCTTGTGAAAAAAATGTGCTTTGTTACAAGAGTTTGGCAGTTTTCTAGATGGTTATCCAAATTTTGTTCTGAATTAAACGATCTGAAACATAGCTGGCAATAAAATTGCTTGGTATTATGCCCATTACGCAGAAACTTGTTTATGTCAGTAATCAAAACCAGATGACAAGCTTTGTTTTCTTCATTTGCAGAGTCGTTTTGGATGAGAAATAAATTACACTTCTCATTAATGTCGTTATTTTGGCATCTTCTTATTTGAATAATTTGATCCTCACGGTGACTCCAAATGTTGATTCCGAGATTATTTTTTATTTCAAATTATTTTAATCCATTTAGGTTGTCTATTTGCAAAGGACTTTTAACATCAGTAAACTCAAATCTTGAAACGTATAGTCAGTACTGCTCCGGGTACTCTAAGCTTTGTTTTAAATGTTTTACGTTTTGCACTTTGTTTTGTAACTTTAGTTTGTACATTTTATTGTCTGTTATTTCTTGTCGAAACCGATGAGCAGCGACACAGAACTTAAAACACTCGCTGCATTTATTTTGGATGTTCAAATATCCTTCTTTTCTAGGTTTTATTTTAGGAAACTTGATGTATTCCTTTGCTTTTGCGTTAGCAATTAGGTTGAGAACACTTATCTCAACCTAAACTGATTGAATTTTTCAAAGAACCTATTCAGTTCCGTACTTGTTAAAATCAGTAAGTCTTTCTACGCACTCATTTGGGCTGTCAATTACAAACTTGTCAATTTCACTCGTGTTAAAGATATCGATATTTTGACCTGAAAAGGTGGGGTTACGTACTTTTATAGTTTTTT